>JAFEMH010002457.1:0-339998 GCA_022495995.1 Adenophora triphylla var. japonica
TTTTTAACCATGACCACATTGGCCGGCCATTTGGGGTAGGTAATTTCCTTGATTATCCCGCTTTTAGCATTTTTTCCACCTCGTTCCTTGATGGCAATCTCTTTTCCTGGGATAAATATACTGGATTTACGGTGAATGTTCTTGAAGGATGGGTCATTGATTTTGTGGAGGATCACGTCTTTGCCGATTCCGGCATATCTTCCACCCTCCAAGCGAACACATCGCAATTTGCTCGAAGGAACTCAATAAGTATCCTTCTCTCCTCATTTGTGAATTTCCATTGACCTTAGCTGTTTGCTCGGGAAGTGGGGATTGATTACCACCTCCTCGAGCTCGTCGTTAGGTTGAAGGTCGCTGATTTCACGATTGTGCAAGGAGTCAATGACAATAGTTGGGGGGTTGACTTGAGCTTCGGTCAGTGTTGCCATTGAGTATATGATATCACGGTCAATTTCCCCCTCTATTCCTCGATCAATATAACCTCCCTCAACAACAGGGGGCGGCCAAGCGCCGATTTTACGCTCATCTTGAGCTCCACCTTCGTGGAATGGAAAGAAAGCATGCCAATCGGTACGGGTGGCGGCGGGAGTGCAAGAGTTTGCCCCTTTTTTGATTTGTCCTCGCCTTTTCCCTCTATTATTTTGTCCTCGCCCTCTATTGGCGGGCGGGATGCTGGCCTTCTGTTCTTTCCTTTTTCCTCCGGTGCTCGGAGGAATCTCCGGGCTGATTCTTGATGGTAGCAACCCCGCCCAGGGGTGTTAAATTTCACCCTTTAGTGGGGACGGACGCAACTATTCCCAATTCGGCTCGAGCAGATTCTGTGAGAATGGCATTGTACTGGGAAGGAAGATCGGCCACCATGAAAGTTATCTTGGCCGTCTCTCGCTGGGTTTTTCCCCAATAGTTACGTCAAACACAATCGTCCCTTTACCCTTACGGCAAGTGGTTAGTGAAGCCTTCGAGCATGCCCGCATATGGAGTAAGATGTGCTTCAGTCATTCTCATTCCCACCAAAGTATGGTAGTAGAGTATGTCGCGGGCAGCTCCAGTATCTATCAACACTCGGGCTATGTTTGCCCGGTTGATTCTCATTCTGAGGGTAAGAGGCTGAGTGGAATGAAAAAGGGTGGAGGCAAGTTCACTCCTTTTGAACCCAATTTCTTGCTCTTCCTCCGGAGCCATGACGGGATGGAAAAAACCTTCTCTAATGTCCGAATTTGGAGGGACAGCTGCTTATTAGAGGGAGATTCCTCCCCAATGAAGTTAATGTCATAGTCCCCCAAATCGTCATCATAATTATCTCTTTCATTTCTCTCTGGTCCCCGCGTGTGTCGTGCCCGCTGCTGATCATTGTTATTGGGGGCAGTATTGTTTCCCTTAACCCACTTGGTTAGCTCCCCGTTATTTATTTTCTGCTGGATTACTCGCTTCGGTGGAAACGGTCCTCAGTTCCATGCCCGTGGTCGTTGTGATACTCACAGAACTTAAGTCTACTCCTCTCATTTGGCTTTCGAAGCATGGGGGGAGGAGCAGGAAAGTCTCGAGGCTCTCATGATCACCACCCTCGGGTCGGTGAGCTCGTGTAAACCAAGCTGTTTCGGCCGTGGCCTTTTTGAGCTTTTTTCCGATCCCGCCTTTATTTTGCCACGATTATTGGTGTGAGCAGCTCGGGGTGGTCTCCTGGACTTGGCTTATCCTTTCTTTTGCAGAAGCTCGGGGAGCGGGCACACTAGGCTCTTCGGCGGAGGCAATGGCCGAGGCCCTTTTCATACATTTCCTCCATCGATTTAGGTTTCTTTGGAGGCAAAATTCATTTTGAGGAAGGAGGAAGCGAGGCCGCCCTCAAAACATGAGTCCGATATCTCCTTCGTCCCGGGTCCACAATTTCCTCGCTCACCTTCTCGAACCGGGATATATAATCTTTTGTAGGCTCGTTTGGTGCATGACACCTGACAAGATCTGTCTTTGGTCTAGCGGGCACACCTGCTCCGGCAAAGGCATTGAGGAAGAGAACTACGAGGCGGCCGAATATTGGATACACCGGGGCTTCGAGGGCTAGCATCCAAGATAGGGCCTTGCTGTGAAGGTCGCACCTAAAGCTTTGCACATCACCGACTCATCCGCGGAGAATAAAGCCATCGGCCCTCAAATCTTCCCATATGACTCTTGGTATTTTTGGATCCGTCATAGGTGTCCATGCGGGGTTTGCCCTTACGGATCGGTGCCCGCGCAATTTTATCGCCGAAGGCGTCCATGGTGCGGCCACACTTCGGGCGGCCTTCCGATGGGTCTCCGCATCTTACTCGCATAAATTCCACAAACTCGTGGTTCGATCATCAACCTTCGCTTCTTAGTTCGTGGAGTCACGGCCTTCTCCTTGGCCGAGCCAAGGGTCGGCTTTGGACCTCGCACGGTGGTTTGGCTGTGCCTCTTCCCCAATCTCCTCGCTATCCTCTACATGTACCACGCCTCCGCTTGGCCGGCTGTCCGCGTTCAAGGGCCGGTTCAACCCGGTTTGCCCCTACGGCTTGACTAGCAAGCGAGTTAGCGGGAGCTCGTTGGGAGAATCTTTGTGACCCTTGAGGGGAAGCTGCAGCCCTCCATTGGCCTCTATTTCAAACATCTCCATCTCCGCGTCGTTGATGGCCATGGCCTCCCGCGACCGCCTTGGACTTGGAGGCCGTGGATTTCCTTCGCTTCTCGGGATTTGCTCTGGGGAAAGTGGGGTGGTCGAGTGGTGTTTTTTATGTGAGCTTGGGGAGTTTTTGGGCTATTGTTTAGTAGGGCCTGTGCTTTTTCAAAGACGTATTTGGTCCGTGGAGTTGGTGTATGGCCCTTTGACCGGGAGAGAGGGTGTTTGGTGGTGCAGGAACGTGCCCCCATTCTATTGAAAACCGAGTTTGAGCCTTGCCTTTATTAATGACCTGAGGGTGAGGCTTCGATCATCCTCCTCTAGGGTCAAGTGACCAAAGCATTTTCCAATATTCTAGCCATATTCGGAAAGAAGATGATGGAAAAAAGAAGAGCCTTTCGGCCGAATTTGTTTAGGACACGTGAGGTGCCTTGAAAACAAAAGATTTTTAACGAGAAAACGAAAGAAAGTCGGATTCCGGCAATGGAACCACTGATGACGCCACGGCTTTTGGGGTCGGGGAGCGGTTCGGGATATCTCGGCTAGGATATATTTGGTGGTTTGATGTACCTAGATCACAACACAAACAAGCACCGATTAAGGTCGAAGTTGAATGTTACTCCAACTCGGGCCCTCGGGTGTGAGAGTAAGAATCTTGAGTAATAAGGCTTTGAATACCTTTGGAGTGTGTGTGTGTTTAGGTTTAGAGAGTAATAGAGCTTACTCAATTGTATATGGAACTTACCTTGCCCGAGGGTAAAGGCCTTCTATTTATAGGCAATGAGGCGGTGCTTAGTTGACGTAAGCAATGAGATCAAATCAGGGGGCACTTTGGTATTTGACCAAACTACACGTGTCCGCAGCCTAATTGGTCCCGTCAGGGAGGGAACATTGGTATCTGTGGGACATGGTGAAAGTGACATGAGCCGTGTAGCCCGGCAGGTGCATTAAATGGAATAGTAGGCGCGGACCGAGCCGCATTGAATGCGTTATGGGAGCCGGCAGTGGCCCTGTCGAGCGTAAGCTAACTTGCTCGGCAAGGCTTGACATTAACCGGGAAGCGGCATGTGCCCGCGGTCAACGTTGTGCCCGCGGTCAAAGATATATGACGCGAGCACGGTTGATGCGGTCATGACTCATGCGGGCACGGATCCAATGAAAGTGGTCCCAATGGTCCTCGATGGGGACGATGCGAGGAGGGACGCGGTCTTGACCACAAGGGCCTATTTGTCCGCGGTCTTCCCTCCAGTGGTCTAGGAACTGCTACGTCACTGGTTCCTTGGACTAGACCGAGCGCGGGCCCGGTCCAGTAGATCCGGGCTCATCAAAATTATAAACAGTTAAGATTAGTATACCTTACTATAAATAGGGTATTGTGATGTGTAAATACTTAGGGCCCGTTTGGTTCGCGAAATTGACCATTCCATCGATGGAATGGAATGGTTAATTCCGTTTGACCCATTCCATTTTCGTGTCTGGTTTAAATTTTTCATTTCTCCGAAATGGCTAATTCCATCGAAGGAAGGAATTGGTCATTCCCTCCATATATGAAAGGAATGCTCAATTCCTTTGGCAATGAAATTGTAAAAATTTTTTTTGACCAAAATACCTCCAAACCCAAACCACCCCTATCCCTGCCTACCCACCCCCACCCAGCCCCTGCCCTCCCCCACCCCCACGAAATTTTTTCTTTTTTAAAAGACCCCTGCCTACCCCCCCCCCATTCAGCCCCTGCCCTACCACCCCCACCTACCCCCAACCCCCACGATTTTTTTTTAAAAGACCCCTGCCTACCCCCCCCCCCCCATCCAGCCTCTGCCCTACCCCCCCCACCCCCCCAACCCCACGAAAAAAAAATGTAAAAGACCCCTGCCTACCCCCCCCCCCCATTCAGCCCCTGTCCTACCACCCCCACCCCCACGAAAAAAATTTAAAAGACCCCTGTCTACCCCTCCCCATCCACCCCCCCGCCCTACCACCCCACCTACCCCCACCCCCACCCCCACAATTTTTTTTAAAATATCCCCGCCTACCCCCATCCGGCCTCGCCCTACCACCCCCACCCCCACCCCCCAACCCCACGAAAAAAAAAAATTTAAAAACCCCCGCCTACCCCCCATCCACTCGCCCTACCACCCCACCCCCCACGAAAAAAAAAAATTTACTCATTTTGCATACCCCCTACCTATCCCTCCCCACCCCCCAAAAAAAAATTTAAAAGAAGGGTAAATTGGACATTTTATATGCTTTCATTTCATTCCTATTGTAACGACCCTGAATTTCCACAACAATAATAATGCTTAATTGATAATAAAATAACCTCCAACGGCTACTAAAATCATAATACAAACACTAACCACAATTTGAAATAACTTAAATGTGGATAACGATAACAATTTCAACGGCTAGTACAATCCACTAGCTCAACAAAATTTTTAAAGTCCTACAAACTCTCAAATAACTGCAATAACTAACTAAAGAGACTAAAATGAAATAACTAAACAATCCTTGAACTACTTATGAAGTGCTCCCGAACCGTTTCACATTCTTCCTATATGAAATCTGGAAGAAAAGAAGATGAAAGGGTGAGCGAACAATGCCTAGTAAGTTCATATACAACCCCTCCGGTTACTAAGGAGGAGTTGACCTGAAGGAATATCAAACAATATAAAGTCCAAATAACAATCGAAGACATAACAGAACACAAATTCAAAATAGTTATTTACCAAATCTCAAACCAAATGTCTTTCAAATCTCAACGGTTTCACAAACTGAGTTGACAAATATTTTGGAGTTCCAAATGATGACGAAATCGATTCAAATTAACTCGAATGGTATACTTATTTAAAACTGTCCCATACCAGCTTTAACTAACTAAACCACTCACAGATTTTTAGGAATTTCAAAGGACTGATAAGCTGAACAAAGTTGACTCGAATGATCTAGTTATCTACAACTGTCCCATACCAGCTGTAGATAATCAAATCATTCACAGACATCATGATCACATAAGTGGTCCACTGACCTTATCAAATCAAAATCCCATAAAGGGAACAAAAGTCCACAAAGAGCACTAATACCCACAAAGGGTTCGAAATCCCACAAAGGGCACAAAGGTTGACTCCGCAGAGTCCTAAACAGTGTATCCGGAACACCCCACCACTACTACATTGAAGCGGTGAACTAAGTTTGCCCGAAGGCCAAAATATCAAATATACCCCGCCGAAGCAGGTTGTCTAACTTAGTGATCATTAATGAAAAAAAATCACATCATATCAAAACTCATTTTTATACAGAATACGAACTTTCACAATAACAACAAAATTCTGTATTTACGAAACCAAAATGACGATATAGCAAACGAATAACAAAAGATTAGCAAATAACGGTAACCGAGGGAGTCAAAACAAATACTGACGCGAGGTCAGCTTTTACGTATCAAAAGAACGTACATCGCCAATAAATATACGGAAGCCTAAATAATGAAACGGAGCGGAAATCAATTAACTTAAAGATGTATAATCCCTTACCTCGATCGTTTGTACTCGAACAATTGCTAACTCCGATCGGATCTACAAGAATAAATAATATCCGTTAAGTACGGATTAACTACTTAATACTCCGTCCCAACTTAACTTTATTTTACTTCACTAACTTATGAGTTAATTCTATTTAACTCCGTCTCAAGGTGCTTTCCACTTCTAGAGTTTCCCAAAATACCCTACACATAAATACTAAAACACCCCTAGGGTTTACCCAAATTATCCTTAGGTTTCTAACATTTTTATTTCCTTTACTTTAATCAAAAACCCATTTACACACGCTAATTACACATTTTACAGCACACACATAAAACCCTAATATTACACACACTCACACGGTATATTATCTTGAAACATCCTTGTGGAAAATATATTATTAAATCACAAGGACACATCCTTAACTTATAATAAATCCACAGACCAGTAATTGAATCCTATCATTATCAACCACCTCCTTGATTTTATTATATTATATTTTAGCTACAACATTTCTTGTTTGGATCATCCACTCAATCTTTAATTTATTCAACTTTGAAAACCAACTTTTGAAATACTGTAAGTACCCAAATCCGGATCGTCCAAATCCGTCAGAAAGTTAACCGAAATCCGTTAACTGGCCCGCTCCAGGTTAACCGGAACTCGTTAAACTCCCGTTCTTTGTGCCAACGAGACGTCCGGGGCGCCCCGTGCATCCCGACGTCGAAGCCGTACTTAACACGTGTCATCACACGTAAAAGCACGGCTTTCCACTGAAAAACGCATTTTTCGGCACTTTCCGGGCGTTTCGGACATTTCCGGACTGTTATTTTAAAAAACGGACAAAACCGGGACCGGGGGACAAAATCCCACATGGCTGGTGACTCAGAGGGGCACGTGGCAGCCATGCCACCTCCCTCTAGTCACCCTTCAATCAATTTCAGAGGGAAAAGACCAAAATGCCCCTGGTTTGCAAGCCAAGTCCGGCCGGACTCACTGTGCACTTTTCACGAAATTGCCAAAGAAGTCCCCCAGATTTCCAAAATTCCCAAAACCCACGAAATTCGGTCAAGTCCCACGGACTCCTACTGCAATTTTCACCCTATAAATAGAAGTTGCTGTCAAAGGCAAAGAGAGGGATTTTTCACACCAAAAAATCACCACCCCACGGTCCAAACTGGTTTTCACCCCTCCCGAGCTCCCGTTTTGTCTCGATTCGCGTGAAACCTTCGTATTTCGATCAAATACGCACCCTACAACTTCGAAACAACCTTTCGAATCACTTTCCGTGTCCCGTACGCACCTCCCGAGCCAAAGGAGTCGACCCTAGCCATAGGTATAACTCCCTCTCTCTGAATCTTCCGTTCCGTCTCGGTTTACGCGCCAGTCGCTATAACTGTTTCGAACGTCATTATCAAAATGTAGACGCCTCCGTCTAACGGGGTCCGATACGTTTTAGCCCCTCGATCCTCTTCTCTTTCCGTAAGAGAAGTAATCACGGGTTAAAACGGCGTTCCGACCCCGTTCCGTTTACTTTCATGTCATTTACAATTCCGAGCCGTTTGGCCTCGTTGATCGTCATTTACAATTCCGAGCCGTTTGGCCTCGTTGATCGTCCTTTACAATTCCGAGCCGTTTGGCCTCGTTGATCGTCATTTACGAATCCGGATCGTTTGATTCCGTTGACACCGCTTTAAATACTGTCATTTACAAGTCCGATCCGTTTGGATTGTGATAGTATTTACTTTTCAAAAGTCCGAGTCGCAACCCGATTCGTTGATCGCATATCATTTAATACGCATTTTTCCCGTAAAAAATCGTTAACAATGTAATGCCCGGTTCAAAACCGGAGTTCGTCCGTCGAACTCTCTTTCAAAACGCGCGAAATGACGTTCGGCCTCCGAATGCTCATCTTCAAACTCAAAGCCGCCATTTGACACTTAAAATCATTTAATACGCATTTTTCCCGTAAAAATCGTTAACAATGACTCGTATGGCTCAAAGTCGACGTTTGCCACGCAAACGCTCATTTCAAACTCAAAGTCGACGTTTGCCACGCAAACGTTCATTTCAAACTCAAAACCGACGTTTGTCATTCAAACGCTCGTCTTTTCAAAGTCACCTAATCAACGTTTGTCATCCAAACCAAGATTAAGCTTGTCATTCAAGCCCCCATTTCAAAACACACACACACACACACGATTTCGAGAAAGGTAGAAAGACTCGTCATGCGAGGCGTTTCGGGCGATCTCGTCATACTCTACCCGAAACGTAACTTGACCTCCGAACCTAACAATCTACGGGTACTAAAAGCTTTTACTCGTTTTCTTTGCCAATAAAAATGATCCCCATTTTCAAAAAGCCTTTTCCTAAGTTTTTGCTACCAATAAAAACGACACCTTTTCACAATAGCTGTTTCTCAACGTTTGGGCTCAAAATACAAAAACCGCGTGGCGACTCCTCATTTTTTCCTTCCCATGAAGCGAGGTCTCAGACACCAACCCCCCCGCGAAAGACAACCGCCTTTTCCGCGCCCTCGCGCGCGAAAAGATCGGGTAATTTCGGTTGGCGACTCCGTGGGGAAAAGATACTTTCAAAGCTGCCGATGTTTTCTAAAAGCCTTCCGTGGGTCAAACTTTCGTTTACCCTTCCTCGTTTTTGTGTGCGTGTGTTACTTTAAACCTCGAACGGTTTTTGTTCCGAAAGGCATTACATTGTCAACTTTTCAAAATCTTACCATGTTTGTGCATCCCCATTCATGTTTGATTTTCATTGTTGTCTTTTGAACTGTGCATCATAAATTCTTTAAGACACATTCTGAAAAAAAAATCTCTGTTTTACTCAGAAAAAGAATTTTAGTGACCGCACACTACGCGCACTTGCTGCCTCGGAACACGCACTTCACGTGCGCTTGCCTCGGTACCTTGCACACTACAACCCCTAACCGGGATGGCCTTATCGGTTGCACTCCGATTGGTGCGGACACCTTTCGGGGGCGCACGGGGTCGTCCCAAACATCCCATCCTAGCCCGTGTAAGCCATGCACTCTTTGTGTCACACTTTGTCCAAGACCCCGGTTGGTTTTTGGCTTAGCTCGTGTCATAAAGCCTAAGTGTATGTTTTTTCACGCCGGGCCCCGCTCCGAGTCAAGCTCGAGAGTTTTAGACCGAAGGTCATTCCCGACCCGAAGTCTTGAGCTTTTCAGCCTTGACTTTGACGCGGAGCTCTGCCGAAAAATATACCCGAAGGTTCAATGTGACGCCGTGTCACCAAACCTCGCCGTATGTACCGTGCCAGCCACAACTTGGCCACCGCTAAAAGCTCAAGGTCTCTCGCACAAGCGAGTCAGGAGAGGTCATGCCCAAATTTTGGCACGACTCCCGCCTTAACTTAAGGACGTTGACCTCGGCCCAGGTGGCGTCACGCCGCACACGTCGAAAGTTTGCGTGATCAGCTAGCCTTAAGTTCACTTTTTCCTTTGTCGGTGGAACTCGCATGCCTTATCAGACCTCGCTCGGGATAGTCCGTCCTGAGAAAGATGATCTACAATGGAAACGAGGGGCTTATAAGCGTAGTGACGAGATCCAATGATTAGAGCTCTAGGATTAGTTGCGAAAAAGAAGACACGCTCTTTTCCAACCAATTAGGACTATGAGAAAACGCGCTTTAAGTAAACTTTAATCGGTAGCGCACATTGCACAAGCCCGAAAACCTTGAGCCAAATACCCTTTTAGAAGCCTAAACCCTTCCTTTCGTTCCTGCGGCGACGAGAAAGTGGTTCAGATTTCCGGGTCGGCGCCTTGCCGGGATCACGATAACGGCGGCGTCGGACAGGTTCTTCGGTTCCCTCGGTTCCCTCGGCCCGGTATTTCCGACATGTCTAGCTCGCAGAAATCGTGACGGGAAGGACCCCGCCACCGTGCAGATATGACATTGGAAGAAGCCATCCGGGCTTGTGAGGTTCACAAGAGGCGAAGAAGATCGGCGGGAATTTCGTGGTACGGCTTACGAATGAGCGTGGTATAGCGGCTATCCCCGGTCGAGACGGTACTTTGTCTGGTCGAGGATGACGATTCCCAGAAACCGGTTCACCAAACCTTCAATCGAGGTTCCTCCCCGCCAACTTACGGGATGCCTTCCAACCAAGGAAACGGCCGACCTAGGCTCCATGTTGCCACCTCTCGGGGCAACCACTGTCAATTTTGGTCGGCCCGGTGCTACACCCGTCACTCAATATCACCGGCGCATTTGGACCATCTCAGGATGCCAATATCCCTCAATACCCTCCGGGTTCGTCCCGTTGCCTATACACGAATCCCTAAACACCGGGGACAAACCCCGATACGATTCGAAAAGGCTCCGTATATTCTCATATACCAAGCCTTCCACCTCCAATCACTACCGCTCACGTGGTAGCACCGGCGCCGAGCCTCACGGTCCACCACTGGACCCAACCTTAGCACTGGATGGTCGAGCGAGATGAAAGACACAGCCACCATGAGCGGCTCAAAGCGAGGAAATGCTCAAATCCACGAGATCCGGAATGGTCACGCCTCTCCCTGCCAAGTTCGAATGCGGAGATGGACCGATTCGATGGAACCGAATGTCCTCAAACGCACGTCGACACTTACGTTCTCGGCATGAGAGCAAAAGGAGCAACCCTCCGGCAAATGGCCGACCACTTCCGGCATACGCTCAAAAGTTCGGCGTTACGATGGTTTCGAGGGTCAAGCTGCGGATCGCCGCACACAGGAACAGATCGGTAACATCTTCACTGGAGCAGTGCAGATCCAACTTAGAGTGGGAAACAAGTCGCGAGGACTTAATCACCACCGAGCGAAAGCGGATGAAAGTGTTGGGGAATTCTACAAGAGATGGAGGCTGGAAACTCTCCGAAATCATGGAGCCACTCTCCAAAGACGAGATGCGGATCTTCAAGTCTTGCTTGAGACCGTCCATCGAACTCTCATCGGTCACAATTTCTTCCCAGATCTCAGGGCCATGGTCAATCTTAGGCTCACGGTTCGAGAAGGATCTCAAGGAAAAGTTGGCTCTTGCACGGCCATACGAGATACCGCTCAACAGTTGCATTCAATCTGCACCGGCCCCCGGCAAAGGAAAGATACGTCTGTCAACTACGTCCATCGGGGACAACGGTCGGGTAACGAAACCCGGTCCGCATAAGCAACAATTCTACTCGAAGCGGCTGTCGTACACTTCGACAAGTTGGACATGCCAGAGCAAGATCTTTGGAAGGGTTAATCAAGGAGGGTCTCCTTAAGCCCGTGGCCAATTACAAACCCAAAGTTCCCGTAGCCAATGCGGACAAGAGCAAATCTTTGCGCCTTCCATCGATATCACGGCCATACCAGCGACAAGCTGTTTGGGGTTACGATACGAAATCCGAACTTGATAGAAGAAGGCAAGTTAGAGCGCCCAGTGGGCCCAATACGATCGGGAATCCCTTTAGAATAATAACGGCGTGAATTCCATTGAGTGGGTGCCCAGAAGCGTGCTCTGAGAACCGGTTTCTCCGCCTCTTTCAGTGGATCCTCCTCTAATGTCCACATCGGCTACGATGTTTGTGGCTCCACTCACTTTGCACAGGTACGAGTCTCGAGAAAGCTGTCCGGAGCAATCCTCAGAAAACAAGAAGAAATCCTCTCAACGGCAAGCGAGAGAAAGATACGAAGCCGGAGATACCGGTGTAGGTACACTTGGAGAACCCTCAGGGAGGTTCGACTACTACGTCTTGTACTCCGGCCAGTCCTCTTTGCCTCCAGGCCATGCGGCTCTAGAGCGGACGGGGGTGGGAAAGCCGAAAAGCCCAGTGAAACCGAGTCGAGACCTTGGAACAGGAATACCTCGGATCTTGGTAGTCTTATTGCCGGTCGAAGCTTAACCCTCCGCGGGATCGGCCAAGATTCAACTTGTCCGGCTTCCGAGCTCGGACCGTAAAGGAAGATCAAGGTCGGCTTGGCAATCGCACTCGATCAATGTGCTAACCAAGGGCGGCAACCGCCGCGGGCGGCCTCAACATACTCCTGAGGTTCCGGCAAAGGCTTTACCTCGCAAGAGGAAGACGGAGGAAACGGATGGTGGATGACTCTCCTTCTACGGATAGAGGCGAGATCTACGACTCCGCTTTGTATGGCGGCATGATCACGTTACGTGATGAAGACTTACCGAGAGACGCCTCGGGGCACAACGAAGCTCTGTACATCACTCTCAAACTCAACACCATATCACTCCCGGAGTATTGGTAGATAACGGGTCAGCCGTTAATGTCCTCCCTCTCGGCATGATGCGAGCTCTCCGCATCCATGAAAGCCATTTGATACCGTCTACTCGGACTATCAAGGCCTACGACAACTCGTCTCGTCCCATCACGGGGACGGTGACTCTGGAACTTTGGTTCGAAACCCAAATGGTGCCGGCAAAATTCCACGTGATGGACATTCCATCAGAGTTCACGGCTCTTTTGGGACGCCCTTGGCTACACCACATGAAGGCCATAGCTTCCACTCTCCATCGGTGCGTCAAGTTCATTAACCGGCGGGGAGATCTCGAAGTCATCAGGGGATAGTTTCCTCATAGGAAACGAAGCGAGAACGATGGCAGCGTGTCCGCGCTCGAGCGAGGGGTTACCTCCTTCGAATCAACCGAGGGACTACGGGGCAAATCTCATCGAGAATCCCTCGAGTCAGGAGATGCTAACTATGTAAACGTACTCGAGCGAGCGGACCACAGACGGTCCGATACATCAAGTTCAACGTCGTTTCCAACATTTGGAGGCGGATTGGAAGGAAACGGCGAATATCGCCATGATACGGGCACATAAACCCCGAGTCTCCAATCGGAGATTCGTCGGCATTCTCCAAACAAACTCTCTGGCCCCGCAGTGAGGAGATCTTTGTAATAAAAATCGACAAGTATCGTCATTCTCATCTGAATGCATGGAAGTCGTATGGGAAGGTCTCTACGAGGATTCCCTCTGCGCCTTTTCAAGCGAAGAGCATGAGATTTTCCTAGCTGCTCAGGCAACGCAACTGACGCTTGATACGTCCCTACACACAGATTGAGCGATCGAGATGACGATGAATCTGGACTCTCCGGAGTCGAGGACGCGGCGGACCCGCAAGCGGACCTCCGCATTCACATGCTCGGTTTTGAGGACGGAACTCCTTCCGATCGGGTCACTTACGACCGAGGTTCCAATACCATGGAAATTGTCAAGCTCAACGTCCGGTCTGAGACTGGCTATCGATAATTGGAAGCACGTGATTCACGCAACGAGGAATCCCTCGATCAAGTGAATGACGGCGACTTCGTCAATATCATCTATTCAGTATCTGATGAAGCGAGGATCCCGTCCTTGTTATCGGTCTGCAACACCAAGGTCACCCTCGATATGGCTGCTCATGGTAAACGAGGCAGCCCAGCGAGCTCGAGCTCATCACTACTTCCAAGTACCGGCCCGGCGGTGGCAACCCGTCTTGCGTCAGTCAAGCTTATACCCTCAGCGCCGCCGAGGCGAGGCGACGGCGAAGGAGACCAAGCTCCTCACCTGCTACAAGTCGAGATCAACCTCGGGAACGCTTCCGCGGCCACCGAAAACATGCGTGAAAGTCTTCCCCGCAAGCGAGTCGGCTTCCGACACGAGGAAATGACCACCTCGGCATCAACATGCTTCGGTTCGATTCTACTCCCGGTCGTCACGGCCCGGATTCGAGACATCCACGCGATCGGCGCTAGCTTTGATAGACTTGGCGATCGAGCGAGATCACGAGACCGTCAACATTGCGAGAATTGATACCCCGTGGGGTCAATCAACGAGATATGGGCAAACTTCTTGGTGATCGAGATTAAGGAAGGCCGCATGGAATGTCCCGATCAGGCTTCCTTCGTCAATGTAATCCAAGTGTTCCCGCCATTCGGCGATTTGAATGTAATCACGGTTACGGACACTAGCCGGACGATGCGCACCTACGGAGGCGCCTAGGTCTCGCGAAAGCTCTCATGGAACTAGCCGCTCAAGAAAGTCGTCTTTGGGACGAAGACCAAGCTCGAAAGACCTACGGGGACCCGAGCCCTTAAAGTGTCACGGGCGGCTTCGGACGAGAAAGCTAGAGGCCACTCTGGACCGGTTCGACCTCGGGAGTTTTGCCCATGGCAACTTCCCGGACTACCGTCTGTTCTCATCCAACCCCCTCTGCCGAGGCGAGGTGGTCAACGGTCCCGATGACCTAGGAGATGGAACGACACGGCGGAGCGAATCCCGGCGCTTACCTTCCCGAGGAAAGCAAGTTCTCTGTGAAAGCGACGATGAAGACGATGAAACCATTCTCTTCCAAGCCGGGCATGAAGTCAACAAAACCGGACTCCCGAGGGTCACGGGAGGATGGGAACGGATCATTACCGCACTCAAATTGAAAGGCCAACTCGGGGAGGAAGGTCTATTTAAAAACGAGGAGGAGGATGGAAATTCGTCTCGAGCAACTACTCGGGGAAATTCCACGGTCTACGGCCTTCATTTACGAAACGATCAAGCTGGGACGGCAACCGGTCACATGGGCGAGATGTTCGGGAAGCCGTGTACTCACCTTCCGACATACCGCCACTCGAGATAAAGCGAGAAGAAAACTCTCCCCGATGGAGGTTTTACCTAGATTGCCGCACGCGGTTCAAAGAAGCAACGGCTATTCTCACATGGGAAGAAACGCGAGGCATTAACTCTCGACGCGAGCTCCATTGCAAGAAGGTTGATACGGGCCCGAGTGGAGGAAAACTAGCCAACCACGAGTATCGCCGGACCCGACTCCAGGCCCACAGTATGCTCGGCCAGAAGGAAAGGAACGCGATATACCGTGAAGAGATCAAGGAGACCGTTCGTTTGAGCCGAGAACTCTCCAACCTCCCGGAGGGTCGGCAACGCACGGTTCGGTTCGAGCAATCAGCATTTGTGCACTTGACATTCGAACGGCTACGTCAAGCTGTAGGCTACCTCCCCTTGAGAGGCACCTAAGCCGGTATCACAGGACGAGAATCCGTCAAGCTGCCGAAGCTCTAGGAATTCATCCACAATCAATGAGTTGAGGGAAGACATATGGCCCTATGCTACGAGGAATCCTCCTCTAACTATGGCTCAACTCGGGCGGCTGTTCGAAGGGACCAAACTGATGTCGGCGTTCTAACCCGATCGGGTCAAATCCATGCATTACCACCTAAGGCCACCAAAAGCCGACGGAGCAGGTGCGGTCCGGCCGGCCCGAAGACGCAAGTTCCTTGAAAGAGGACCCGATCCTCACTCGGCTCAAGCGGACTCGGGCGAACATTTCCCTTTGGTCTCTGCTCACCTCCTCTTATCCTCACAAGCTCAAGCTAGAGGAAAGCTGGCCCGTACCATGGTCCCCGTGGGCGCATGACCCCGAGATGAAGTCATTCGGATGATTGGTAACATCACTATGGCAACATTATCACCTTCACAGATTTGGACCTTCCAAAATTTGGGGCGATCACAATGAAGCCGCTCTACATCACCAGTCCCGGTGGACGAGCGTCGCCTTCCCCGCGTGTTGGTAGACGGAGGTTCGGAATGAATGTCTTGCCCGCCAAGATGATGGACACCTTGACATCAAGCCCACGAGATCTTAAGCCTTCGAGTCCACCTTTGTCGAGGCCTATGACTCTACTTCCCGTACGAGTTCTCGGGGTTGCTACTCTTAACATGCGGTTCGGCAAGCGGGTGATCCCCACCGAATTCCAAGTGTTGGACATTCCAATCACTTTCCACGGCCATCTGGGCGTCCACAGCTGCATCAAATCAATGGCGTGGCATCCACCCTTCACCGGTGCCTCAAGTTCATGCAAGGCAACGAGCTAACCACGGTCTACGGCGACGGTGTCACCACCAGGGGACCGGCACCAACGACATTCCGGTCTTGGAAATCAAGCATAATGATGACATGCCATTAAGCTTGGATTCACTCACTGGAGACCTCCAAGATCCAAATATGCAACGTGGACCTTCCCTTTGTCTCACGATCGATTCCTCCCGCCATGAGGATGATGAAACTCATGAACTTCATCCCGGGGCGGGGCTCGGCAAAAGGCTGCAAGGCCGGCACAAGTTATTGAAGTCGAGGACCACGCCACGGTCCGGGGGCTTGGCTGCGTGCCAACAGGGCGACATCAAGGAAGACAAAAGGCTCGCCGCGCACAGGCGGCGGCCCGCAAAAGGGAACCTCAGACGGCACACCCAATCTCCGACCTTACGGCTTTGACCTCGCTCATTACTTCACCAAGGGAACCGACGGCGGAAGCGAGGGGACCGACAAAGGGAACCGGCAGCGAAGCGAGGGGACAGCCAGGGAACCGGCAATGAAGCGAGGGACCGGCAGAGCAAGCAGCGGGCGATGGGACCAGCGGTGGAGGCCCGATGAAGATGAGAAAGAAGCGAGAATAGTCAACACCAAGACTACGGGAAAGAATGGAACGGCTAGCACGGGACCTCAGCGTTTGAGAGGACTCAAAGCTAATCCGATAAGGGGAGCGTTCCTCGACATCACGGCTCTACCTGGACCAAGCGCCACCACGGTCCGGCATGAGTACACATTCAAGGGAATCCCGAGACTTGGAGGAGCAACTCAAGGTACTCTCCATGGGAAACAAGTTGTTCGGATCGGCCGAGGCCACATTCGAGACGGTAAATCCAAAGCGAAGGAACCGGGAATTCATAGAAGACGCTCTCGGTGGACCGGCTCTCTGAGTCTGTTTGAAGAAGTCATGGAGTTGCCCAACTTGATCGGCGGGGCTCAGACAACGGCATGATCGCCATGATAGGGACAGCGAGCCAAGCCTCTCGATCCGCACCCTCCTCGAAGCATCCGGCCAATGCCAGCGAAGAATTGGGTAACTTTCACCGGACCGAGGGCAAGCCGAGGCGGAATTGGAAGACAAGGCGGGCCCGCACCCACATCTCCCTAAACCCGGTCTCAAACCCTCTGAGTCGGTCCTTGTCGAGTCCGAGTCCTACGAGTCATCCAAGCGGCCTTACGCCAGGAGGACTATAATGTTGTAGCCAATCATGTATTCCCGTTCTTGTGTAATGAAAAGTCGACCTTTCGGAGTATCCTCTCATTGCCACTTTAACAAGCGATAAGTTAACAAACAACTTAAAAGACGTTAATAATTCAATTGATAAAGAAGCGAGACACATTAAACGAACAATACATTAGAGAAGTTCTCGGCGTGTAGTTGACCGAGAGGACAACCGGGCCCAAGCTGCCGAAGAGGTTATGACCAAAGTGAACACTGGGGTCGGTGCAAGAGCCTAAAGAGACACAAGTGGGCGGTTTCTTCGCCGATGCGAGAAAAGGAAGCCACGATAAGCCTCCTCAGGGAGTATGTTGACGTGTTCGCACAGTCATACCGGGACATGCCGGGACTCGATCCCTCAATCGTGGAGCACGAGAATTCCCCTGGATCCCGAATCGAGCACATCGAAGCGAAGGCTGCGCAAGATCAAGCGAGTGGTCCTTGCAAGTTAAAGAAGAAATTGAGAAAATGCTCAGAGTTGGTTTCATCGGAGTGATTGAGTACCCGACTTGGCTCTCGACATCGTGACGGTCACCAAGGCCAACGGAAAGGTCGAGATCTTTGCGTGGATTTTCGGGATCTCAACAAGGCCGGCCCTAAAGATGATTTCCCCTTTGCCTAACATCGACATCTTTGGTCGACACCACGGCAAATTTCGAAGTAAAGTCCTTCGTGGACGGGTTTCTTTGGATACGACCGGATCAAGATGTCAGGAGGATCGGGCCAAGGCTGCCTTCACCACTCCATGGGGGACATGCATTTACACGGTCATGCCGTTCGGTCTAAGAACGGCGGGGCTACTTACCGGCGGGCTGCAGCGACCCTCTTCCATGACATGATTCACAAAGAAATCGAAGTATATGTCGACGACATGATCATCCACTCGAGGGATCGAGACATGCGGCACATGACGGATGCGAGGAAGTTCTTCAACGAGACTCGAGAAAACACTCCATGAGGTTGAACCGGCAAAGTGCACCTTCGGCGTCAAGCGCGGCAAGGTGCTTGGGGTACATGGTTACGAGAAAGAGGTATCGAAGCCGATCCCGGGAAAATCAAGGCCATCATCGACATGAAGCCGCCTCGAACCACTGACAGTGAAGAGCTTCATGGGAAGACTTCGATACATCGGTCGCTTCATCAACCGGTTGACATCTCTCTGCGAGCCCATGTTCAAAGCTGATGAAAAAGAATGCCGAGCATCAAATGGGACTCAGAGTGCCAAACGGCTTTCGAGAAGATCAAGACCTACTTGGTTAATCCCCCGATTACGTGCCCGCCACATGAAGACAAGCCACTACTCCTGTATCGATATGAGACACGTCTATCGGAGCAATGCGCACGAAACGAGAAAGATTCCAAGGTTGAGCATGCAATCTACTTCGTAAGCCGAAAGCTTCAAGGAAGTGAACTCGGCTACTCGGCATCGAGAGAAAACACATGTACCGCCTTGGTATGGGTAGTCGGAAAGCGAAACACTACATGCGGTCGCATTCGGTGCTCCTGGTCTCCAAAGTGGACCCCGTCCGATATCTCTTTGACAAGCCATCCTGTCAATGCGGCTAGCCAAGTGGTCATTCTTCTGGTGAGTTCGACATCAAGTACATGGTCGAGAAAATCGACAAAGGGCGAGTAATGGCGAGATCGGCTTGCCGACTTCCCGGCGGTGAACCTAAGGGTCACGATCCGCAATTTCCGGACGACGGAATCTTTTCACTTGACGGCGCAAACCGTGGCAACTCTTCTTCGATGGGGCGGCCAACAAGAAGGGGAATGGCATTGGAATGCTCCTTGTCGATCCCAGGGCGAGCATACTCCCATAGCCGTCAAGTGAATTTTGAAGCAACCAACAATGCGGCGAGAATACGGCTTGTGCGGCGGGTTTGGAAGCCGCCCTCGAGCGCAACATCTTAGAAAGCTGGATGTATATGGAGACTCGGCATTGATCATCAATCAAGTATCCAACAAATGGAAGACGGTAGATTCCGGCCTTGGAAGTACCACGCGTACATGGAGGAGCTCATTGCTCGGTTCAAGGACATCTCTTTTCACTATTTGCCAAGAGACGAGGAACCGCCGCGGGCATACAGCAGCCCTCGCCTCTCTTGTCGAAATTCCCGAAGGGAAAGCGGTAAAACCCCTCGGAATAGGCGGACGGGAAACACCCGCCTATTCTTTGTGAGATCGAAAAAGAAAAAGAAACGATCGACGAACCACAGTATAATCAAATTTACCGGTACCTCCAAAGCGGAGAAGCTTCCTTCACAAATGAAGATGGAAAATACAAAGAAGGGATCAAAGCCAAAAACATGATGGCATTAAAACGCACGGCATCCCATTTCGTCGTGCAGGGGGTATGTTGTACAAGAAGCGCCACCAAGGGCCACTCCTTCGGTGTGTAAACAAAGAAAAAGCCGGCGAGCTAATGAGCAGAAGTTCACAACGGAACTGCGGTCCGCACATGAACGCCCGAGCATTGACACGAGATCATTCTCCGTATGGGATACTATTGGATATCAATGGAAACGAGGCGCATCCGGTTCGTCAGAAGGCTGCGACAAATGTCAACGGTTTTCCAACCTCAATCACATCCCTCCTCACGAACTCTCTTGCATGACTACGCCATGGCCTTTCGCCACATGGGGAATCGACGTCATCGGCAAGATCACTCCTCCGGGGAGCAATGGTCACGAGTTCATTTTAGTCGCGATCGACTACTTCACCAAATGGGTAGAAGCCGAGATCGTACAAGTGCTTGAATTCTAAGAAGGTGGCCGAGTTCATCCGAGAGAACATCATGTGCCGATACGGAGTGCCCAGCGAGATCATCTCCGACAATGGGACTCACTTCGAAGGAGATTGTGACCAACCTGCGGCCGAATTCGAGTCACACGTCACAGGTCTTCTCCTTACGAGACCACAAACCAATGGTGCGGTAGAGGCGGCCAACAAGACTCTCGCCATGATAATCGGAAAGATGACCACCGAGAGGTCGGGAGCGGCCCGAAAAGCTACATCTAGCCCTGCAGGGATACCGAACATCGGTCGGAACCGCCACGGGGAGACTCCGTTCGCACTTACCTACGGAATGGAAGCAATGTTACCGTGGAATTGGAAATTCCATCCCTCAGGAGTCCTCTTGGAAAACGGGATCAATGAAGTCGAATGGCTACGAGCCGTCACGACGAACTTGCTCTACTCGACGAGCGCGAGATTGAAAGCCATGGAACACACTCGAGCCTACCGGAGCGAGAATGGCACGAGCATTCGACAAGAAAGTCAAGATCGAGACATCGAGAGAAGGTGACTTGGTGCTAAAGGAAAAGCCTCCTACGCGGACCAATCCCCTCGGAAAGTGGGAGCCTACTGGATAGGACCGTTCGTGGTACAAAGAATCTTCTCCGGAGGAGCCATGAAGCTAGCGAGACTTGGACGGAAACCCTTTCGTTAACCCCGTGAACGGAAGCAAGCTCATGAATGCTTCGTTTGAGGAAGAGCACGAGTCAACTCACCTTCCCCATACACCGTCCCCTCGGTAAATTAAAGTGCTAAAAGAGTAATACCCAGCTGGATACATTCCCGCTAATGATCCGGGTAAAAAAGCAGTCGCACTTCTTTTGTCTTTGTTTTTCTCAAATTCACCTAAAGTGTCGAACTACGGTGACTGAGCCCCTTAGTCCCAATTGTAAAAGGGGAACGTAGGCGGCCATCTTTGGTTCGGTCTAAAAAACAAAAAAATACAATAAGCATCAATTGCTTGTGTTTCGAAAAACTCTTTTCATTTAACCTACAAATTCATAACGGTTAAAACATTCTTTGATGAGTTCAAGCACGGTCAACTCTTGACTCGCTACACGCTAGCAAAACTACAATAAAACATTAATCAATTAATGTGTGCTGCAATGACAATGGATGGATACTGCGGGACGGCAAGGTCAACCTAGTTTCCGTACTAGGTCCTTCATCCTTCTTCCCCTTCCACTTTTCCCCGGCGAGTGTTCTTCACCTTCGCGGGAAATATTCGGTAGGCCTTCTACGGCTCGGGGACTCTTCCGACGCCTCGGGTCAATCACGTGGCTGTCAATCAGCGGTCCTTTCTCTAGCTCTGTCTCGAGCCGCCTCGCTTCGAGCCATCATCGCGGTGCTTTGATTGGCCTCCCGATCGGCACTTGCCACATAATCGGCCATGGCATCGCCGGTACGATTCCCGGGGTTAGCCCTCGCCTCTGTCCTCCTCAATGTCGAGGCGTCCGGGTGATCGGCACCCAACTCGCTCCGTCTCCACAAGATAGCCATCTGTGTCTCCCATACACTCTTCGTACCGGTCCGGATCTTTGCGTCGACGAACAGTGCCCTCTCTCGGTGAAAGAGAACCACAGCGGGAAAGGACGTGTATTGCCACCACGGGTGACCGGCAATAGCGTCGAAGGATCCTCCATCCGCGAGAGATCCCACCTCGAGGTAGCGGCATAACTCGGATCGATCGGTGGCATCTGCTCCGGCCCGTCTTGCCGGAGAACCAATGATGGAATATAGAAAGACGTGCGAGACGGCCCGGCACTCGACGATCAACGGACCCTCTGGCGGTCCTACAAGTCTGTAACTTCCAATGGGGAACCCACCATCGCAAGTGATGCGTGCAAAGTCTGGCCATCCCGAGCTCCGGCTCGGCTGATTACCCCCACATCACCGGAAGGACGTCGCGAGAAAGACCCAGCGTCACGGGACATTGGCACCTCGGGCATCATCTGCGGCCTCTCCCTCAACCACATGGTCGGCATAGCGGGACTCCCTCCCCACATGTATCGGCTACCGGTCGCCATCCGAGCTATGCCCGAGGAACGTCTCGCCCAAGACCCAATGGCACGATGTCTCCTCCACTCCGGCTGCCTCACCGGGTCCGATTACAACTGTGATGGCACACACCCGAGACGTGAATGTGAACGAGTAGCAATCACGCACGAGCAAACGCGTCCCACGCGAACGCTCCCCTCGGCTCAGGCAAATCTTTCGGGCGGTCCCGAAATGTCAACGTAATCGGTATCTGTATCGGCATCCGTATGCTTCTCCGGCCGAGATACCCAACAAAGACACTAGCTTCTCAACGGTGGCCATGCCACCGGCATACGGAAGAACTAGGCATTAGTCTCGGGTCCTCCCAGAATGGCCGGAAATCTTCAAACGTAGGAGTGACTTCGTTGTACGAAAAGGCTGTACACATTCCTCCTTACGTCCCGAGCAGAGACGCGGCTCTCAAAAGATCCCAATCGGCATGAGCTCCTTCAAAGCCCAAGCAGATTTAATCCGTAACGACCTTCGAAAAACCTTTTGTTACGCCTCGTGTGGTTCCGTACCCACGGCGAAAGTTGTCCAAATATCGCTCTTGCATCCGAGACGATAACTTGGGAAAAGGAGCCATGTCGAGAAGGTGAAGAAAACCTTAAAGAAATGGAAAAGAACTCGGCCGGAATGAGCAAAAGCAATGCGCGAGTTCTTACAAATTGCAAAGTGAAGCTGCAATTTAAAGAATGCGGAAATTCAATTCTAGTCCGTGGGACTCCCTCTGCGATTGACTTGGTCAACTCTGCGGCCAGTGCCTTAAAAGTTGGAAACATTTCCAAACCATGCCTGTTCACTCTTATGAAATCTGCGTGCACCCACGATTTCATTTAACCAAACAATATCCCTTAGCCCGGGCTCGTGCAATGATGCAAATAATTAAAAATTAGTGCATACATGCTTAATTTTTGACCCGTTCAATTTTTAATGCATTTCTCCTTTTTATTTATTTTTGATTAACCTATTTGCTTATTTGCGAAAATAAGCTGAAGGTGATCACGGAATAAATATGCGAAATACTGAGTTCCGCCCAGGGCGCCTTTTTACAAATACATTTCAAATCAAAAATTTGTTCCTGACAAATACATGCATTTTGTCTAAACAAAATAGTAAAGAAAGAAAGCGATAAAGGGGACTACTCGGAGTCTGCTCGTCATCCGTACACTCGGACGTCTTGCTCAGCCGGCTTAGGATGCATCGCAAACGGGAACTCGCCCGAACTCCTCCCGGTAGGGAATAGGCAAGGGCCTCCTCGGAGTACGCGAACTCGAGGACTCCCCCTCTCGCGCCCCGAGTGCGCGCGAAGAAGGAGCTCCAAATCCGGCCGTTCCGCCGCGAGCGCGAGCCCACGTGTGAAGTCCTCCCCACCGGTGTGGGAGCGGGCGAACCCCTCGGCCTAGACGGCCCCCGATCGCGGACGTCCACGCTCCTCAGGAGCGCACCGCATGAACTCCACGAGCCTCCTGGCGTAGGCGGACCACCCGTCCACCGGCCTCGTGGCCTCATTATACGTACGGCCGGATACTGCGAACCGGGAAAATCATCGAAAGCGAACGAAAGTACGGATGCATCATGTGCGAGAATGCTACTATCAAATGCGAGAAAATCAAAAGATGCTCACCGAAGCATTGGGGTCCGCCACTGTATCGTGGTCTCGGCTCCGCGGGAGCGGGATCACAAGTCGCTGCGCGAACCGTCCGGCCCCTCGTACGCTAGCCTAGCTCGCGGGATCGGGAAAATGTCGAGGACCTCCGGGGACCTCGCCCTCCCTATCTTTGCACTGCGGGCTCCTCGGCCTCATCCTCAAGAAAACATCATAGGCGGCCCCGCTATGATGTACTCGGTGAAATACACACCACGAAGGTATCCCTCCGGCTCATCCATCGGCATCTCCGGGGATGCTTTGCATGTACGAAGGAGGATCCACCGGCACCCGATGGAAGAGACCCCTTGCCTATGCGACGGGTCACCCTCTCCCCCAAATACATGGCGTCACGGTGAAGTCCCACCGGGAGCTTCCGCCGCCGTGTAGTCTCGGCGGCAATCTGCACCGCGACATGATCAAACACTGCTCCACCGAGTCGAGTGGATCCTCTCGGAGAACTCCGGGTTCGGCGCAGAGATATCTCCTCGTACGACACTCGAGTGCCAACCCTCGAAGAGACCGCCCTCTTCGCCTTCTTACGCCAAACCGGCAAGGCGGGGAACGAGGGACGGTACGGCTCCTTTATGTCCCAAGCCAACGGGAATACCTCGTAGCACCGGACACACGAGAGAATGGAAAGTTATGTCGGCTACAAAGCGAGATACATACGAGTACATAAAAGAGGCAAGAAAGAGAAAAAGCACGTAAACTTACATCCAAGACGGGCGTGAAGCGGCTAAATGTGTGCTCCTCTCCCGCGAGAACTGTCCGAAGAGTGGTAGAGCTCGGCCGGTCCGGCCTCCCCCACGCAAACCCCCTCACGGCATCCGGAGTCTACCGGCGGCCGAGCGAGAGGAAGTGACAAGACGTGTCGGAAGTCGGGAACAAAGTCGGCGACGAGCGCAAACCAAAGGAACCCTCGAGCCGGACGCTCCGCGGTCATCCTCAAGGACCCGGCCCGGATAATCGGCGACGCCCGCCCTCAAGTGATGCTCCATCGGCTGTGTACCGAATGCCTAAGCCCTGGCATCGGTAATATCAAACCCAGCGGCCCGAGACAAGCTGCTCAGGGGTGTAACCGTCAACCCACACCGGCGACGTTGCCATAAGTCGGCAACCCGGTGATAGCGGCAAAATCCGTGGGAGTCACCGTCGCCTCCCCCATACGAAATGGAAAGTGTGGGTCGTATCCCACCGGTACTCGCTCGGCGCGACATACGTGGACACGCCCCTCGGCGTATCGGTACATCGCGGCTACGGCGATAAACCCGGCCGGCCCGGAGTCAATCACCGGTTTGTCGTGGACTCCTCTCTCCCTCTCGAGCTACGTCAGGGATAAGGCCCCATGATACTGCACCGCCTCAAAGGCACCCCGACTCTTCGATTGTGGGTATCAACCGTCCTTTGTCCCTATGAGACAAACAAGACGAAGCAACGTCAACAAAATGCAACAACGCATGTCAAAAGGATGCAATGCAGATACGGTTCTCATTCATTTCCTACGTATATTCAAAATCATTTCGAAAACTCCGTCGAATCCGGAACTTTCAAAATCATTTCGAAAACTCCGTCGAATCCGGAACTTTCAAAATCATTTCGAAAACTCCGTCGAATCCGGAACTTTCAAATTCTTTCGAATTTTTCGAAAATTTCGCTCCGATCCGAATTAAAGCTACTTTAATTTTGGAAAATGCATTTAGACGTGGAATTTTGCAACCAAAATTTTTATGTCATCTACCCATGATGTCAATTGAACTACATCCTAGTCAATTTCGACAAATGTTCATAGCAAAGTCAAAAGCCCCAAATCGGGCACCAAAATCCCTAAGTAAATTCCTAACAAATTTCTAACATTTAAAGAATGCACATTCTTGAAATTAATGGAATTTGTAGGAAACTTACGTGTCTTTCGATCCCTCCCTTGGAGTTGTGGCGGTCCCTCGCCGGATAAAACTCCGCCGGATTCAATGGGAGAGTGGTGGTTCGAATGGTCCGAACCAATCGAGTTCTTTCGTCATCGGTCCTTCCATGGCGAGCCATTGGTCCTCCTTCACCCTCCATAGCGATTTTCCCTCACAAATTCGAGCAAACCTTGCAATTTGGGTTGGATTTCTCTCTCTTTTCTCTCCTCTCTCGCCGGCAATAATGGAAGAAAATGGCCATCTTTCTTCCCGGCCTCGGCATTTAAAAGTTTACGGAAAAACGGTAAAAGTCCGGCGGACTCTTCTTGCGCACCGAATAATTTTTGCCCCTTTTGCCCCTCAGCTTTTGGCAATTCCAATTTTACCACTTGTGGCACCCAAAAGTGTAAAATTTCCCGATTAGACATTTCTAACACCCTATCCCCGAGGATAAATCAAAGTTAGTTCTCACTAACGCTCGTCTCCGACGTTAAATTCTCGGTTAGTCATCACTAACGTTCGTCTGGCGTTAAATTCTGATTAGTTTCACTAACGTTCGTCTCCCGTTAAATTCCGATTAGTTCTCACATTCCGATCTCGAGTTGACATTTGAATCCCGAACGTTAAATTCAGTCTCCTCGACCGTCTCCAGGACATTTCGGTCTCACGATTCCGTCTCCCGCTTAATAATGGTCTCGATTAAAATCCTCAATCGCGACCTTTCACGGTCCAATTTCAATCCTCAATCGCGACCTTTCACGGTCGATTTCAATCCTCAATCGCGACCTTTCACGGTCAGATTTCAATCTCAATCGCGACCTTTCACGGTCGATTTCAATCTCAATCGCGACCTTTCACGGTCCGATTTCAATCCTCAATCGCGACCTTTCACGGTCCAGATTTCAATCCTCAATCGCGACCTTTCACGGTCGATTTCAATCCTCAATCGCGACCTTTCACGGTCCGATTTCAAGTCTCAATCGCGACCTTTCACGGTCCGATCTCAATCCTCAATCTCGACCTTTCACGGTCCCATCTCAAACAAATCAATCCCGACCTTCGCGGTCCGACCTCCACTCTCTTATCAAGACCTTCGCCATCTCGTCTTCCCGGCAAGAATAAGCCCGAACCCCAAGGCACGAACGCCTTGCAAATGGTCATCTCTCAGGCAAGAATAAGCCCAACCCCAAGGCACGAACGCCTTGCAAACATCTCCGGCAACGGCAATAAGCCCGAACCCCCCAAGGCACGAACGCCTTGCAACAGTCATCTCTCCCAATGCTAGCCCGAACCCCAAGGCACGAACGCCTTGCAAGCGGTCATCTCGGCAATAAGCCCGAACCCCAAGGCACGAACGCCTTGCAGCAATCCCTCTTCGGCCATCCTCGTAAGCCCGAACACCTTTTCACTTCAAGAAGTGAACATTCATCTCCCCGGCCGCCGCCGTAAGCCCGATCGTTCCACCTCGGCGGCAATAAGCCCGAACCCCAAGGTACGAACGCCTTGCAAACAATCCCTCTTCGGCAACAGCAATAAGCCCGAACCCCAAGGCACGAACGCCTTGCAACAATCCCTCTTTGGCCATCCAAGTAAGCCCGAACGCTCATCCCCAGCAGGATAAAACTGGCAACAGCAATAAGCCCGGCACCAGGCACGAACACCCTCGTCGGCATCGCAACTCCGGTTTGAGGCGCCACACGCCTCGAAAGTTTCGAAGTCTCGGGTTCGACGCCTCCCAATAGTCTCCATTCGGGTTCCGATACCTCGCGAATGGTCTCTCTCGGGTCGACGCCTCCCAATAGTCTCCATTCAGTTCCGATACCTCGCGAATGGTCTCCTCTCGCGACGCCTCCCAATAGTCTCCATTAAGGTTCCGATACCTCGCAAATGGTCTCCTCTCAGGTTTAGACGCCTCCTAACAGTCTCCATTCGGGTACAGGCACCTCACGAATGGTCTCATCCAGGTTTAGACGCCTCCTAATAGTCTCGCTCAGGTCAAGGTCCCCATGCGCGGCCCTTGCCCCTTTTTGAACTACGATCGGCTTGATTCCCGCTCGGGATACGTAGGAATCCTTTTCACTAAGGGTCCAGCCAGCTGACCGCCCATGTCTCTTTCAAAGTAAGGCATCCCGATTTGGATCCTGATCTTCTTCAACGACCCCACCTCTTTCGGAGGAGACGCCGCTGAGGGGCTAACTGTAAGTACCCATATCCGGACCGTCCAAATCCTTCAGAAAGTTAACCGAAATCCGTTAGCGGCCCGCTCCGAGGTTAGCCGGAACTCGTTAAACTCCCGTTCTTTGTGCCAGCGAGACGTCCGGGAGCGCCCCGTGCATCCCGACATCGAACCGTACTTAGCACGTGACATCTCACGTAAAAGTATGGCTTTCCACTGAAAAATGCATTTTCCGGCACTTTCGGGCGTTTCGGACATTTCCGACCGTTATTTTAAAAACGGACAAAACGGGACCAGGGGACAAAATCCCACCTCGGTGGTGACTCGAGAGGGCACGTGGCAGCCATGCCACCTCCCTCTAGTCACCCTTCAATCAATTTCAAGGGGAAAAGACCAAAATGCCCTGGTTTGCAAGCCAAGTCCGTGGGACTCACGTGCACATTTTCTCGAAATTGCCGGCCAAGTCCTTCAAATTCCCAAAATACCACAAAACCCCCCGGATTCGGTCAAGTCCGTCCGACTCCTACCGCAAATTTCACCCTATAAATAGAAATTCTTTGTCAAAGCCAAATGGAGAGGAATTTTACACCAAAAATCACCACCCCCACGGTCCAAACCGGTTCTCACCCCTCCCGAGCTCCCGTTTTGTCTCGATTCGCGTGAAACCTTCGTATTTCGATCAAATACGCACCCTACAACTTCGAAACAACCTTTCAAATCACTTTCCGTGTCCCGTACACACCTCCCGAGCCAAAGGAGTCGACCCTAGCCATATGTATAACTCCCTCTCTCTAAATCTCCCGTTCCGTCTCGGTTTACGCGCCAGTCGCTATAACTGTTTCGAACGTCGTTATCAAAATGTAGACGCCTCCGTCTAACGGGGTCCGATACGTTTTAGCCCCTCGATCCTCTTCTCTTTCCGTAAGAGAAGTAATCACGGGTTAAAACGGCGTTCCGACCCGTTCCGTTTACTTTTATGTCATTTACAATTACCATTGGCCTCGTTGATCGATACAATTCCGAGCCTGGCCTCGTTGATCGTCATTTACAATTCCGAGCCGTTTGGCCTCGTTGATCGTCATTTACAATTCCGAGCCATTTGGCCTCGTCGATCGTCATTTACGAATCCGGATCGTTTGATTCCGTTGACACCGCTTTAAATACTGTCATTTACAAGTCCGATCCGTTTGGATTGTGATAGTATTTACTTTTCAAAGTCCGAGTCGCAACCCGATTCGTTGATCGCATGTCATTTAATACGCATTTTTCCCGTAAAAATAGTTAACAATGTAATGCCCGGTTCAAAACCGGAGTTCGTCCGTCGAACTCTCTTTCAAAACGCGCGAAATGACGTTCGGCCTCCGAACGCTCATCTTCAAACTCAAAGCCGCCATTTGACACTTAAAATCATTTAATACGCATTTTTCCCGTAAAAATCGTTAACAATGACTCGCACGGTTCAAAATTGACGTTTGCCACGCAAATGCTCCTTTCAAACTCAAAATCGACGTTTGCCACGCAAACGCTCATTTCAAACTCAAAATCGACGTTTGCCACGCAAACGCTCATTTCAAACTCAAACCGACGTTTGTCATTCAAACGCTCGTCTTTTCAAAAATCACCTAATCAACGTTTGTCATTCAAACCAAGATTAAGCTTGTCATCCAAGCCCCCCATTTCAAAAGACACACACACACACACACGATTTCGAGAAAGGTAGAAAGACTCGTCATGCGAGGCGTTTCGGGCGATCTCGTAATACTCTACCCGAAACGTAACCTGACCTCCGAACCTAACAATCTCTGGTACTAAAAGCTTTTTACTCGTTTTTGCTGCCAATAAAAATGATCCCCGTTTTCAAAAGCCTTTTCCTAAGTTTTTGCTACCAATAAAAACGACACCTTTTCACAAAAGCCGTTTCTCAACGTTTGGGCTCAAAATACAAAAACCGCGTGGCGACTCCTCATTTTGTTCCTTCCCATGAAGCGAGGTCTCAGACACCAACCCCTCCGCGAAAGACAACCGCCTTTTCCGCGCCCCCCGCCCGCGCGCGAAAAAAGATCGGGTAATTTCACTATTGCGTTGGTAGCGCCCGGCCTCTTGTCTAGTTATCCAAGTGAGTTGAAGCTGAGCTACGCTTCAACATAACTGTCGGTTCTACCATGCTCCGAGTCTTCATTCCGAATGATCCTCCCTGCACATCCCCGCTCACTTGCTTGCTAACTATCGATCCTGAACAGCGCGAATCCACGTGCCCCACACAATCACAAGCTTGGAACCTTTGTGTGTTCTTTGCAACCCATCACATCACCGTTCTAGATCCCGCTCCCATGTTGGCCAAATTGGCTCCGCGTCGGCCGACTTCATTACCCAATTTTCTACCAACATACCGTTTAGTGAAATTTCTCCCACCATGGCGATCTCGGCCACCACCATTCATCATTGGGATGCGCCTTCGTTTCCCCCAACGACTCATGTTGCATGTGGTATACAACATATTTTCCACGCCGCCACGAGCCACCAAGCTAGCTCCGCGGTTTACCTTCCACGTCCCACAACCGAAGGTCACCACACAACCCTCCTTATCAAGTTGCCTTATGGAAATTAAGTTCCTCTTCAAATCCGGAATATGTCGCACATCACGTAGCCGCAAAACAGTCCCATCCGTTGCTATGACCCGAACAACCCCCTTTCCAATGACCTTGACAGGATTATTGTTTCCCAAACGAACAACCCCAAAATCACCCGGAATGTACTGCTCCATTCTTTCTGCACTGGTGCATGAATGAAACGTCGAGCCCGAATCCAAAACCCACGAATCTGTTGAACTGCTCCCACCCAAGATTAATGCATCCGCTATCTCCTCAGCAACATTCAATTCCTTCGCTCTGCCTGACCGCTTCGGACAACTTCTCCTAAAGTGCCCCTTCTCCCCACAATCATAGCAAGTAATCACCTTCTTGCCACCCTTACTCTTTTCACCGACATTTAGTTCTAGCCCCGATGTCCCACCCTTGCTCTTCCTACGAATTTCTTCACCAAGAATCACATCAACGACATCCGAAAACTTCAACTTCACTTTTCCTGTTGAAACGTTAACTGCTATCGCAGTCGTATCCCAACTTTCCGGTAAAGAAGAAAGTAAAATCAATGCTAGTACCTCGTCATCAAGAGTAACAGCCACGAAAGACAGTTGGGTCGCAGTAGATTTGAATTCACTTATATGCTTTGTTGCCGACATGCCCTCCACCATCCTTACGTTCAACAGCTTCCTCATTAGATGAGCCTTATTCGCCGCCGATGGTGCCTCGTACATGCTCGCCAACATCTCTAACATCTCCATGGTAGTCTTCGCCTCCAAAACATTCTTCGCCACATCCTTGGTCAACGTTTGCCTAACAAGCCCTAACGCTTTTCGATCCAAGATTTCGAATTTTGCTTCCTCTATGTCCGCCGGCTTTTCTTTTAATGGTAGATACAAATCCTTGTTCCATAGAACATCCTCGATTTGTGTCTTCCAAAAATTGAAATCCGTCCCATCAAACTTTTCGATCAACACCTTATTACCATCCTCCAAAGCTCCCAAGAAATCCATAGCAAAAGACCAGCCAACCAATGATTCGACAAAACCAAAGGCTCTGATACCAGTTGTTGTGAAAATCACGCAGCGGAACGGCCCAAGCTTTGAAGTAATAATAAGAGCAACACACACGAAAAGTAAATCACACACAAAGGAACACACAAGAATTGTTAACCCGGTTCGTTGCAACAACAACTACGTCCGGGGGCGCTACCAAGCCAAAATATTCTCTCTAATATTTTCAGATGTTACAATTTGTTTCTAGGCTATCACATGTATTTATAGGGAACAATAAATCAAATCCTAGTAATAAAAGGATTCCTACTCAAGAAAGTAATCTTCTTTCTTCACAAGTCCTTCCAAATATTACTACCAAAAGGAATCACCAATGTAGGAGGAGATCTTGTCCAAATAGGAAACCAATCAGCTGCAGAAATATCCTCCTCGTCACGTGGGCGGTCGCCCACCACGCCATGGGCGGTCGCCCAAGTTGGAAATCCCCGAGCCCAATCTTCTGTACTACTGGGCGGTCGCCCATCACCACCTTGGGCGGTCGCCCAGCTCGACAGTCACTCCTCCGGCGATTTTCTTCTTGATTCCTTTATTCGTGGTTTTGACTCCACATCCCAACAATATGTACACTTGCTCTCAAGGCACGTAATTGATACGCTTTCCTTAAGACGAAATTCGCCCTCTATTGGTGCAAAAAGGTTGCTGCGAATTAGTCTTGTATGATACAATGGAGTCACTGTTACTACAGTTTTGGTGCTTGCAGAATGCACTATTGAAAACACCACTACACCCTTTGTATGCACAAGCCTTGAACAGATTTGAAGATTCTACTTGGCCAAAGTACAATCGTCTGTTTTAGAAGTAGAAATAGAAAATAAGAAGTTGCTGTAATAAAAGAGAATGAGTTGTTTACAGAGAGAAATCAATATATCCCAAAAGATTGTTGAAACCACTTATTTATAATGCACTGGTACCTCCTGTAGAAGTCACAAAAGTGACTGAATGGGTTTCATTAGTAAATGTAACTACCATTAACAGTTTCTCCAAAATAATTCAGACCATACCAGTAATTCAGCAACTTTCACAAACAGTCACAACCTATTCCATGTAACTGTTTCTCTAACATTCATTAACCTAATTTCTCTCATCATATTTTGAAAATACTCCAACAACAAGTCCCCTATCTTACAATCATTAATCATTGTTCACATTGCAGCATAAAGGATGTTGAAAGCTTCAAAACGAGACCAGTTTGTATAACATCGCCTTCTTCCAAGGAAATATATTCAATGCTCGAGAGAAAATGGTCTATAAAGATTTATCAATACTGTGAGGGGGCCCATTCTTCCAATATGGATTAGGCTGACAACATTTTCTTGGCAAAGGTGTTAGTGAAAGAACATGTTCTGTGAGTCTCTCGGGGAAAATCACCCTCAGTTGCTCGAAAAACTCTCAAAAAACTAAAATTTTCTTTATTCCCAATCAGTTTTTTTTTTCGAGCTTGGCTCAATTAGTTAGTTAAAAACTCAAAATTTTCAATGTTATTATCGGCTCGCACTCAAGCTCTACTTCATTATGAACTCGACCTTTCATACTTTTCAAGAAAATGGGCAAAAGCTAGAGCTCGGCTCGTTAATATTCGAGTTCGATAACGACTCGAGTTGCTCATGAGCAGCTAGCGATCAACTCGTAACTAAATTCGACTCGAGTTTGGACCACAGATCCAACTCAAACTAGAATTGAAAAACTTGAACTCGATAATTTTTAAACGAGCTCGAGCTCGAATATGAAAAACTCGATCGAACTCGACTCGTTTACAATCCTAATTATAATCCCTCTGTCCGGGAAAGTTTCTCCCACTTTAAATTTCATGATCAACTTAATGAAATTTTGACACATCATTATTATGAAAATTTAGCTATCCTTATATAGCTTTAAAAATTGTTATTGATTTATAATATGGAAATACTATAAATAACAATTTTTAATTATATAAATAATTAGATTATGATCAAAGCTCAATTGAATTGAACATAAAAAGTTAGAAAGTTAGGGATATATATACTTTGCGGGAAAGAGGGAGTACGATTTACGTGTTTGGGCACATCTATAAACTACTCAAACTATCTTCCATGGTTCCTCATTCCTTATGTTGGGGAATTGGTGGTCTTCGAGCAGTAATGATCCCATACCAATTGTACAAGTAAGAGAACAAAATGCAACAATATCCATATGAAAGTAATAAAAGACAAGAACACGAGATTTGTTCACCCAATTAATTCCACAACAGAACTACATATGGGGGCACTAACAAGCCAAGATAATCAAATGTTGTGTTACAATCAAAGCCCATGATCTCCCTCCGAAGTCATCCTCTCTATCTATTTAAACACACACAACCCATACAACCCCTAGAAATAACCTAGGCCATCCATAGAATTCCCCTAAGGCAACCCCAAAGGCCTATAATGCCTTTAACTCTCTTTGTGGATCTCACATATTCTCTCTATCTAATTTCCCTAGCATTCAATAATAGTGGGTGCCACTTGGTTTATATATGACTCTAGGAACAAACACTAAACCTTAGAGGAGAAGAAATCCTTAGAACAAAACAGCCCGACCCAGGAATTCGTCTAACCAGTTTCATGGGCTGCCCATGGTTTCAACCATGCCTACGATTCTTGCTTTCCGAGTCTCCAGCACTCATCAGCCGGCTTCATGGCCTGCCCATGGTTTCAACCATTGCCATGATTCTTCTATTTCCTGAGTTTTTCATTCTTTCTTTCAATTTTACCCTTTGTCTCCATATCCTAACAATCTCCTACCTAGAGACAAACCAACTCCCGTGACTACATTTGTCAAACTCCCAACCGAGAATGACATCCAATCATTGTTTCCAATTCCTTTTGCGGCTGTACCAAGCCACCTACACGAGTTGAAGTGAACGAGTCTTCAAATTGTTGCTCAGATTCATTGCCTTGGGTCTTCACCCCTATGATCCTCTTTGCAACCATCCCACATCGCCTTCTAGTACCCACCTTTGAACAATGTGATACCAACATGCTTATATGGTCTTGGCCTTCCATGTCTCTCATGCAACCGATCACATCTCTAGTTCCCGCGGATCCTTTCATGTTGATGTCATTGACTTTATGTCCATATTATAGGCCGACTTGACTCATCAACCCACGACCAACATACCAATTCTTGAGACAGTTTCACTTCTCAATGTGGCCTTCTTGGCTTCGCCACTTTCATACCTATGAATCCTCTCTAGGAACCACGTACGGAAGTGTTGTATGTGGTGTACAAAAACCTACCACTAAGCTATCAAGTTAGCTTCTTGGGTAATCCTCCATATCCCACAGTTAGCAGGCTACCACCAACCTTCGCTATCCCACTGCTCATGGAGTTCAAGTTTCTCTTCTACCTGTGAATATCCTCCACATCATACAATTTCATGAACCATGTACCTCTGTTACACATACTCTGTACCCTTGCTGCACAAATTATTCACAAAATCTGCCTCGAACTAAATCTGCCTCATATCGAAATCTGTACCGCTGTTCCAAAATCTGCACCGCTGTATCGGAACGTGCATCAAATTATGCCCCGCACAAAATCTGTACAAAATATGTATTGCACATATTCTGCACGCTGATCCACGTACTCCACACACAAATTGCACACACTCCACACCCATCGAAACCTAGAAACTTACCGTTCTTTCTTTTCATGACTTTTATATCTCCGGATCCGTTGCCCAAATTTGATCCCATCAAATTTCCATTTCGATTCATCTCAACCCATCTTCACTGGTCCCACCGAATCCTCAATAACACTAGATTCACCTAGATCTCCGTAGCCCTGACCTCGTCTGGATCTCAGCAAGCCTAATCTTGAATTTGTGCCCTATTACTAATTGAATCCCTGCAACCCTGATCTGAATTCATGCAGTCCCAAATTCATCAGAATTTATGAAACCTTGATCCTATTTAGTCTAAGAATCATAAACCCATCTGAATCTTTGCAACACCTAATTCCGATCTTTGTTCTTGCAACTCATATCCAAACAATTTCGAGTAGCCCTGATCTTTCGTCCTAGCTCTGATACCAGTTGTTGGAGAATTGGTGTTTTACGAGTTGTCTCATACCAGTTTTACAAGGAAGAGAACAATATGCAACAATATATATATATGAAAGTAATAAAAGACAAGAACAGGAGATTTGTTCACCAAGTCTATCCCACAACAAAACTATATCTGGGGGCACTACCAATCCAGGATATCCAATAATATCAAATATGTTATGTTACAATTAAAACCCATGATTTCCCTCCGGAGTCATCCCTCTATCTATGTAAACATACACCACCCATACAACCCCTATATATAACATAGGCCATCCATGGAATGCCCATAAGAGCACTCCAAAGACATATAATGCCCTTGACTATATTTGGGGATTTTACAAATTATCTCTAACTAATATTCCTATCACACAATAATATTGGTTTCCACTTGGTTTATATAAGATCCTAGGAACAAACCCTAAATCTTGGAGGAGAAGAAATCCCGAAATTAAAGCAAAATAGGTCTGACCTAGAAATTCGTTCAGCCAGTTTCATGGGATGTCCATGGTATCAATCATGTCCATGATTCTTGCTGTACGAGTCTCCAGCACTCACCAGTCGGCTTCATGGCATGCCCATGGTTTCAACCTTTATCTTCATATCCTAACACCTCAATATGATCAGACATTGTTTTGACACTCTTAATACACAAACACACACACACGCACCATTACCTTCATCTTAAATCAATCAAAATCCCAATTGCAAACAAGTCAAAGATACAAGAAAAGGTAAATACTGCCCCTTCGAAATTATCTCTCAATTTGGCCAATAAATATATTTTGAATACTCAATTTAGTTACATTTAATAATTCTAATAAAAATCTATAACTTGTTATTAATAGCCAAAGAACTCTATTTCAAGCAGTAACTAATTTCCTTTTACATACGAGAAGTTAGAGTTCAAAACATAACAAATACAATTTTAGCACTTTTAAGAGTCACTTTTTGTAATAGATTAAGCAATTCGTTAATAACTAATCCATTTTTTAAAATTTTTTATTTATTATAAGTTGTTAGAGTTACCACTTGATCTAAAAGCTTAAGCTGTTAAATCGTGGCTCAACAATGTATATCAAGCTTTCACACTCCCCCTCACGTGTGATCCGGTCGCACACGTGGAGAGATCATAAACATGCAACTTTATCGGGCATGCCAAATTTCAAACATGCCACATTTTCGGGCATGCCAACATAGTGCAATTTTTTGCACATATAAATCCGGGTATTACTGCAAGCGAGCGGAAACGAACCCGGGAACTTGCGCTCTGATACCATGTTAGAATCGAACACGGCTGTGGGAAGAATTTTTCTGTCCTTCTTATTGATCAAGAACAACCATATATACAATCATAAAGTCAATACTTTGGCTCCAAGGAATATCCTAAGATTACGCTAATCTTCCTATAAGTCAGCCGAAATTACATAATGCCAAAACTAGAATATTGCCAAACTAATCTATGTCATATATATAGAGATTTACGAACGTGTACAGTGTTACGCTAACACCCCCCTCAAGTTGGAGCATGGAGATCCATAGTGCCCAACTTGCTGAGTAAGAACTCAAATTGTGGTTGGTCGAGAGCTTTAGTAAGAATATCGGCAATTTGATGAGAAGTTGGTACGTGGGTAGTCATAATGTTATTGCGACGAATTTCATCACAAACAAAATGACAGTCCACCTCGATATGTTTGGTTCGTTCATGAAATACCAAATTTTGAGCAATGTGGATCGCCGATTGACTATCGCAGAATATCCGCATTGGTGCAACATGAGAGACACCGAGTGGACAATAATCCTTTGAGCCATTTGAGCTCACAAGTGGTTGCAGCCAAAGAACGATATTCAGCCTCCGCCGAAGAACGAGACACAGTAGGTTGATTCTTGGTTTTTCAAGAGATCAGAGATGAACCAAGAAACACGAAATAAGCCGTCAAAGAATGACGGGTCAATGGACGACTTGCCCAATCAGCATCATAGTAAGCCCGTAATTGCAATGCAGAATCAGATTTGAGCAAAAGATCCTGACCTGGATTAGCTTTCAAATAACGAACCACGCGCAAAGCAGCCTCCCAATGTTCATTGCGCGGATGTTGCATGAATTGAGCAAGAATGTGGACCGAATAAGAAAGCTCTTGACGAGTAATGGTCAGATAAATAAGACAACCAATGAGACGACGATACTGTTCTGGAGAACCCATTTCATCACCTTGGACAAGGGCCAAATGATGATTTTGCTCAATAGGCGTGCATGCCGATTTGGCACCCAATAATCCTGTCTCGGATAGTATGTCAATTGTATATTTACGCTGGCATAGGTAAATACCAGTGGAATTTCTTGCAATTTCAATACCTAAGAAAAACTTTAGGTGGCCAAGATCTTTCATGCAAAAACAAGTTTGTAAGTATGATTTAAATCGATGGATAGCAGCAGAATCATTACCTCCAATAACCAGGTCATCAACATAAATCAAAATGACAAGATGAACATCACCTTGCATAAGGGTAAACAAGGAATAATCAGACGTTGCTTGTGAAACCCATAACTGGTAAGTGCCGCAGCCAACTTTGCGAACCAACAAAGGGAAGCCTGGCGCAAACCATATAGAGATTTGCATAAATGACAAACAGTACAGTCCCGTGTGACCCAAAATCGGGAGGAAACTTCATATAGACCTCTTCATCAAGATCCCCATGGAGAAATGCATTATGAACATCCATCTGATGCAATTCCCAATTCTTCAAGGCGGCCACCACAAGAAAAGTCCGGACGGTGACGAGTTTAGCTGTAGGAGCGAAGGTCTCATTGAAATCCAAACCCTCAACTTGATGATTTCCAAAACTCACCAACCGCGCTTTATAGCGATCAATAGAACCATCGTCATTGTACTTGATTTTGTAGACCCATTTGCTGCCAAGTGCCTTTTTTCCTGGAGGCAAAGCTATAATGGACCAAGTTCCATTCTCCTCTAAGGCTCGAACCTTTTTAGCCATGGCATCACGCCAATAAGTATGACGCATAATTCAGCAAAATGAGATGGTTCTTTGCCTGTAGTAACTGCAGCCAAAAAACTTCGATGCGAGACTGAAAATCTATCACAATTCACATGATGCGCTATAGGGAGTGTGAAAGCTTGATATACATTATTGAGCCACGATGCGTAAAGCTGTTAGATCCTGGCTCAACAATGTATATCAAGCTTTCACAGAAGTAGTTATAATGGTGTATCAATTACAATTTTTAAATATTTATTAGGATAGTTTAATTAATCTTAAATTATTGCTCTAAATATCTTCATGTTAATGAAAAAATGAAAAAAAAAACATTTTGGGACTGAGACGAAGAGAGTACGAAAAAAAACACTGAGAAACTGTTTTTTGTTTAATGCAATTACCAAGCAATTAGCAAACACAGATTCATCGAAATAAGTTCAAGATATGTATATATGTAAACAAAATCCATTTATATTCACCATATGCTAGTATATGCAAAAATTTAAATGTAATTTTTTTTAAGCAAAAGTGAAAAAAATGAAGATTTGATTCTAGATGTGATTATCCAAAAAGTGATTCTAGTAAAAATTGATCAGATTATTGGAATTTTTTCTCAAATAATTCTTTTTTTTGAAAATCGCTACACCGTGTAGCGAGTTTGATTAGGGTTTGTCAAAACTCGCTACACCGTGTAGCGAGTTTAGGGTAATTAAGTTTGACCGTTTGGAAATTAATTAGGGCATTTAATTAACCTAAACTCGCTACACCGTGTAGAGAGTTTGGTCAAACCTAATTAAACTCGCTACACGGTGTAGCGAGTTTGACTTGGGTCCAGAATCCCTTTTTTTTATTTAATTCTTCTCTTCTTCTTTCTTTCTTTCTTTCTTTCTTTCTTTCTTTCTATATACTCCCTCCGTCCCAACAATTGCTTCACCATTTTTCTTGGGCACGGGAATTATGGTAATGGGAGGGAAAAAAAATGTTGTGAGTGTAATTTGAAAATAGGAGAGAGAATTAGTGGAGGGAATAATAAATTATAATGGTGTTGTGAGTATTAAAATAATGTAGGAGAGAGAATGAGTGGAGGAAATAATAATATTTTATGTCCAAAAAAGGAAAGGTGAAGCTTCTAACGGAACGCCCTTTTGGGTAATTGGTGAAGCTTTTATTGGGACGGAGGGAGTATATATATATATATATATATATATATATATATATATATATATATATATATATATATATATATATATATATATATATATATATATATATATATATATATATATATATATATATATATATATATATATATATATATATATATATATATATATATATATATATATATTATTTATATATATATATAAAATAATAAATTAGAAAGAGGAAGTCCCTTTAAAAGTCCTCTCACTAAGAGAGGTTCCAAAGGAACTTGAAAAACAATGAAGATGAATCATCTATTTATAGTAGAAGAAAGATTTGAAAAATGTAGGATACATCTATGTGGGAAACACAAAAAATATTTAAATTTAGAGATGGTGGGAAAAACAAAATTTCATTTGCCTCCAAAAATTTCATTTGCACTCCTCATGAATTTTTTGGAGGCAAATGAATTTTTTCCTTAAATCAATTACTTCTCTTGGACCTTTTACTTGTTCCATTTTTATGTGAAAGTCTCATGAAATTTTTGATTAGTAATATACGTGATTTAATTATCTTAATAATGAAAACTTAAAAAATATTGTATTTAATTTTTCAATTTTTTTTTTTGGAAAAATTCAATTAACCTTACCACTAAATTTAAATTAAAATAGAATTAACTTTCTTTCTACTTCTTTCTGAGACGGAAGGAATAATTCACTAGCTCTTGCATATTTATTATAATGATTACTTGTAGCATAATAGATATTTGAAAAAAGTACTAATTTGGATCATAATAGAGTATGAGAAATATGTAGAAATAATTTCATGCGCCCCCTCACCCTAAATCATTATTCATAAAAGTGTAAAAATTGAAAAATTAAATACAATATTTTTTAAGTTTTCATTATTAAGATAATTAAATCACGTATATTACTAGTCAAAAATTTCATGAGACTTTCACATAAAAATGAAACAAGTAAAAGACCCAAGAGAAGTAATTGATTTAAGGAAAAATTTCATTTGCCTCCAAAAAATTCATGAGGGGTGCAAATGAAATTTTTGGAGGCAAATGAAATTTTGTTTTCCCACCATCTCTAAATTCAAATATTTTTTGTGTTTTCCACATAGATGTATCCTACATTTTTCAAATCTTTCTTCTACTATAAATAGATGATTCATCTTCATTGTTTTTCAAGTTTCTTTGGGACCTCTCTTAGTGAGAGGACTTTTAAAGGGACTTTCTCTTTCTAATTTATTATATATATATATATATATATATATATATATATAGAAAGAAAGAATGAAAGAAGAAGAGAAGAGAAGAATTAAATAAAAAAAGGGATTCCGGACCCAAGTCAAACTCGCTACACCGTGTAGCGAGTTTAATTAGGTTTGACCAAACTCGCTACACGGTGTAGCGAGTTTAGATTAATTAAATGCCCTAATTAATTTTCAAACGGCCAAACTTAATTATCTTAAACTCGCTACACGGTGTAGCGATTTTCAAAAAAATGGACATTCTGGGCAATAGTTTGAACAGTGAGTCATTTTGGTAAATAAAAAAGTAAAAAAGGATTATTTGAGAAAAAATTCAGAATATTGTGGACCATATTTTTCTTCAAACAGCAAAGATCGGAGATGTGGATGTGCAATTTTTACAGTAATACTGTATAATATAACATGCTTTATATCTATAGTATAAATGAGGGAAGGGCCATGAACTGTTGAATGAATAGTTTTAAAGGCCGAAATTCCCATTTTGCCCTCACTATTTTGTCTCTTTCCCATTTTGTCCTTAAAATTTTTTTTTTTAAATTAAATTTTGCAATTAAATTAATTTTTTTAAATTAAAAAAAAACGTGTCCTCGACCATTGACTTAATTAAAAAATAAAATAAAATAAAATAAAAATTAACGTGTCCTCGAACACGGGGTTATTCTAGAAAAAGTGAAAAAAATGAAGATTTGATTCTAGATATGTGATTATCCAAAAAAGTGATTCTAGTAAAAAATTGATCAGATTATTGTGGGCCATATTTTTCTTCAAACAGCAAAGATCGGAGATGTGGATGAGCAATTTTTACAGTAATACTGTATAATATAACATGCTTTATATTTTATAATAATTTGAGGCCAAAATCTTAGAAAAAAAATCGGTTTTTTTTTAAGCGAAAAAAGTGAATTTTTTTTTTAAAGCAAAAGAATAACGCTTGGGAATAACACGACTTGTGTCGGATTCACATGTATCGACTCTTCTGACGCCGACAGCTAATGTGAGGACAAATTGTGTTTCCATGTGCTTCCATTAATTATTCATAATCACACTCACAAAGGTATGTTAACTGCCCCCAACAAATTTAATTTAAAGAGATTTCCCCTTTTAAAAGAAAAGCAATCCACCTAGTTAGTCCTAGGAGTCAGTTTTTGAATTTACATAAAAGCTTGGAATTTGCAAGACTTGGATTGGTGGGTGTAATCCTCCCTTCTCTATTTTTTTTTTTAGAAATTGAGTACCAGTTAGCGTGTTGAACGATATAAACCTAAGTACGAATATGGGCTAGTCCGAGCAAGGCCCAAGAGGATTGGGCCCTAAACATAATCTTGCCAAGAGCGATGTACGAGGAAGGGAATGGGCTTCTCTACCTTCCTCGGCGTAAGCCTTCTAGGCATTTCTCTAGGCCGACCTAGGCTTAACGGGCTCAATGATGAGGGAGACCTCCCTCCAAGGCCGAGCAAGGCTTCCTTGACGACGAGGAGGCCTCCTCGGTTATCAACAATCATAACGGGTTCTCCATGTCTATTATCTCTTTCCCGGCTCATCGTAGGCCGACCAGGCTGCGTATGACAAGGAAGGGCCACCTCGGCGTACCCTGCAGAGTTGCAATTTATACAATCCTATTCAAACTGGGATATTGAGCAGTTATAATCTTATTAGGATTATAACCACCTCACAGACCAATTTCTATCCGGCAAGGACTCATCAGATATAACCCTCTTAGGATTATTATCTTATCTCTTAGCAATTCAATTCAACATGGATTCTACATTATTCTACCTATAAATACAAGCCATAATAAACAGATTTTGGTACGTTATCTCTTTGACCCTAAACTCTGTCAAATTAATTTATCTCTCTATAAACAAATACTTACTCTCACGCCGGAGGGCCTTCGCTGGAGAAGCCCCGACTTAGTTTACGTTTCTTGTTTCTTTTTCAGGCTATTCAATCGCCAGAGTACAACTGACCGCTGAATTTGGGCTGATTCAATTTTTTTGACAGCATCACGTATGATTCAGTGCCGATTAGTATATAAAAGAGTGCTCGTGATTGTATAATAAAGTGTCAGTGGGTGTGTAATTGAGTGTATAATAAAGTGTCAGTGAGTGTATTTGTTTATGATGCCAATGTTTTACATAATTTTTATAAGGGGGGGTTTGGTTAGTATACCGACTGTATTTTACGTATACCATGTACCAACCAAGTATGATTTAGTATACAAAAATATGTATCAGTACCAACCACAAAAGTCGGTATACCAAGTTTATTGGCATGGTTGGTACTTGATTGGTACGGTTGGTATTCAAATATACCAAATGTAAACGGAGACAAAAAAAAAATGCATTTATAAATAATTTTTGTTAGATTTTCTGTTAATTATAAAGAGCAACACATTATAACATAAAAAGATGTATCAAAACAAAAATTATAAAGTCTTGAAACTAAAAAAAAATAGTACAACAAAAGTATTGAAAATTAAACAATATGGTGATTAAACGTAATATACTAATAAACACAACAGCTCTGAAACCAAAAGATGACAATCGTTAATTAGTTGATGTTTGAGAGTTCCTATTCCCTCGGCTCCTTCAAAAGCTGAATAACAGGAAAAAAATTATTAGAATAACATTATGAAAAAAGGTATCATTGTCACATGAATCTGACAGGCAACACAAAAGCACACTGCTGAACAATAAAGATTAATTTAAGAAAATAAATATCGGAAATATTAAGTCACTGCATCCTCCTGCTATTTCATCCCTGTGGCAATGCTTTACTTCTCACACAACAGAGACTAAGATGATTTGTAAATATTTATGTTTGCAGCTGATTGGAAATAATATCTTTGACTGTGAATTAGCTTTCAATCATATGCCATTCCTTCTAAACTCTGTGCCATTTTCAATCAGTCAGTGAACCCCAGTTCAGATTCGACTAACCTCAACACAACTCATTACACCCTTTAGGTGCACAGACAAATCAAAATGAAAAAAATGAAAGAATTTTAGTGTCCAAGAATGAGAATAAGAGACTGCTCAAATTCTTCCACCTTTACATCAACTTGGATGTGAGACTTTCCATTGGCATCAAACATGCTAGAAGATTTCTTTTTAGAAATAGAATTAGTAAATTTCAAAAATTCTCCAAATATTATGTCAGTATTAGGCATGGCAAGCAAATAATCCTAACAGACATAACCAAAAGAAACACATAGTAAATCAAGTTGTGGCAATGATCAACAGAAGTTGACTTCTAAAATTCAAAATGTTCTAGGAAATGTAGCTGAATAACAGAAAAAAAAGTACCTTTCTCAAGCTCCTCAATCTCAAGGTATAATTCCAGTTCTTCTTCTGTCGGAGTTCTATAAAGATCAAAGTTCACTGTTGAACATCTTAACCAATCAGAAGTACAAACCAGGGCCTCGACTATTTTTGGCGTCAAAGATGCTCTAAATGGATCCACCACTCTCGACCCCAAGCTGAAAGCATTCACCGACGCCACAGTGCTACATGGAACAACAAATATATCCTTTGTTAGCTTTGATAAAATAGGAAATGTAGCTTCATTACCCTTCCACCACTTACAAATATCAAAAGGCTTGACAAGAAGGCTTACACATCTGTCTAATAAATATTGATCAACCTCATTCCGAATGCATTGGGAATTCTCGGACATCCTTTCCCTAGCAATCTCCTTACTAACATCATCAAGGTCCTCAAATACTACCTCGTCGACTATTACATCATCTTCATTGGCTTGTACAGCTCACTTCATACTCTCCCCGTCCTTGTATTCATTATAGATACCCATCAATATTTTTTGTAAATCTTCTTCAATTGACCGGATAATAGACACATTTGCATTAATTTTCTTCATCACCGTTTTAGACCAATTAAGCTTGTATCTAGGATCAGGAACATTTGCTATCATGATGATCTTATTAGTAGACTCGAAACTTCCCCAATACTTGTCAAACTTGGTCTTCTTGATGTTGCAACCCTACTCATGAATTGATCTTCAGAAATAAGAGCTTTCTTAATCTCACACAACAAAGTAATCATCTCCACGAACAATACATTTGAAGTGGCCATCTTCCATGCACTAAGTTTTAAGGTGGCAACATAAAACTTTTTTAGAAATACACAAAATGCCTCTGCATTCCTCCAATCATCATTAGTTGGAGGTCCAACTTTGTCCGTAAAATAACTTCTGAATGCCTCATCCTCTTCGGCCATTCTATTAAATGTCAACTCATACTTCAATGCAACTTTAAGCATGAGATAGGTGTTGTTCCATCTAGTTACCACATCTAGCGGGACATTAGCATTTGCCTTGGATTGCTCAAGAATTGCAAACTCCCTAAACATTTCAAGCCTTTGTGGTGAGCTCCTCACATATTTGGCACAGTTCCATATGCTAGAAATCCCATCTTGTAACTCCTTCAATACATCCTTCACAATTAAATTGATAATGTGACAAACACATCTCAAATGTAAATACTCACCATTAACATCAAGGATTTGTAACTAGTAAGCCTCTTATTCATGTACTGCACATCAACATCATTGGAACTAGCATTATCCACAGTTATTGTAAACACTTTGTTAATCTCCCACTGCCTTAAACATTGCTCAAGTACTCTGCCAATGTCCTCTCCTTTGTGACTAGTGATATTACAAAAGTTGATGATCCTTTTGTGTAGCTTTCGGTCCATGTCCAAGAAATGTGCAGTTACCACCATGTAATTTATACTTTGAATAGACATCCAAGTATCAGTGGTTATAGAAACTCTAGTATCACTCTCCTTAAGTTGGCTCATCAACAAAGACTTCTCAACATAGTACTTGTCCAAAACGCCTTTAGCAACTTGCTTCCTATTAAGTGGTTTCCAATTTGGTTCCAACTCTTTGCATAAACACAAATCCCTCCTTCTCCACGAACCGAAATGGAAGCTCATCCTTGATGATCATCTCAATGCATCTATCATCACACCTCTGCTTATTATACTTTCTGTATCTGGTCCCTCCACTCACATTATCCCGACTTAACCTTGTTTGTGTTGGATTAGCATCTTCGTACAATGGGTGTAATTTGCACTTCTTTCTATGGTAATTCATAGAACTAGTGCCATTCTTCTCCGAGTCACACAGCACAGTCTCTTTGCAATAGTTACAAGTGCAATTTTTGGGATCTATATCACCATTTGGAAGCTTGCACCTAGTATAATAATTCCATAATTTACTTTTGTTTGCAGGCTCTTTCCTCTTTTTCCCTCTATTTGCTTCACTTATAGAATCTCCAGATGAAGGTGCGAGTGAAGGCAGCAACAGAGGAATCGATTGAGAAGAAGAAATTGTAGCGGTCTTCGAGTTGAAAGATTTCATCCTGTTTCAACTATAATTGATAAAAATTAACACATAACAATCCAATAATATATATTTATGTTTACAAAAGAAGCATTATGTATTAATATCACCAACCACTTGAAGATGACATATTCTCAAAAATTTGAAAAAATCATACTATTTTCTCAAATATTGCGACTGAGGAACTGAGAAAAGTTCAATTTCTTTTTCCTCTGCATTGGTGAGTGTTACTTTTATTTCATGGATTAACATGGCTATTAGTCAGTTTAAGTTTAATTGTCAGCCTTTGGGGAAAACATATGTCAAAAACCCCTTTACGCCTTTTGTCCATTCTTGCATTTTTATCTGCTGGAGTTTCTTGTATTTTGTCTCTTATAGCTTCCATTGTTAACAAAGAGCTGACAAATTTGAAAAAAATTTGAAAATCATACTATTTTCTCAAATATTGAAAATTATATTTTTACACCAATCCAAGCCCTAAATCAGTAAATCCAAGCCCTAAACCAGTAAATCCAAGCAATAAAAAATCAAAAATCCAAAACAAAAACCAAATATCAAACCCTAAACAAAACATGAATGTTGACGGTTGAGGGTTGAGAATCGAGAGTAGAGAACTTACCCTTTAGAAGGGGAGGAGGCGTGTGATGGGAAGATTTTGGCCAGCGGACCGAGGTGGTGGCGCACTGGCGTCGCAAAATGATGGATCGCAATTGAGTCGCCACAGAAGGAGAGAAAGAAGAAACGGCTGTTGAAAATTGAAATTGAAGCTTTGAATTATTAGAATTATATTTTAGGTTTAGATTATTTTTTTATGTTATATATAATTACTAGCACATGCCCGTGTCCAAGGTCACGTAATTTTTTTTTTTAAGGGCAAAATGGGAAAGGGACAAAATAGTGAGGGCAAAATGGGAATTTTGGCGGTTGAAACTGTTCAAAGAACTGTAGCAAACACCCCTTCCATTTATACTATAGATATATAATATTTTTTGATAAATAAAGTCGGTACATCGGTATACCAACCGAAGTCACTATTGCGTACCATGATCTAACCAATTAGATACAATTGGTACGGTACTACCGTACCAAGAGTTCGGTATACCGACTTTTTTTTATCAATTATAATTGGTACGGTTGGTATATGAGTTGGTTGATACGGATGAGTATAACTTGCCACCCCTAATTTTTATCATAACAGTGACACTCTTTTACACTCGTACTGACACTCAAAACACCCATGCCACTTTTTTACCTCAATACCGTCACTATTTTACACTAACACTGACATTTATTTACACTAATACTAGCACTCTATTATACGTTCATTGTCACTCAAACACATATGCACTGACACTCTTTTATAATAAAACTGTTGCTTTTTTATACTAACACTCAATAACACATGAATGAGCACTCTTTAACACTACCGCCGATAATTTTTAACACAACTAATGGCATTTTTTAACACCACCACTTATATTCAATAACACATGCACTGGCAATTGACTGCCATACACTAGCACTCATTAAAAGTGTACTGACTCTCGGTTACTCAAGCGCCGGCACTCAATTACACACTCAGTGACATTCTTTAAGCTTTTACTAAACACTTACACTGACACTATTAAAAATATCAATTAGCACTCTTTAATATGCACATACACTTTTAAACACTCAAACTGGCACTGTTTAACATACCCTCTAACACTTTTTATCTAACTTCAAAGTTCAGCTTGTTTATAATTATGGCAGAAGAGTTGCTAAATTTTTATATCAACATTGACACATTTGAACACACAAACTGGAATTCTAACATACACACACTAGTGATTCAAAACACATACACTGGTTGTCCAAAACACATGTATTAACGGTATAAAATATCCGCACTGGCATTCTAAAGTATACGCACCGGCAGTCTAAAATACACTTAACTGGTAGTATGAAATAAACTAAAATACACTAAAATACACGCACAGTAAGAATGAAGTCTCATGCCCAACCTTACAGTTGCGTTTGATAGCTAAATACAGCCTAACTACTTATGATTGCCCATCCAATTTTTATCCCAAGCCTCGGCCCTTTAGTTACACCATTTATTATTCCCTAATCCATGTATCAAATTATGTGCGTAATCAGTGAATAGTTAACAACAATTCATTAAGATTATCATCTTCGTTTGAACACGATGAGGAGCGCGTCGATGACGCCCATTCACGATTGAAACTTAATTGTGCATTAAGAAAATTCGTTTTTCCTAACTGATTTTTTCAGAGACCTAACTCTAATATGAGTTGTATTTTCTAATAAAATAATTATGTTTTTGAGACACAAGAACATTATAATAACAAAAATTATACGGCAATATATTTTTGTAGTAATAGAAATTTCGAACTGACTTGCTGTCATACTGCACCATCGTAGGGATGGCCAAACCGGACCGGAATCAGAAAACCGGACCGAAAAAGCCCGAAACCGCCATGAACCGCCACGAAAACCGAAACCGGGGTAACCGGAACCAGTTTGGATAAGGGCCGGTTAAGGTTCACAAAAATGGTGAACCGGACCAGAAAAAGCCTGAAACCGGACGAAAATTTCTTGTTTTTCAATAGAACCGGACCGCAATCAGATCGGAAAAGCCCGAAATCGGAGCAAACCGGGGAGAAAACCGAAACCGGAGTAACCGGATACGGGGTTAGGCCGGGCCGATTAAGGGTCACCATTTTGCCGAACCGAAACCGGCGGTTTTCGAACCAAAATCGGGTCCGGACCGGTTTTGACCATCCCTACACCATCGTCCACAACCCCCAAATCCATCCCTATTTAGGGTGTGCTCCCGAGTTTTTAACGGAGAGAAAAGAAAGGAAAGGAAAGGGAAGGGAAGGAAAGGGAAGGGAGGGGGAGGGGGAGGGTAGGAAATTAATTTATTTTCTAGGTGCTCCCGAGTTGGGAGGGGAATGGAAGAAAAAATATAAAATTACATTTGTGCCCTTAATGAAATAAAATGAGAGATTATATTTGAGGGGTAAAATAGGAAAATCAAACAAATTTCACTAACAACATTTCTTTCCTCCCATATCCTCCCACATTGGGAGGATTGAGTAGGAGGAAAATGAGACCATTATTTCCTTCCCTTTCCTTTCCATTTTCTCCTCTAAAAAACTCGGGAGCACCATTAGGGAGGAAATCATTGTACATTTCCTCCATTTTCCTTCCCTTCCCCTCCATTTTGGACTCGGGAGTAGATCCTTAATACCCCCGCATTATTATTTTCAAAAAAAAATGCCATTAATCAAAATGACTCAATTACCCTCCCCTTAATATACTCTCTCTTACCCTTCCTTGCTCTGTCTTTTGACTCTCTCTCTCTCTCTCTCTCTCTCTCTCTCTCTCTCTCTCTCTCTCTCTCTCTCTCTCTCTCCACCATTATCAACCTCAAGCTCAAAACTCACCTCCTCCCATGGCATCTCCAATAATATCCTAATACCACCAATATCTTCCATAACCCACCTCACAAATTCCGTCATGAATCTCCTTTCCACTTCATCTCTCCTTCTTCTCCTCCTCTTCACCTTCTTTTCTCAAGCCTCTTCAGCTTCCATTAATGGCTGTGGTGGTGAAACCCAGAAGCTTCTTTGAACAACTGTAATATCACCGGAACACTCACTTATAAGGGAAGATCTCTGTGTAGTTCTGTTCTCAGTTATGTGGATCTGGCTGAGAATCAGCTTTCCGGCCAGATTTCCGACTTATCCACCTTCAAAATTTGCTCCGGTTTGAAGTCACTTAATCTGTCTCACAATCTGTTCGAGTTTGATGTTGTTGGAGATGATTCTTTGAAAAAGATGATGCATTTGAGTGATTTACACCTCCCTGATCTGTCCCAGCTTGAAGTATTTGGATATCTCTGCTAACAATTTTTCAACTGGGTTTCCTCAATTTACCGATTTTCCTCAATTTACCGATTGTTAAAAAATGGAAGAAGGGTTGGTGTGGGGGTGAGTGTGAGCGTATTTTTTGATAGTTTAGGTGGGTGTTTATTGAGGAGATTAAAAAGGTAGAATAGTAATAATGGTGGTGTAATTTTAATTTTTACAAGTAAACTCAGTAATGCGGGGCATTAAGGGTCCGCTCCCGAGTATTTTAGGGAGAGAAAGAGAGGGGAAGGGAAGGGAGGGGAGGAAATGGCTGAACATTTCTTTCCTCCCCAATCCGCCCACTCACGGGGTGATTGAAATGAAAGGAAATGAGCCCCTCATTTCTTTCCCTTTCCCTCCTAAAAAAAACTCAGGAGCACCGTTAGGGAGGAAATCCTCCCACATTTCCTCCCTTTTCCTTCCCTTCACCTCCATTTTTAGACTCAGGAGCGGACCCTAAGGGGGCGTTTGGTTCGGTGGAAAAAAAGTGAAGGAATGGAATTGTCAATGGAATTGAATTCCTTAAGGAATTGGAATGGAAAAAAACTGGTCAACCCCCTCCGTTTGGTTGACACGGAATGAAATGGAATTGTCATTCAATTTCTTGGCAAATCATGTTTGGTTTGAAAATATAAATTATAGGAATGGAATGAAAGCATATAAAATGACCAATATACCTTTTTTTTAAAAAAAAAAAAATTTGGGAGGGTGGGTGGGGGGGTAGGTAGGGGTATGCAAAATGAGTAAATTTTTTTTTCGTGGGGGTAGGGTGGGGGGTGGGGGTAGGGTGGGGGAGGGTAGGCGAAAAAAAAAAATTCGTGGGGGTGGGGTGGGGGTGAGGGGGAGGGTAGGCGAGAAAAAAAATAATTTTTTTTTTTTTTGTGGGGGTGGGGGGTAGGGTGGGGGGAGGGTAGGCAGGAAAAATAATAATTTTTTTTTTTTTGTGAGGGTGGGGGGAGGGTAGGCAGAAAAAAAATTAAAAAAAAAAAAATTTCGTTGGGAGGGGGGTGGGGGGTGGGGCATAGGGGCTGGGTGGGACTGGGTAGGGGCTGGGTAGGGGTGGGTAGGATTTGAAGGTATTTTGGTCAAAAAAAATTTTTTTTTTATCATTGCCTGATGGAATTGAACTTTTCATCAATTTTGTGAAGAAAAGTTGAATTCCTTCATTTAAATTAAAGGAATTCAACTTTCCTTCAAAATTTTTTTTTTTTAAAAGATTGAATCAAACAGAGAAAAAAAATGGAAAAGAGGGAGTTTTCCATTCCTTTTCCCCCACTATCCTTCCAACCAAACGCCCCCTAAGTAAACGTGCCGGAATGAATAACAATTCTCAAGGTAAATCTGTAAATTGTCCACGGCTACTTGTTAACCATTAACCATTAATTTCCACTCCTCTTCCGGCGACCTACTGGACTAACAGGGCCCTGCCTCCGTCCTCCATTCCTTGCTCAATCAACCAATCAATTTCTCAACTTCATTGCTTGTTCCTAGTGTTGATTTCAATCCGCGAAGAACCCTAAATTACTGCAAAATATGCGTTTCTGCTCAATTAATCACACATTACAATACTAAATGGGCCTTCCACCACCTCAAGAAAACTCCAACCCCAAATGATTGTACCTTGTTCTGCTTCAAAATCATCAAAGGTACTATTTCCATTCTTTCTCAAGTGCATTAGCTCTACGCTCCAGTCCTTCAATTTCACCCCATTGCGTTCTTACTCCACACCCTCAAAAACCCTAGTTCACAAAATCATAACAGCAGTTCAGCAAGGCAATTTTAACCAATTGGACCCTTCTTTGCTCTCTGAACTTCAATCCCACCATATTGAACCAATTCTTTTTAATTTTCGCGTGAAACCCAATTTGGCAATCAGGTTCTTTGACTGGTCTGAACAGTGTTGTGGGTTTAATCACACGGTTGATTCTTTTTGTGGGCTTATTCATTTGTTGTTGAGTAAGAGAATGTTTGATCCTGCTAAACCTGTTTTTGATAAAATGGTTGGAAAGTTTGGAGATTTTGATTGTTTTGGTGTTTTTAATGGTGGGTTTACTGCTTATGGGTCGAATCCTTGCACGGTTTACAGCTTCTTGATTGATAACTATTGTCGAATTGGGATGATCGAGAAGTCGGTTGAAATGTTTTTTCGGATGTCTGTAGAGGGGATTTTGATGACCCCTTATGCATCGTGTAGAATATTGAGTTGTTTGGTTGATTTGAAGAGAATTGATGTTCTTTTGGATGTGTTTGGGGAAGCCGGTAAGGGGTTGAGGGAGGATGAGAAAATGCGGTTTAATCCGTATGGTTTTGTAATGGGTGGTTTCTTCAAGAAGGGTGAGGCCACTTTGGGTTTAGAGTTTCATAAAGGCCTGATAGAGAGAGGGTTTGTGCCTGATATTGTCACTTGTAATAAGATTATGAAAGGCCTTTGCAATAGTGATAGTTTAGGAATTGCATATGATTATTTTTCTTTAATACTAGAGGTAGGTCCAGACCCAACAGAGGTGACATATAGCACGCTAGTCTCTGCATATTGCAAGGAGCTGCAGCTGGAAGAGGCATTTGGGATTTTTGATCTTATGCTAGCGAGGGGTATTGCTCCGGACCTAATTGCATATACTACTTTGATTAACGGACTAATTAGGGCGGAAAAATGGGAGGAGGGTTATCAGCTGCTATCTCTTGCTTTAGTTAGAGGCATCAAGTTGGATGTGGTAGTTATCAGTTCCATTACTGATGCATATTTGAGGAAGGGAGATTTGGTTAAAGGATTTGAAGTCTATAATAAAATGCTAAGAGGAGGAATCAGGCCAAGCATTGTTACATATGGAATCCTTGTAAATGGATTATGTAGGAATAATAGAGTTCTTGAGGCTGTTAGCATCTTTGGTCAAATTTTGAAGCATGGGATTGAGCCATCTATGTTTTCATATAGTAGTCTTATTGATGGAATCTGCAGATGCGGAAATCTGAGAGATGGGATTGGTTTATATGATGAAATGGTAAAGAAGGGTCATATTCCTGATGCCACTGTGTATGGTGTGCTTATAAATGGTCTCAGCAAAAAAGGTCAGATGTACGATGCTCTTAGATTCTTCTATCAGGCTGTGAGGAGGGGTTTAAATCCTAATATTATAACTTATAACACCTTAATTGATGGCTTCTGTAGATTGAAGTTGATAAAGTTTGCCATGAACTTGTACATTCAAATGGGTGAATATGGTATAAAGTCTGATGTGGCTACAAACACTGTGCTTATGAAAGGAATTATTGAGAAAGGGAGACTCCAGGAGGCATTAGTTTTTTTCTTCCGACTGCTGAAGACAGGTTTCTCTCTTGACCCTATAGCATATTGCACCCTTATTGATGGCTTTTGCAAACAGAATAATTCTTCAGCTGGATTATGGGTTTTTGAGTTGATGCGAGAGGATGGAGTAGCTCCTGATATTGGCATTTACAATGTTCTAATTAAAATGCATTTTAAGGGATGTCGTCTCAGAGACGTGAGGGAACTCATCAGGAATGTTTTTGAGTGTGGGCCAGAACCTGATATCGTGACCTTCAACACCATAATTAGTGGCTATTGCTCTTTAAAAATGATCAACGAAGCTGTTCAACTTTATGAAGAGCTGAAACACCGTCAGATGGAACCAAATGCAATTACTTTTACTGTTCTGATTGATGCATTCTGTAAAGAAGGAAGAACCGGGGATGCTATGACATTGTTTTCAGTGATGCTAGACCACGGTGTTGAACCTAATGTGGTTACATATAGCTGTTTGATTGATGGTCATTTTAAATTGTGTAACATGGCTAATGCTCTTGACCTTCATGAGGAAATGCTTAGAAATAATATCTCTCCTAATATAGTGAGCTACAGTATCTTGATTGATGGTCTTTGTAAAAGGAGCTTGATGGAGGAAGCCACACTCGTCTTTCAGAGTGCATTGGACCGACATTTATTGCCAGATGTTATAACCTATGGGATACTGATTCATAGTTACTGCAAGGCTGGAAGATTGGTTGATGCTAAAATATTTTTTGGCCGTATGTTGGGGGACGGTATTATACCAGATAGTTTTCTTCAAGGAATTCTTGCAGAGTATGGACTTCAGAATGGTCAGGCTATAGATTCATACAAGCATCAGGGTAGTACAGATAAGTCTTTTCTGTTGTAGTTGGTTAATAGATGGTCTCCAGATATTACAGCAATGGTGTTCTATAAATTTTGGCGAGGGCCTCTCTGTTTGAGGCTGGACAAGGTGATGAAAAGCTACAGGTATATTTTGGTTTTCTTGAATGCTGACCTTTACTCTTAGTTTGTTGTACATATGGATTTTATATATTATTTTGTAAAACTAAAATTCCTTAATTGGTATTCTGGCGAATTGCAGCTATAACTTTCAATTTATTTGCATCAGGAAACTGTTCTATATATGTGTGTGTGTGCTGCCATAGCTGCTGATATGCTTTTCTTTTTGGGTTCTGTTTTTCAACTTCCATTATATAGTACATTTTTACCAGAGTTTATATCCAATGGACTGGAAAACGAGAATCTGTCAAGTGATGTAGGATACACAGCCCTACATGCTATTGTATGTGTAATGACGCATTAAAATGAATATAAATTGAATTTTTTGAACTTCACTTACACTTTGGTTTTGAATCCAGTTCTGGTGAATGTCACATGTATTCAATTTGCGGACTATTAATAGGATTTTGATAGCCTTATGAAGATGCTAGTGTTCCTTCTCTCTAATCCCAGTAGACGTGAGTTCTTTTCTTACATTATTGTAGTCATCTAAAGCTACATTTATTTATCTTGGCTCAGATGTTTTCTTGGTTTAAATTTCAACCACTCTAGATTCATTTAGACAAGTAGAAAGAGAGACTCTATATTCGCGTGTTCGCATTTTTGGAGCCCTTCACCAAATGGTCTACTTTAGCTTCCTTTTTAAGACCAGAAGTTAGATTGTTACATAATAAGCATTGGTGTTGCTGTTATTACTTTTTCCCTCTTGTCATATTGTCAATAAATAATAATTAAGCATTGTTATTGCTGTTATTACTTACATAATTTTATTGGGATGGAGGGAAGACGCTACTCGGACTTCTATAGGAACTCGAGTGAAGAATTGTTCATGAAAACATTGATGGAGGCTTCAGTTGGTATGCCAGCACCTATCATGGAGAGAAGTTGGGCTTTAAGACTCTTCATCATAATTTCCGTACATACAATGAGGAACTGTTCAAAAACTGGCTCACAAATGGAGAGGCAAGCAGATTTCTATCCCGTTATTATTTATTTTTTCAAAAAATAAGGGACTATCCTCTTATTACAATTTACCTTTTTACCCATGATTAATCATGTTATTGAGGTGTTAAACACTGAAAATTTGACCGAGATGAAAAACAAGATGGAAAACTTTCATCTTGAAATCCATATTGAAATAATTTAATCCGCTTAGAGTTCAAAAAAAATAAAAAAAAAATTGTATGTTTTAGAAAGCCCATCTCCCTTGTGAGTTTAAATTGCTCTTACATCTGATCAGGGCTTCTCATTTGTTCTCTTTCCTCCATCATGAATCCAAATTGATAATCCCTCCGTCCCAAAAATATTGTCCCATTTTACAAGTCAAACTTTTTGTATTTAATGTTACTTGCCTGTACCTTCTTGAAATTACACTATAACTAATATCCTCTATAGAAATGGGACTATCTTTTTGGGGCAAACCGAAAAAAAGAGAGGAAACTGGGACAGTCTTTTATGGGAGGGAGGGAGTATTTATGCATTACCATTTAGTTTGAATTAAGATTTTCATTAGGTTTATATTTCCTTTATTAGAAATAGGTGTTCACTTATATTGTTTCCTTTAACCAGCATAACTTATGCAGTGGATTAAGGAGACCCAACAAAGAAGTGTAGGGTGGAACGTTCCCGGAAGTATGTAAAACTATCTCAAATTGTGGAGAGTGTTGATTCTTTCATACATGAAAAATCAACTTTTACACAATTCAGGCTTCGGCAAGGTAATACAGTAATTACTTCATACTAGAATTTCAATTCGAAAACTGTAACATGCTGAAAGTCCTAAGTCCAAAATGTCATCTGATCTATTGATGAAGTTGTTCTATTGAAACTAAAGAAAATATTAATATGGAATGAAATTTTAAATTTTGCAAAAAAAGAGGCGCACAAAATAGTAAGGATAGTAATAGTGAAGGCTTATATATCATACACTGAGAGTAACTGAATTACTGGTAGAAAGTTATTTCCTTAAAAAAAAGGGAAAGAATTGAAGATTATAGTCACTATACTAGTGAAGTTAGGCTAGCTGATTTTTCCACCAATACGTGTTTTGCTACTTTATTTTTGGTGATTTCCATTATTAGATCAGTCGTGCTGCATCTGACATAATTCAAGTCGAACATTCTTGCTCCAGAGAAGAATGCTGAGTTTAGTCATTAGTGGAATTCATGAGGCTGTACAAGTAACAGAAACTGGGAGAGGAATTGAGGAAAAATGGATAGAAATAGTTTGTGCTCATACTGGAGAAACCATTTGCTTGCGTAAATGAATTTGACAATTTTTCACTGGGCATCAAGCTGATTTGGACAACATATAAGGACATAAAGTAATGAGTGAATGCATCGAGTTTTTGTTCTTTTGAAGCTGAACATTCAAGAAGTTAACGTTTACACTTACAATTAACTGTAGTTCATGGCGTCTCACGTCAAATTACAAAATTTCCATTTTAGGTGTCCCATTAAAAATTGCAAAATCCAAAATGGAAAGATTTTAATAGACCCACTTGTCATCTCAACCATTGCAATGGTTTTGTTAAAAGCTCAACCAGCTCAATAACGAGCTTCTCACTTGCTCTATTCTACATTTACATCCCGTTGTGTAAATATATATGTCATCCCCTGTTTCCTTCCTTGCTTGGGGGTAAATTATTTTTACTTTTCATGTTATTGAAATGATCTTTTCGATTTACACACTCGAGTTTATACTTTAGCTGTTAACCAGATTCATTCAACTCCTCTATCACAAGAACAACGGGGATATGATTATGGAGAGGAATTATCATATATAGGATATAAACTGATCCTTTTGGAGTCTTTATGTAACCTGGAAATAACCAATTGGATGTTGTTGTTTCAGTAACTTATGAGAATATAGTGACAAAATGCATGCCTCTTATTCCAGTGATATAGTTTCCTTAATTAATCATAAGAATGTTATCACTCTTGCCGAAAAGAGGTTGAAGACCAAAGACCTTCTGGTCAAGCGGTATCTGAGTCCCGATAAGGGCTTTTCCACAGGGGAAAGACCTGGGTTCGAGACCCACAAGCCCCATAGGGGCAAGTCGTATTCCCGGTTTGCGTTATCCAAGACACTTCAAATGTCAATCTTGTAATAGCTTAAGACATCTATAACTAAATAAAGGCTGAAGTGCAAAGCACTTCAGCACACCCCCATTTTTCCGCTCAAACTAGCACCTAGATTGAATAGAGACTAGATTCATTCTCCCCTAATATTAACTACTGAATACACCCCTTTCACCATTTTCTAAATCCCCAAACTACCCTCACCCATCGAGTACAAAATAAGATGTCTTTTAATATTCCATAATTCGTTCTTCTCTTCTCTCTCTCTCTCTCTTATCCCTCTCCAGCGTAACTCCCTCTTCCCCAAAACATCCCCGCCCTCTGCTGCAGCCAACGCCGCCTCCTCCTCTTTTCTGCCATGGTCGCCGCCCCCTCTTTCTTCTTCCATGGAGCCGCTCTCTCTCTCTCTCTCTCTCTCTCTCTCTCTCTCTCTCTTCTCTCTTCACTCTTCACTCTTTTGCCATGCTTGCTTCCGTGCATGTAACCCATTTGTTTGCTTCAGCGTAACCACCATCGCCATCGTCAAGGTCAAGGTCGTGAAGGTAAAGGCTTTACTCTAAATCTCTCGACTTGTGATTTCAATTTCACCATTTTCCCCCAAATTCAACCTTTTCCACACTCAAAATTAGGGCTTCAATTTAGGGCTTCAATTTCAGATTAGAAATTTCAATCTTTTACCCTAAATTGTAATCTCTAATATGAAACTGAACCCCTAATTCTGAATTTCGGGAGATATTTGCTTGGTCTCAATTTTTGTTTAAAATTTCTCAATTGTCTTGGTCTCAATTTTTGTTTGCATTTTTAGGGAGATATTTGCAAAGCCATCATCTGCTTGGAGATGATGGATGCATCAAGGTACATTTTTTTAAAATCATTAGATTTTGGGTTTTGTGGGTTTTTTTCAAAGTTAATTATTTGTTGATCCTTTCTAAGTCGATTTTGGGTGCTCACCAATCTAAGGTTCATAATATTCTTTTCTTTTGTCATTTGTTCATCAATTTCCTTAACTCGCAACTTGGTCTGATTTGTTACTTGATTGATTTGAAATTTCACTCTCCTTGTGGCAGCGTTAAGATCGCGAAGATTGCCATTGTATCGTCCGCGATAATTGTTTTTCTTAATGTTTGCTTAATCTTTTCTTTTTTGTCATTGATATGATTCCTTTAGGAAGAGTGAATAATGAGATATATTAAAAATAAACTTGAGACTAATGCTACTTTTAAAAACATGTAGAAACTTACCAACCAGCTATGTAGTGCTGTTGTGTTGGAATAAAACCCTGCTCTTAACAATTATGAATGAATGGGTTTAGAGTGTAGACCTCTGGCCTCTACCAGCAGGATCATCATCATCATCATAATAATAATAAAGCGAGTCTATATTTATCTATTAAGCACTTTCCTGATTTTGACGACTAATTCATTTTGCCATTGCTATGTTTGCTTTAATGATATCAAATCTTTCCACTCTTCCTTGATACCAAGAATACAGCTGTCAGCAGAAATATATGTTCGAATTGCGCTTAAGAACTTTCTGTTTGAAAACAATAAGACAAATCTTCAAGTTGCTACTGAGAAGAAAAACACTATCCTTTTAATGTGGTTTCCATTAGAGGACCTACAGTCTTTCCTTTTCCTTCTTAGTCTTTTCATCTCTCGAGCACAGCTAAGAAAGTTGTGATGCAATAGTGGCATCCACTGCTTATCAAAAGGGAGGTGCTGCAGTTCGTATTAACTGATGGCAGTGGATGCACACTGATTTATTAGAATTATGCATTTCTCTGGGTGTTTGGCTTGACAGCTTTTCCACCTTTTATACTTTTATACTTCTTTCTAACGCAAGCCTATTTTCTTATGGATTATAAAGTAGAATATTATCCTTTTATCTGTAAAGATACAGAAGATTCGCAACAAATATGCAGTCGGATGCTTCAAGGATACGACTGGGCTAATATTTAGCTTCTTGAGTTCCTGGCATAATCAAGTAAGGCTGGAGCCTAATAATGAAATGTTCCTAAGGTAATTTAAGAAAATGTAGGTGTTTCTTTTTTAATGGTTATATCTTTTTGATTAATTTTTTGGCAGTTGTTGTATCATTATTGCTATGTTAATAGCTATAGGAAGAGTGTAAAGGTAGAATGGTACATGGAAAGCAAATCGAATTCTTTGAACTGCTAAAGTGTGTGTTGATGCGATTTTGAAGGTGGTGATGATGCCTTGAGTCCGAAAAACTTGAAATGGCTACAACAAGAAGACGTACCACAAGATTTTCAGAACAGAGATTCCACGAAATTTTTTTTGTTGTTGTCGTTAAACAAATTTTATGAAGATTTTGCAACTTTTAGTTACATATTCATTTTTAGTCATTTAGTTATATTTTCACGGGTAAAACTGTAAAACTTCGTCTATGCATTAATCTCACTTAACCTTTATAGTTATAGTAACTCTTTTGATTTAGTTCATGCTATTTGTCAATGTTTTTGCTCATGCGTTTAACGCACGGGTGTAGCACTAGTTTATAAATAAATAACCTATTTTATTCCTTAATCCGTTTTGAAAAGTTTGTCCCACTTTGACTTTCATGTCCAACTCAATGAAATTTTACTTTATGAAAATTAAATTATTTCTATGTAATTCTAAAAATTGTTATTGATTCACCATTAGAAATACCATCGATAATAATTTTTAAAATTGCAGTTACGGATGAATAGGTTTTCATAAAAATATGATCAAAATTCAATTTAGTTGATCACGAAAGTGAGACAAACTTTCTAAGACGGAGAAAGTGAGGTAGTAAATAGTAAGTAGGTAGTTGTTGCGAGTATAAAAGTGGATTACATTAAATAAAAAATACTTTAAAATTTCCGGTTAGTGTAATTTTTAATGGATTTTTTTTGGAGTGTTACTTTTAATGGAATTGGGTAGTATATGAACATACAAATAGATATACTACCATGTTGTAATTTCTAAATTTCAAAATTTTAATGGAATTTTTAAGATTGTGACTTACAAGTGGGTCTTTAAGAAGAAGGAATGTATGTCACTAACAGAGGGGGTCAAGTATAAAGCTTGTGTAGTTGCAAGGGGTTTCACACAGCGGGGGGGAGGGGGAGGGGGCGTTGACTATCATGAGATTTTTTTACCAGTGGTGGTTAGACGCACTTCTATCAGAGTACTATTAGCAATGGTGGCACATCAGGATTTGAAGCTCGAACAACTAGATGTGAAACCAACTTCTCTACATGGAGAGTTCGAGGAGAAGATTTATATGACACAACTAGATGGTTTCAGGTTTCGGGGAAAGAAGACTGTGTGCAAGTTGAAAAAGTCCTTGCATGGGCTCAAGCAATCGCCTAGGCAGTGGTACAAGCGGTTTGAAGGCTATATGACAGAGATTGATTACACGAGGAGCCCATATGACTGTTGTGTGTATCATAATAGGTTGGTGGATGGTTCGATCATCTATTTGGTTCTTTATGTTGACGACATGTTGATAGCGGCGGTCAAGAAGTAGGATATTCAGAATTTGAAGGGTCTACTGTCTGCAAAGTTCAAGATGAAGGATGGTGCGGCAAAGAAAATTCTGGATATGGAGATCTATAGGGCTAGAAGCGAACGAAACCGTTCTTATCCCATAAAGGTTACGTCAAGAAGTTTTAGAGAGGTTTGTCATGTCTACAACAAAGCCTTTAGATTCTCCGAGTGCAGCAAATGCACGTTTGTCTCTGTTGCTTTTTCACCTAAATCGGATGAAGAGAAAGAGTATATGGCTCGAGTATCTTATGCTAGTGTTGTTGGTAGTTTGATGTATATTATGGTTTGCACTATGCCGGATCTTGCTCATGTTGTTAGTAGGTTCATGGAAAATCCTGGTAAGGAACATTGGCAAGCAGTGAAGAGGATCTTCAGGTACCTTAGGGGTACATCAGATGTTGGCCTCATTTATGGAGGTGGTACAGAATGTGCAGTTGAGGGTTATTGTGATTCAGACTACTCTGGGGATGTTGACACGAGGAGATCTATGATCGGGTACGTGTTCACTCTTGGTGGGTCAGTTGCCAGTTGGAAGGCTACTCTACATTCTACAGTGACGTTGTCTACTACGGAAGTAGAGTACATGACATTGACAGAAGCTGCTAAAGAGGGGATATGGCTAAAGGGTTTAATTAGCAACATTGGATTACATCAGGATCAAACTATAATATTTTGTGCCAGTTTGAGTGCAATTTGTTTGGCCAGGGATCAATTTCATTATGAGAGGACCAATCACATAGATCTGAGGTATCATTTTCTTGAGGAGTGTGAAGCGGATCAAGGAGAAGAAAGTGGATATTGCGGACAATCCTGTTGACATGTTCACAAAGCCCGTTCCAACTAGCAAGTTCCAACATTGTTTGGACTTGATGAATGTTCACAGCTATTAGATAACATTTGAGGCAGAGGGGGAGTTCTGGTTATGATCTGGAGGTTAGATGTCAAGGTGGGAATTTGTTGGGTTTGGTGGCATCTAAGTTGGGGACGCCCAAATTAGGGGACAAAACAACAAAATTCGGAATTCCTGTGGCACCAGCTGGGGAGCGACCGCGTCAAATTTCTGTCCCGAGGAAGCGACCGCGCAATTTCTGAGGGCCATCGCGCGGTACCCATTTTTTTGAGATGGGGCGATCGCAACCTAGTCCGGAAAGATGTTGTTCAACGGCAAACTTGGATCAGGGTTGTGAAACCTGCAGGGTTTGGAATAGGCATATAAATAGAGCCTACTCCCATCATATTTGTAGTTCTCTTGCTCATCTGTTTATCATGATTAAAGTTCAATTGAGTTGAGAACGCAAAAAACTTCTTGGGATGGGGGAGTAGTTAGAATAAATGTTCAATATTCCATAAGAAAAATGTAGTAGCACATAGATGAAAATAAAAATGCATTTATCATATATACTATAGAATGCTCTGTTTTTGTACTTTTTATTTGAAAAATAAAAAAAGTAGCACAATAAATAAAAAAGGTTGCACTATAAACTGTCCATCTTTAAGGTTCCCATTCTGAACTTTTAAACTTTTAAAGTATGACAAGCTCCATCCCAGGTGGTAAATATTCTTGCAGCAACTTCTCACTGTCCTCTTTCACAGCTTTCTTTTTATCTTTATCTAAATACAAGTCAAGAGCAATAATCACCTTCTCAAGCCCAGCTGATTTCTCAATAAGATATCCAACGATATCCAACTCACATTTATGTCCGCACCACCCGATGAATTCCACCACCTTCAAGCATTCATGTACGCGTTTTTCTGTCTTCCTCCATTCACAGTTTGGCAATGGCAACATAAATTGTTTCTACAAAAACAAGGATATTAATTAATCATTTGGTCCAAAAAATGAATGCCCAAGATCAAAGAAAAATGTTAGTGGAGTAACCGTTGTGAGTATAAAAAGTGATGTAGGAGAGAGAGTGAGGTAGAAAATAGTAAGTGAAAAGTTATTGCGAGTGTGAAACTGGGTTGAAAAAAAATGAAGGCCCAAGAAGATTATATCATGCGTAGATGGTCAAGTTAAAATATACTTCCTTTTTGAATGTAGGGAGTATAGACAGAAGTAGACTCCCTTAATTAAAAAAAAAAAAAGGAAGGGTGTTAAGGGTTTAGTACACATATGTCTGGAATCATGTCCGGTTCCAGCTTCAAATACAAGACCTGCAATAAAATAACAACCATTACAGCCGTATATAGGCACAAATAAATACTTAATCCTATAGAGAGATATGTTTTGGGACAAACTCCTCCGTTCTCATCCATTGTGCTTTCAAAACGTGTTTAACTTTTATAATTATACTTTTTTTTCTCTCACAAAAACCATTGTACTTTGAAAAATATATCATTTTAGTCTCAAATCCGTCCCTAAATTCGCGACTAATCTGTGCCTCAATCCTTGATTTTGGGGTTAAAATGAGACATTTTCCAAACTACAATGATGTTTTTGAAAGAAAAAAAAGTACTCCGTTTAATGGTAAATGGATGAAAACGAAGTTTGACCATTTTTTTGACGTTCTACTTTCTAAAACAGAAACAAAATAGAAACCATCATTTTAATAAAAAAAAAAAAAAAATCAGTGAAGTTAGGCAGAAGAAAGAATGAATATTACCTCGAGTGTGAAACTGTTCAAGACCGGGGATGCACATATCAGTGAAGTTAGGCAGAAGATATTTTGGTCAGGAGTTGCACTTAGACTCACCTTCAAATGTTTGAGATTGCAGAAAGTAGGGAACACTTCCGCAAACCTTATTGTGCCCATGTAAAACTAAAAATTATTATAAAAAGGAACTGAAGATCAATATTAGCATCACAAGTAAAAAAAAAAAAAAAAAAGCCAACAACAAAATTTAAAGAATTTAACATGCTTACAGAGCCACCAAACTTGAGTTCAAGACTCTGCAGTTGAGAAATAGGAAGAGGCGAAAATCTACGACTAACAACAAAACCACACCAGCCCCAATTTAGTGACACCTCCCTAAGCAAATGAAGTGTCTTGAGTGATGATTGTGTTTTCCAATTGCCATTAAACTTCAATGACTCGATATTTGTATTTGAAATGTCAACATTCTGTAAACGATGGCAATATTCAATTGCCAAATGCTTCAATTTCAAGGCGGTTGTTGCATTTAAGTAAGTTAAGGAAGCTGCTTTTGTGATGGATAATTGTTCGAGAGACTGACACTTTGATAAGAGATACGCAAGAACTTCGTCATATAGATCGACACAATCCAACTGAAGAGAAGTCAAAGATCCAAAGGAACTCAATAAATTATTGGGTGAATCCAATAGCTTACTTGGAAACGAATAATGATGCTTATTATTATAAGCACCATGAAACCCTGAAAAGTCCAACTCCAAACTAAAAACTTTTTTCTCCATTGCAAACTCAATCCATCGCTCGATATCATCACCATAACTTGCATCCAACTCAAAACGAACTCTAAATTCATCAACAGTCGAGGACCGAAGCAAATTTATAACATGGTTCACCCAATTTATGAACCTTGGTCTTTCAATAGATAATCGACGAGTGTTAAATGTTGCACCGAGGTTATCGAAATTCAAGCTCCCAGCATAATAAACCCACAATTTTTCCCATTTATGTGAGAGGACACTTGTTCTTGCTGCTTCTTTTATTGTCAACTTGGACAATATGAGCACTAAAAGATCATCTTGAAGTTCAGTTATTCGACTCTGCATAAAATGGAATGATAAACAAATAGAATAAAGCAATTGTCTGAATACAATGGTTGTAGTATAATCCCTCCGCCCCCATAATATGGAGCACAAATTTCCTTTCTAAATATCGCATTGATAAGTCTCATTTACCCAAAATGAAAATTTTATAACACTTCTTTATTCAGCGGGACGGAGGGAGCATATGTTTCAGTAAAAGTAATGTACTTTACCATTGGAATTGAATCTGAATAAATTAAACGTCTATATTTCTCCATCTTCAAAGATAATTACTTGGCTTTAACTGAAATTGAAAAACATTTGTTAATAAAGTTATAACCAAACAAGAGAAAAATAGAATAAAACCACACATCTAGTCAACAATAAATACGAAAAATAAGGAATTCATATCCAAAGAATGCTAAAGCTACAAACTTAACAAACCAATAACCTATGATTTAAGCTGGGCTTCAATTCCCAATCTTTGGCCTGACATCCTAAAAAGATAATTTTTAATATTTATTACAACAACAACAACAAAGCCTTAATCCCAAAATAATTTGGGATCAACTAATAATATATAAATCAACCCCGGTCATCCACATGAATTTTTGTCCTTCACTCTGGCTTCTTTAATGCCATATTTTCATCACATCCAATTAAACTCATATCATTTTCAATCACCATTATCCAAGTTTGCTTGAGCCTTTTAACACTCACCATTTTATCACTTCTCCACTACTCTTCAATTTCCTATTATTATGAGCTTAAAATATTTTTTTATAAAACAATGGGCTGAGGACCCTAGTGTTCCGAGCGAGATGTAAAAGTTATAAAAGTTCAAGCGAGATGCACATAAATCCATGCTCACATATACCCCTCCCCCGTTACTCTTATCTTATACCCAAGGGTATAAGACTAAAAATACTCTTGTACCTAGGTATAAGAATATTTTTTTCACATTGTTTCATCTTATCTTAAAAATAATAATAAAAGACTCATAGTTTATTATAGTTTATTAAAGAATCTTCTCCAATACCTTCCTATACCTAAAGGTATAATACTATTTATAATTAGGTATAAGAGTATTTTTTTCACAATTTTTCATATTTTCTTAAAAAAAAATAATAAAATACACTTTTATACCTAAGATTATAAGACTTGAATTATTCTATATCTAGATATAAGAGTCACTTGTTCCCTCAAATTGAGAAAAAATAACTTCTATACCTTAGGATATAAGAGCTGATGATGACAGATTCGGCAATGGCAGGCACGACCGTGCTTGATTATGAGACACGGCCGTGCTGAACTGGAATGGCGACGAGGGAGGGGTTTTATGGAATTTTGATCTCGGCATTCAAAAGTGTGTTGACTTTTGGATCTCACTTTATAAAGAATGATTTGGGGAGAGGGGCCTCATGAAATTAAACCTATAACAATTGCTTATATTGAACCAAATCTTTTAAAAACTGTTTAACTTAAATAATAGAAAAAACTACTTATCTTAAATAAAAATAATAGAAAAACTCTAGAGAGCATGATAAAAGATACTCTCTCAGTCCCAGAATAAATGATTATTTTGAATTTAATGATCATTTTGAAAATGATGATTTTAATAGAAAAAAAATCATAAACATTCTTGTTTTTCACTTTCAAAATTTTAGTTTTGCAAAAATATAATGAACTAAATTTATTTATTTTTTGAAAAAAAATCATTTAAGGTCAGTTTTTTTGATGAAAACATTTCAAAAGGTCATTCATTTGGGACAAAAATCGTAATTCAATTTGGAAGCAATTTGGAAGAGAGAGAGAGTAGAAATTAATCAAACACCCAATTTTCGACTCAAACTAAGAACCTTAAACTTGAACAGGCTAAAAAGAAAAAAAAAAAGTAATAACCTTAAACCGGGTTGGATTGATTATAAAGGATCACATCACAGAACAAACATCCCTTGAACCCAGTTATTAAATAATTTCTTGGTCCAAAAAATGAATGACCATTTGAAGTTATGAAATACTTCCTCGGTCCAAAAATTATTTAAGGACGAATCTGCAGTCGTGAATTAGAAGTTACAAACTTTACATCTGGAGAAAGATAAAGCTGCAAACTTTACAAAACAATTTGAATTTATACCTGATTAATTGAGAGTGACGGCCGAGAGGGAGCAGCGGCAGGGCAGTGACGGAATGGGGGAGGGGCGGGGAGAGAGAAGCGAGAAAGAAGCCGCACAACTGAAAGTGATAAAAATTGATTAGGAGCCCTATTTCAAAAAAATAGGTAATACCTTGACATTTTAAAAAGTTGTAATTGATTAATTTTTGAATTTTGAACCAAATAATTCACTTACGTCTATTAATACGCCTTAAATTTCAATGTTTCACCTTTTTTTTTTCTTCCTCCATTATATTTTGCTATATTTATAATTTTACAAGTTACATAAATTTATTTATTTATAATTTTAATAAAAATGTAATGTTGTTTTAATCTCAATTTTTTTTATAATAAATATTGCACTTTCTTTTTAAATTTGTTAAAAAATATATATTGCATTATAAAAAATGAAAATAAAGTACAATTTTACTATTGTGCAAGTCATATATAAATAAATAAAACATAATATTATTTTTAAATGTTGACAAATTAAATATGATATTTCTATGAGATGAGTGGATAAAGTATGGGTTAATGACAATTTAGAGCCTGTAGTATAGGGGCAGTACCACATTGGGGCATGAAGTCTGAAAACTATCAATTTGGGCCCGAATTTACAATTTTGATCAATTTGGAGCTTTTTGACGGAAAACGTTAAAAAACCCCGTTAAGTGACCATGTACGAGGCATGTGACATTCAGTGAGGGCATTTTGTTCATTTCGCGTTCAGCCCAGACTTCAGGCCCTAAATTGACATTTTTCCTATAAAATAATAAATAAAAATATTTAATTTTTTTTTTACAAAAAATAATTAGTAAATTTAAGATATTGAAAAAAATAAAGATAATAAAAATAATTTATAATAACAATTAATTTTAAATCTAAAAATTGAATAATTTTGTTTCTGAAAATAGAGAAAATATAATAAAAATAATTTCCAAACAATTTTTAATTTTTTTTTAATAAAGTATACCTCTTCTTCATCACCAGTTCATCTCCCCCCACCACACCATCCATCCCTCTTCATCCTCTCTAAATCCCATCCCACCCCACCAGCTGGCTCTCCCTTCTCTCCTTTCTCCATCAACACCACCACTTATCGGCTTCCCCTCCTCCTCTTTCCCTTCCGATCGACTCTCAGTTCATCTCCCCCCACCACACCAATTTTTTTAGACTGATTTTTGTGGGTGTTATGAATCGGAGATGAAGATGGGGAGATTGTGATGAATTTGGGCCTTATTTCTCTCTTCTTGTTTGCTATTTTTCTTTTTCCTTTTTTTTTTTTGTGATGAATCGGAGATGAAGATGGATAATTTACCCATATAGGTTAATGACAATCAGAGATGAAGATCAAGGTTAGGAGCTCGACAATGGTCAAACCAGCAGCTGAGACACCAATCAAAACCACGTGGAACTCGAATGCCGACTTGGTAGTGCCTCACCGCCACATTCTCAGTGTCTACTTTTACCGGCCATGGGGAGATGGTGATGAATTGCCCAGAATATAAGTTTAATTTGGGTTTGTTTTAGACTGATTTTTGTGGGTGTTATGAATCGGAGATGAAGATGGGGAGATTGTGATGAATTTGGGCTTTATTTCTCTCTTCTTGTTTGCTATTTTTCTTTTTCCTTTTTTATTGGTGGTTGTCGGGGCTGTGAATTTTGGTGGTGCAGTGGTGGGTTGGGATTTGGTGGCTGCCGAAGGTGATGAAGGTGGGTGGATTTTGGTGGTCGGTTTTGAGACAGATGGTGGTGCGGTGGTGGGTTGAGAAGAAACTCTTGAGTTTTTTTTTTTTGTAAAAAAATATTTTTATTTTATAATTTTCTTATTCATTATATAATCAATGAAATAAATATATATTCCTTAAAAAATGAAATATTTAGCTTTAGTTTAAATATAATAATGCTACTAAAATAATTTATTAATGTTCCAAAAAATATTTTATAAATTGGATAATTTACTAATTATTTTTTGTAAAAAAAAACTAAATATTTTTATTTATTATTTTATAGGAAAAATGTCAATTTAGGGCCTGAAGTCTGGGCTGAACGCGAAATGACCAAAATGCCCTCACTGAATGTCACATGCCTCGCACATGGTCACTTAACGGGGTTTTTTAACGTTTTCCGTCAAAAGCCCCAAATTGATCAAAATTGTAAATTCGAGTCCCAAATTGATAGTTTTCAGACTTCAGGCCCCAATGTGATACCGTCCCTATACTACAGGCCCTAAATTGTCATTAACCCATAAAGTATTTAAAAAGACATTAGATTCTCAAATTAAATGGGTATGTATACATACGAGTAGTAATAAAGTATGTAAAATGACATACTTGGATTTGCTAAACTTGTTCACAATAAATACTTTTAAATCAAAATTTGGTTTAAGATAATTGTATATTTTAACTTAAATTTTTATTTGATTTTTTTAATTAATTTAACACAAAATTTCATAAAAAACCTGTTTTACACTCGATTAAGAAAAAACGTCTTTTAGTTAATAAAGGGAAAAAACATTTATGTCTACCAAAGGAAAAAGAAAAGCAAAAAAGCTTTATATAAGTTGCCACAAATGTGGTAAGATTGACCATTTTGCTAATCAATGTTGGACTAAGAAAACCCTTAATAAGATAGGAGATGAACAATTAGGCTCCGTTTATTTCGACGTAAAACATTTTTCGAAAAACGTTTTTCGGAAAATATATCCTGTAAAACGTTTTCCTGTAAAATGTTTTACGGAGGAAGGGCGTAAAATATTTTCGGCTGTTTGGTAAGGAAAATGTTTTTCAGAAGGGCGTTAAATGTTTTATTTTTTTATTTTTTTTATTATTATTATTATATTATATTTTATTATTATTATTATTATTATTATTATTATTTATTATTATTATTATATTATTATTATTATTATTAATTTATTATTATTATTATTATTATTATTTAATTATTATTTATTATTATTATTATTATTATTATTATTATTATTATTATTATTATTATTATTATTATTAGAATGAGGAAGTAGAATGTTGTACCTTGTGAAATATGAGTTGTACATGAAGGGCACCATTTTTCGAAAAATGTTTTACATAGGACAAGGTCAGTAAGTCGTTTTACTTAGGAAGGGCGTAAAATGTTTTTCGAAAAACGTTTTCTCCATTTTCCGGAAAACAACCAAAGAGCGGAAAATGAGTTATTTTACGAAAAACATTTTCCGAAAAATAACCAAACAATAAAATATTTTACGTTTTTCCGGAAAACAATCAAACGACGGAAAACGAGTTATTTTACGAAAAACATTTTCCGAAAAATGTTTTACGGTGAAACAAACGGGGCCTTACGTTCACAATTAGAAAAAGTGATATTTATTAGATCTGAGTCAGAACAAGAATCTTCTAATGAAGAAGATTTAGGATTAAATTATGAAAGTTGCTTTAGTAGATGCTACAGTAAAATTGATTTTTCTATAGTAACATTATTATGGTACGTGGCGTTGTGTACATCTCAATGTTCATCACTGAAAGCGAGAAGTATTCCAGCCTATATACCAATAATATTTCTATAGTAAAATTTTATAATGAACATATATTATAAATTAATTAACAGAGGAAGAAGATGAATACTTACAACGTGGAGGAGAGGAGGAGATGAAGAGACAACGATAAGAATGAGGCACACCAGGATTCACAGCGAAAAATATTGAAAATACTCTTTTTTTATGTGGTAAGGGATATAATATGAAGAACAAAAGGAAAAGAAAGGAACTAAGGTTTTATACTAAGGGAATTGGAAAGAGGATTTAAGCTGCCATGAAGAAAGGCTCTGAAAATTTTATTTCTCTCTAGGTTGCTCATGTTACAACTGAATGAAAACCCTCCTTATATAGAGGGAGAGATAACAAGACGTTAAAAAGTAAAAAGATTCTAGCACTAACTTTAATAATTACATATGCTAACAGACAATTTTAAAAAGAACAATAAAGACGAAAGAAAAGACATAAAGTTTAGCGCATTAAGACGCATTATTTGAAAAGTTCAAAAGAAAAAGAATCTGTGCTAAAGGCTGTCGGCCATCAGCTTTGTTTGGTTGTGAATGTCGTCGTCATGGCTTACGTTCCTTATTTCTAGAAATCCCTGTGCGTGTTGTCTATGGTCTGTGTAGTCCCTGCGTTTGAATGTAATTCTGTCATTAGGAAATCATCTATGTCATCTTGATTCATGATATGTTTAAGCTCCAGTGTCGCCTTCTCCTATGAATGGGAGAAGCATGTCCCAATTTTTTGGAGCCCAGATCTGTGTGTAATGGCCTTCTGCCATTAATTTGTATTTTTCCCAATGAAATGAGCTAGGAAGCTTAGGCGTATGTTGTTGTTTATGTATAAAGAATTTATAAACTCCATTTATTGAAGTGTGAACATCGTTTATTAAAGATTTTTGTTCATGTAGCCAGTATAAACTAGAAAAGTCTATATTGTCTTCAACTTTACTGCAAATTGTAGCAGTTCTTGATCTTGTGGTCTGTGACTGATGAAAATCCATTTTCTGGCCGATCTGTATATATGACTGTCTGCATCTGGGAAGGAGGTAAAAATTTTGCATCCTAGATCTGGTGGGAAAGCATGTGTGGCAATGTTTCCTGCCATCAAAGTGAACTTCTCGCCAAATTTGTTTAACAACTTTTCTGTTTTAGGAGTTAGCCTGAATATTATATAATCAATCATTCCACTATGGTAAAATTGAAGAATTAAATTCTCAGGCATGTCTGTTTTTAACAAATCTATCTGTAAAAGAAGGACTCCTGTTTCTTCTCCTTCACTGCTTATTCTTTCCACCACTGTCACTCCTTTGTAATTTACTTCTTTGAAAGCCATTTGTACAATTTTTTGTTGTAGGTTATATAGAACTGTAGGGAATTCTGTACAAATTTTTTCTGTAATTATTTGTTCCAAATCCTCAAATTGATCCAGGACTGGTTTAAGTGTATGTCTCCATGGAATGTCAAGAATTCTGGCTTTAAAGTTGTCAAAGTTTCTGTATATTGGGTTTTCTTTTTTATTTACAGTGTTTAGTAGCTGTGTATTCTTTTCTTAAGGAATAGAAATTTTATGTTTTAAAATACTGTTTTCAATCTGCAACTGTGTAACTTGTGTATTTTTACCAGATTGTAACAGTTGTTCTTGAAGTTTGGCAATAAGCTCTCCCTGTGCTTTAATTGTTTGCTCATGATTAACTTTTCCCATTTCTGAAAAAGTTTTTACTTCTTCAGGTTCTATATAAAAATTGTTAATGCCAAACTGTTCTCTTGCTATATTCATGGCATCTTGAAAACTGTGAAAACCTTTAAAAATGGGGTTTGGACACTGTATAAATTTAGCTAATGTCTTCCATTTGTTGAAAACACCTATTTTGGTGCCTCTAAAAATAACATAATGTGTAAACTTTTTCTGTGAATCTTTTTCTGAAATTCTTTGAGATTGTTCCAGGAAATAGTATCCCAAGGAATTTAAAACTTGTACTTTGAATGTAGCGGCATTTGGTAAAGTGTGTATATGCCACAGATTGTCTAAAAGACTTTACTGTTTTTCTGTTAAATTCATGCATATGATAGGTCTGAATTTTTTTATGACTTTCTGTGCATACTTGTAAAGCATAGGGGTCAAATGTGATTGTTTTTTGTTGAGACTGTGTATTTTTTGAAGAGCTTGGTCCAGCCTGTGAAAACTGTAAATTTTTAAAATTTTGTACCTCCAGTTTAGGTCTCAATCCCTGAACTGAATTGGAATAGACTGTAAGGTATGTAAAGCGGTACTGTGGAATCTTGATGTCCTTCTGTTGTTCTGTGTTTTCCACTTTCACTTCCTCATCGGATGATATGCTTATTGAGAAACTTTTCTTTGGCTGTATAGGGTGTATAACTCTCTTCTTTCCTTTATTCATTTGAATGGAATAACCTATTCAAATTTCTAGACAACATGTCAGCAATTGTGTTATTGTTTCCTTTTATATGTTTAAAATTAATCTTATATCCACTACCTTGTATAATATTTTGTAAATTTATCCATCTTGTTCTATTAACTTTTCTACTTTGATCGTTTTTTATGAACCGTACTATTGCTTCGCAATCTGTTCTAACTGTAAATTCTTTATTTAAAAAGATTTTGAATTTTTCTAAGAAATTTATTAAATCTTATATTTCAAAATCTAAACTTGTCCAGTTTAATTCTATTTTTTTAAAATTTTCACTAGTGTATGAGCAAATCTTTTCACTGTATTTAGGACTATATTTATTAGGTTTACAAAGAAGAACGGCTCTTCATCCTTCTTTACATCCATCTGTTTCAATAATGATATAATCTGTTACCAAAGGTAGTTCTAATGGTTCTATTTTTCTAACTACTTCTTTTATTGTTTTTACTAATTTCATTTCTTCTTTGTTAAAATGTCTTTGTCCATTCTTCGTGGTTTTACTGTAGAGTGGTCCTACTAATTTTGATGAATTAGGGATAAATTTTCTGGCATAATTAACCAGTCCTAAAAAGGCCTGTATTTGTTTTAAACTTTCAAATTTTTCTGGAAACTCAATAATTTTTGTTGAGATATGTGGTTGTAATTCTATTTTTTCGTTTCCAATTTCTAATCCTAGAAAATATATTTTTCTTTTAAATTCCATTTTCTTTTTTGAAAGTACTATACCATGTTTTTGGACTTCTTTAAAAACCTGTTGTAAATGGTTCTCATGATCTTTAACTTAACTGTTTCACTAGCTACCAATATATCATCAATATTAGCTATCCTAATTGTTATATCAAGGTTTTTTACTTTAAATTTACATGTGTATGTGACTCTAGATTTGGTAATATCTTCTTCTATTAATCCTATTTTTTCTAAATGTAAAATTATTGAATGATTAGTGCTTTTTGTTATTTCTATTTCCTTTTCTAACTCATGTGTTAAAAGATTGGTTAATAATTTTAAGGTTTCATTTTCAACATAAACATTTGTTTTCTCAGTGTGGCGTAAAAAGTCTAAATTACCTTGTCCACCACACTTCTGTGCTAACTCTGATATTTGATTATATCTAAGTGTTGGTATACTATAAATGTGTTTACTGAGTGTTATATAATTTTTTGTAATTGTTATAGCACCTTGTAATCCAAGAATAAAATTTAATCCTAATATAAAATATGTGGATTTAACATATTCTGGACTTATGTTAGCCTGTGAAATATCATATTTCCAACTGTAATTTCCTAAGAAATCTAAGAACTGTATTCCTACTGGTTCTATATAATGTGTTATAGTCATTAATCTATCTTCTATTGTCCTTGTTTCTAATTTATAGGTAAGTTGTTTTTTATATTGTTGTGGTACCAAACTATAAGATATAACACTTTTAGTATCACTTGTGTCTAATAAGGCTGTTAATTCTAAGTATTTATTTGAGTCTAACCATAACCTACATTGTAAATTTATCATATTTGATGTACCCTTTGTTTGTATCAATGTATAGTATGTTGACATTTTATTGCATTCAACTTCTTCAATTTTTTGTTTCTTTTTATCAATTATATCTTCTATATATTTTAGTTTCTTTTCTATATTGTCTATTTTTAAATTATGCAATTCTGTTATAACTTCTAATTTTTTCATTTTTTTTATTATTAACTCTATGTTTATCTTTTTAAGTGATTCTTTTTCTATATTCATATTTAAATTATAAAGTGATTTAAGGTATAAGTAACAAATTTCTTTAAAACAAATATTACACTGTGATCTTTTCTCTATGCTGGGAAAATATCCACAACTGAAGCATTTAATATAATTATTTTCTCTTTTACTAATCCATTGATGTTCGCATTCTTTTTCTGTATTCATATATGTATAAGTAATTTTGGTTAGCTTTTTATCTTCTTCATCACTACTGTAGATACTATAAATTGATTCATTATCTGAATCTTCTGTGTTTATGGGTTCTATTTCATATTCTCCTAATTGTTCTATTAAATTGCTTCTTTCTGTATTTTTATTTTTATTAGGGAATTTATTAGCTAAATGTTTTTCGTCTCCGCATATAAAACACTTACATTTTCTAGTCTGTGGTCTTCTGACATATTTATTTTTAATATAAGGTTTATAATCTTTCCTATATGTTGTACTTTTACGTAATTTCTTTTTTGTTTTATCATATTGTTTATAGGCTTGTAGTGTATATATTGCTGTTTTAAAAAATGCATAAGCACTCTTTTTTAGTTGTTCTTGTAATGTTACCTCTTTACATTTATCTTCTAATATTGTGAATGTGTATGTTATTCTAGGTCCAATTCCTAGGTTTTTTCTTTCACTAAAATATTGTTTCCAAGATTCATGTATATTTCTTCCTAAGTCTCCTGATAATTTTATAAAATATTTATCACATAATTCATCATTCATAGTCTGTCATGTTTGTGATAGTAATCTAGTAAAATCTAGTGTAAATTCGTTTATATATTTCATGTCTGCTATACTTAATTGTTCTAAGTTTCTGATAGCTGTATCATGTATTAAGGTTGTATTTTTAGTTGGGTCTACTCCTAATATTAATGTTCTTATTTGACTTTTGAAATTATAAGAATTATCTTCTAATGCTTTTAATCTGTTTACTTCATCAGAATCTTGTGCCTTTTTACTTTGCCATATTCCTAAGGCTATAAGTCCTAATGTTGTTTCTAAATATGAAAACATGTCCATACTGTCTTTTTTATTAGTTTCCCACATTCTTACAATTGTTTGTTCCCATGTAACTATTTCATCTACCCAAAGTTGTGGTTTTTATTTTTCTAGTAGTAACATATTTCCTATATGTAATCTATTACCTATTACTTTATAACTTGATTCTCCTGTATATTGTTTGGATGGTTGTGTCCAATTTTCTCTACCTAATACCTCTTCTGTTGATGTATCAGGTTCTGCCCATTCTACTTTTGTTCTTTTACGAGGGTTTGATATATTTTGATCCATGTATACTTGTTCTTGTTTATAATATCACTCGTAATACTCCCTCCGTCCCTAAAAGATTGTTCTGTTGTACATTTTGCAATTATTAAGGAAGAGCTTCACCTTCTTGTACCTTAGTAGATTTGCACTAACATTCATGCCTAAGTTTAGAAATGGGACATACTTTTTGGGACAAGTCAAAATGGCAAATGAGACAATCTTTCAGGGACGGAGGGAGTATATGTTTATATTTATGTTCTACTAATAGGAGGATTGAGTTAAAATGAAAAGTGAAAATTTATACTGTCAAACCCATCTACTTTCAACTGTATTTTTTGAAACTGAAAAAAATAATTAATTAGGATAAAATATTACTCAATCCATCCGTACCAAAATACTGTAGGGATTTTATGTTAGGCTTCTTAAGGAAATAACAAAGAAGGATGAGAAAGATAGTGGAAATTATAACGGAAATTGAAAAGCAAACCATAAATAGTAGAGTCTTGTGTTTAACACAATTTCCGTAAGAAGTATTTGTCCCGCACAGGTGCTTACGATTGATGACAAACTTCTCGTGAGATGAAACGACTTCTAATTGTTAATAGGAGCACACCAAATTAACAATTCTAATGAACAATGGAAAATTTGGAACTTTGGACTTGAAGGAATTTAATGCAACAAGATGAAATGATTATGCTTTGTTAATCTATCTCAAAATGTGTGTAGGAATGCTCAATTTACTGTATGTATGAATTGAAATTCGGAGGGGAAGTATATAAAGAGAGTTAAGGAGTTTGTGTCTTTTCCCATGAAAAGACACAACTTTTCTGGTAACAGCACATGGCACGAGTCATGCTCCTCAGCACGAGTCGTGCTCCTCAGCACGAGTCGTGCCCACGACTCGTTCCTCAAGGTTCCACTCGTTCTGATCAGAATTGAGCAAACGTCCATTAAGGTCCATTCGTTCTCACGACTCGTGACCAGAGTCCCCACTCGTTCTGATCAGCTTGGAGCAAAATCTCATCAGCCAGAAACAAAGTTTAAATCCAAATAACTCTCATTAAGTTACAAACCTTTGTCATTAATTTCTCATTCACCCGAAAATGGTTTTGGAGAAAATAAATGAGTTTCATAATCTACACTAAATGTAGAATACATTTTGTAACTTGCTTCGTTAACTATTTAATGAATTCTGTTAGGAAGTTAGGTCAACGTTAAGTCAAACTTAAATTTCGTTACCCATTTCCAACAATCCCCCACATGAATGACAATTAATGCATGTATGCAATTTCGTCCAAAAGTTCCGGCGAACCATTATTACATCGGGATAGATAGCTTGTGGCTTTGAATCTCCCCTAGTGAAATATTATCGGATATACTAGCCATTTGGTAGCAAGTCGCTTTGAACCAGTGACTGTATGATGTATACCAAGACAACAATACTCACATAATAATAGCTCTAACAGTTATTGTTCTCACGTTTTGTCCATTTCGGCCCTGAACCGTATCTCATTTCATAAGCGTTCACATTAGAAGCGGCCATGTTACTTCTCGCTTATATAGGTGATTCATACTATTAGGAGTATCCTGCACTACTCCACCCGTAGGTATAGGAATCATTAAAAGTTTTCTCAACTTATCCTCACCACTGCTGCAGGTGCTTATACTTGGATGTTCTGGGAATGAGTATTCAACATCTCCAGGTCATTCAACCGAGTTGTTGCTTTCCAAGTGATTCTACTAGAACTTATAGCTTGGTTGTCTCATTGAACCAAGGGCATGGGATCTCCAATTCTCAAGGTTGAGTGTCCACTATGAGTTCTTTTATTGTGGGTTTTAAGCCCATTCCCCTTATCAGTTTATACAGTTGATCTCTATTTATACCTTTCGTAAACGGATCCGCTATGTTATCATTTGACTTCACATAGTCAATTGTGATAACCCCTTTCTTGATCAACTATCTAATGGTATTATGTCTACGACGGATATGTCTAGACTTACCATTATACATACTACTCTGTGCCCTTCCTATTGCTGATTGACTATCACAATGTATTAATACAAGAGTACGGTGTTTATTCCAACAAGGAATATCCTCCAAGAAGTTCTTAAGCCATTCTGCTTCTTCTCCAGCTTTATCTAAAGCTATAAACTCAGATTCCATCGTGGATCTGGTTATACACGTTTGTTTGGAGGATTTCCATGACACTGCTCCTCCACCAATTGTGAATACATATCCACTTGTGGATTTAGAGTCTTTTGTGTCTGATATCCAATTAGCATCACAGTATCCTTCTAATACTGCTGGATATCTCTTATAAAGTATCCCATGATTCATAGTATACTTTAAATATCTCAATACCCTCATTAGTGCTTTCCAATGATCTGTATTGGGATTACTTGTGAACCTGCTTAGTTTGCTCACTGAATATGCAATGTCTGGACGTGTACAATTCGTTAAGTACATCAGACTGCCAATTATTCTTGCATACTCCAACTGAGAAACTGGTTCCCCTCTGTTCTTTGCTAAGTGTAGAGTTAAGTCTACCGGTGTCTTAGCCGGAGGGTCATTAATGACATTGAACTTTCGAAGTACATTTTCTAGGTAATGGGATTGTGAATGGACTATTCCTTCTGATGTTCTAGAAATCTTTATTCCTAATATGACATCAGCCAATCCCATGTCCTTCATGTCAAAGTGTTTCTTTAACAAGCCTTTGGTATTCATGATCAATTCATGAGTACTTCCCATTATCAACATGTCATCCACGTAAAGACAGACAATTACAAATGATTCAGATGTTCCTTTGATATAGACACACTTGTCACATTCATTTATCTTGAATCCATTTGACAACATAGTTCGATCAAATTTCTCAGGCCATTGTTTAGGTGCTTGTTTTAGTCCATATAACGACTTTACAAGTTTACACACCTTTCGTTCTTTACCAGGAACCACAAACCCTTCGGGTTGTTCCATGTAAATTTCTTTATCTAGCTCTCCATTTAGGAAGGCTGTCTTCACATCCATTTGGTGTATCTCAAGATTATGCACTGCTGCAATAGCTATGAGAACACGTATAGATGTGATCCTTGTGACAGGGGAGTATGTATCGAAGAAATCATATCCCTCTTTCTGTCTAAACCCTTTGGCTACCAGCCGGGCTTTGTACTTATCGATAGATCCATGTGCCCTATACTTCCTTTTAAGGATCCATTTGCAGCCCAACGGTTTGCATCTTGGAGGGAGATCAACCAATTCCCAAGTATTATTTAGCATTATGGATTCTATCTCACTGTTTATAGCCTCTTTCCAGAACGTACTATCCGGTCCAGATAAAGCTTTTTTAACAGTAGCTGGTTCGTTTTCCAACATAAATGATGAAAAATCAGGACCAAAAGACTTTTCCACTCTTGCCCTTTTACTACGTCTAGGTCCTCCATCTTCTACTTGAGATGGACCGTTTGTAGATTCATATGTTCTCTTTTGAGAATTGCCTTCTTTCCTATCCTTGGCAGGAAAGGTATTTTCAAAGAATACTGCATTCCTTGATTCTATTGTCATTCCTGCATTCATATCAGGAATTTCTGATTTGTGCACTATGAATCGATAGGCACTACTGTTATTGGCATATCCAATAAGGATGCAGTCAACCGTCTTGGGACCGATCTTTATTTGCTTTGGCTTAGGTACTTCAACTTTAGCTAGACACCCCCACACTTTAAGGTATTTATAATACGGCCTACGATTATGCCATAATTCATAGGGTGTTTTCTCAATACCTTTCTTGGGTATCTTATTAAGAATATAGTTAGAAGTGAGTATAGCTCCCCCCCACAAGTTGTCTGGTAAGCCTGAACTTATCAAAAATGTGTTCATCATTTCTTTGAGAGTACGATTTTTGCGTTCAGCAACTCCGTTAGACTGAGGGGTATATGGAGCAGTTGTTTGATGAATTATGCCGGATTCCCAACATAGTCCTTCAAACGGAGCTTCATATTCTCCTCCTCTATCACTTCTAATTTTCTTAACCTTTAAGTTAAGTTGATTTTCAACTTCTTTCTTATAAGTCTCGAAAGCCCCTAAGGCTTCATCTTTACTTCTTAAGAGATAAACATAACAATACTTAGTGCAATCGTCTATGAATGTAATGAAATACTTTTTACCTCCTCGAGTTTGCACAAGTTTTAAATCACATATGTCGGTGTGAATTAACTCGAGAGGAGTTGTGTTTCTTTGTATTGCATTAAATGGCGACTTCGTCATTTTTGCCTCAACGCAAACTTCGCACTTATTAGTTGAATCAGATTTATTAAATTTTGTTTAATTAACTTCTTAATAGTGTCGAAGTTTACATGACCTAATCTATCATGCCATAAACTAGGACTTTCCTACAAGTAAACATAAGAAACAACATTTTTATTCTTCGCACCTTGGCGGATAACATTCATTACATTCATCTTGAAAAGTACCTTCTCGAGGTAACCCTTTCCAAGGAATAACCCATTCTTGGTTAGTACAAATTTGTCGGATTCAAAAACTAATCTAAAACCGGCTTTACTTAACAAAGCACCGGAAACTAGATTCTTGCGGATGTCCGGAACATGCAGCACATCAAGCAAGGTCACTTCTTTCCCCGAGGTCATCTTCAATACAACATTTCCAATGCCTTGAACATCGGAAGTCGCTGAATTTCCCATATACAATTTCCTTTCGGAAATGGGAGTATAAGAAGAAAAGCTCTCCTTATTAGCACAAATATGGCGGGTAGCCCCGGTATCTATCCACCATTCCTTTGGATTGTCATCCACATTGGCCACGTTTGCCTCGAAGATCACCGCAACAAAATCAAGATCCATATCTTCGACATTGTTCGCCTCCTTCTTTGGGTGGCGACAATCCTTTGCTAAATGGCCCGACTTGCCACAATTATAGCATGCTCCTTTGAACTTCTTCATTGAGGAGCCTTTTCCCTTCCCTTTCTTAGCATTCCCGGTATGCTTCCGTTTGATGCCGCTAGTGCTTGCCTCGGCGAGGTTGACTCTTGCCTCCATCTTGCCTTTGGTAGCCTTTGCTTCATTGTCTCGATTATTCTCTTCAATTTGAAGACGAACAACCAAGTCCTCCAAAGTCATCTCTTTACGTTTATGCTTGAGATAATTTTTGAAGTCCTTCCATGAAGGCGGCAACTTCTCTATGATTGATGCCACTTTAAAAGGGTCGTTCATGATCATTCCTTCGGCATCAAGTCCATGCAAAATAAGTTGGAACTCATCAACTTGAGTTGTTACCAACTTGGAGTCCACCATTTTGAAGTCAAGATATTTGCCGACGACAAATTTCTTTGACCCGGCGTCTTCAATCTTGTACTTCCTTTCCAAGGTATTCCACAATGCCTTGGCTAACTCGACGGTACTATACACATTATAGAGTGCATCGTCAAGTCCATTCAAAATGTAATTTTTACATAGAAAATTACCGTGGTCCCAAGCCTCTTTTGCCAAAAGCCTTTGAGGGTCGGGATCCCCATTTGCAACAATCGGATCTTCTTTCAAGAACCGATGCAAACTTAGAGTGGTCAAATAGAATAGCATTTTCTGTTGCCATCTTTTGAAATCCACCCCGGTAAACTTTGGGGGTTTCTCACCATGAACCGAGTGAGAAGAAGGAGGTGCAATATTCTTGAGCGTTGCATCGCCTTGAGGAGGAGGAGTAAGCCCGGATGATTCGGAGGTGTCTTTCTCACTTGCCATTTTAGAAATGCCTTAAGAAACGTCAAATACTTCTTACGATTGTAGGGATTTTATGTTAGGCTTCTTAAGGAAATAACAAAGAAGGATGAGAAAGATAACGGAAATTATAACGGAAATTGAAAAGCAAACCACAAATAGTCGAGTCTTGTGTTTAACACAATTTCCGTAAGAAGTATTTGTCCCGCACAGGTGCTTACGGTTGATGACAAACTTCTCGTGAGATGAAACGACTTCTAATTGTTAATAGGAGCACACCAAATTAACAATTCTAACGAACAATGGAAAGTTTGGAACTTTGGACTTGAAGGAATTTAATGCAACAAGATGAAATGATTATGCTTGGTTAATCTATCTCAAAATGTGTGTAGGAATGCTCAATTTACTGTATGTATGAATTGAAATTCGGAGGGGAAGTATATAAAGAGAGTTAAGGGGTTTGTGTCTTTTCCCACGAAAAGACACAACTTTTCTGGTAACAGCACAGGGCACGAGTCGTGCTCCTCAGCACGAGTCGTGCTCCTCGGCACGAGTCGTGCCCACGACTCGTTCCTCAAGGTTCCACTCGTTCTGATCAGAATTGAGCAAACGTCCATTAAGGTCCATTCGTGCTCACGACTCGTGACCAGAGTCCCCACTCGTTCTGATCAGCTTGGAGCAAAATCTCATCAGCCAGAAACACAGTTTAAATCCAAACAACTCTCGTTAAGTTACAAACCTTTGTCATTAATTTCTCATTCACCCGGAAATGGTTTTGAGACAATAAATGAGTTTCATAATCTACACTAAATGTAGAATACATTTTGTAACTTGCTTCGTTAACTATTTAACGAATTCTGTTAGGAAGTTAGGTCAACGTTAAGTCAAACTTAACTTTCGTTACCCATTTTCAACAAATACTTGCATTTTGTAATGATTTTTCATCATAAATTACTTGTAGTTTACTGTCTTTCATATAATTTTGACACACTTTATTTAAATTACATTTATTTATAATTATATAATTATTATTGATGATATAAAAAACGTTCGGATCATTTCATAATTATATAATTATGGTTTAAAATTGTTGTCGCTTTTATACTTTTTACAAGTTTTTTAAAAGACAAATGCTGAGATTATTAATTTTACCCTTAGGGGACGTTTGGTTAGGAGGCTTAAGTGGGATAACATTCATCAAGATTAATAATTCCCTCATTAATAATACTGCTAATTCTTATCCGACAACCAAACAAGCCCTTATTTGATTATTATTTTTTCTCATATGTTACGTCACTCAATAAAATAATGAGAAACTGGTAACCATAGCTAACTATCCGACACTTATAAACGTTGAAAATAACATATGATAACGAGTTTAATATGAAATTTTTTTCAAAATTACTGTAAAAAAATACGGGATTGGTAAAAACCGGTAAAAAATAAATAAATACAGGATTGGTAAAAACACTTATAAACGTTGGTATGGGTATAGTACAAATATCAATAAAATATATGAACGTAAAAATACGTTATATTTTATATAGATAAATTAACATTTTATTAGCCAAAAACTTGTAAAAAACGCATTTTTTGTTAACTTAACAAAAAACGTGTTTTAAAAAACGGGGTGACTCATTCTCTCTCTCACTTTCTCTCACTAAACGCAAACACAGAGACCCACCTTCTTTGAATATTGTCATCGAAAAATCTGTGTCAATTACAGCTCCTTTGCAAGCTACTCAAAAACTACAGCCCAAGAAAATCAGGGGCGAAAATTGGTACTACTACGGCACAACTGTCTTAAAACAGTTTGCTGTTACTCCGTTGGACCATTTTTGTAGCTTAAACAGTTCTTCCTCTCTCGCTCCCCGGAAATTGATTTCCCAACTCAGGTACAAGTCAAAATACATTAGCTAAATCCTTTGTGTTCTTGTTACTTCTGATAGCTTTGTTTCTTTTATGGAGTATAATTAATTAATTTATTTAAATTGATAGGTAATGTATTTCCATAAAATAAATGAAAAAGATGCCTGGTTCAAGCATTTGTATCCGGTGCCATCAATTGGAAGAGTGCCAGCAGCAAGGTTAATGATGAGTGCCAGCAAGGTGTAGAATGGTGTGCAGGGGACTGGATAATTAGATGCCAGTGTATGTGTTTTGGAGTGCCAGTCCATGTGCTTTGGAGTGCCAGTCCATGTGTTTATGAGTGCCAGTGCTTGTGTTTTTGAGAGCCAGCAAAAATTATTATCAGTATTTTTTGAGTGCCAGTGCATGTGTTTTTGAATGCCAGTGCATGTGTTTTTGAATGCCAGTGCTTGTGTTTTTGAGAGCCAGCAAAAATGTTAGTGTAACAAAGTGCCAGTGTTAGTGTAACAGAGTGCCAAGATGGGAAGAGTGCCATGTATATAAAAGTGCGTGTAAAAGTGCAGTGTCGGTTTAACAAAGTGCAGGTGGCAGCTTACACCACCCACTTTGTTAAATTGGTACTGACACTTTTTTCACTGGCATTTTGTTACACATGCACTGGCACTTTATCACACTGGCACTTTGTATAACTGACACTGGCACAAACGGGGAAACACAAAACACGTTTTTTCTAAGTGCCAGAAAAAACGCGTTTTTTATAAGACCAACTCTAATTTCATTTTATTATGTTTTAGTGTTAAATACATTAATATATTCACATATATATAAAAATATATTATTTTTATTTTGTAACATAAATTTTGGCTCAATAGGTAATTATTTGTGTGTTTTCTAAAAGAATAAACATAAAAAAATTCCACGCTTCTTAACAGAAAATTAATGTTATAATTAACTATTATTATCTTTAATTAATTTTGAAAAATATTAATTTTAAAAATTAAATATTTTAAATATAAAATTATTTTAATTTTTGTATAAGATGGAGTTTAATACGTGGAGTATAATAAAATATAGTTTAACTAAAAAATACGAGTATTTTAATTAAGTTTAATTTGATTGATGTACCAAAAACGATTTATTTTTTTTCAATTACTCATATGTACATATATTATATGCGTATTAAACGAAAAAAAAAAACTTACTATGCTGGTAACCAATTATTTTCTTGGAAAAGGGAAGGTATCGAAGATACCTTTTATATTTTCTCCGTCTCATTTAAAATTGTAAAAAAAAAATCATTGTGCATGCAAAAGGAGTATACTCCCTCTATCCAATAATAAGGTTATAATAAGGTTATGAGTTTGACTTTTGCATGAGTATTAAGAAAAAATAAATTTTGTGAGTATGAAATGTAAAATAAGAGAACGAATGTGGGAATAGAGTTTTGTTGCGAGAATGACAAGTTAGTAGCATTGCCCATTTTAACATAATATAAAGCAACTAAAAACCTTACTATGGGACAAACCAAAAAGAAAAGTAAGAAACTTATTTAGGGACGAAAATAATAAGTGTTGTGAGTGTAGATAATGAGATATGAGAGAAAGCGAGGTAACAAATAGTAAGTGGGTATTTGCTGTGAGTATAACAAGTGTGCCCTATTATTTAAAAATTATTAATTTTTTTTTTTGAATTTCACAATTTTAAGTTGGACATCGAAAATGACAATTTTTGTAATTCAAAACGGACCAAGGGAGTATGTACTTTGAGGAAAACTATGCTTATAAGAAGATGTTTATTTCCTTGTTGGTCTTTTTTTTTTTTTTTTTTTTTTTTTTTTTTTTTTGATACCTGTGTTTTCGCTTGTTTGACTAATCCTGACCACTGTACCGCCCCACAAGATGCCATGGAGGTAAATCGCGGATGTGCCCTATGCAAAGGGTGACAGACTCCCTTATACTCCGTAGCCCCAAGGGAGCCCTCCTACAAGGCATTTACATCACTCTTACATCACCAATGTCGCCCAAACTGCCGCCGAGGCAATTACATCACTCTTACAACACCAATTGGTCAGCTCCAAATGCCTCCCGCCAAGATTCGAACTCCCCACACTGAGGATACAAGCCCAGCAATGCTGCTTCCTTAACTGCACGGATGTGCCCCGGGAGGCTCCGAAGGACCCTGAACCAAGGTAGGAATTAAACCACAGAAACTCCCCTTGAGGGGAATCGAATTGGTCTTCTTGATGCAAAGTGGCATAAGACAAGTTCAGCTTCAAATGAAGATGTGGCACGTCATGTCAGATAAGAGAAATAAAACACAATCAAGTTCGGCTTTTTAAAGTTTTGTCCGGCTCATTCAGCTATATGATTCAGCTCGTGGGTTGAAACAGGTGGTTCAGTGCTTATAGTGGTTCAAACCAAGGGACGCGTTCGATTCGGTCTATGGACGACCCAGGTGTGGCGAGCCGCAAATTGGGCTGAATAGATATGTGGGGTGGACGGATTGAGCCGAATAGATTCAACGGGGCGGATGTGTCCATTCGAATGGACATGAGTCGGTTCAGATGGAGGATCCGCGTCTCCTCGAATGGACGTGAGTCGCTCGGTTCAATCTGGTGCCTTGATTAGGATCAGATCGGACGGTACAGATCCATCCAATCTGAATTGTTTCTATTCCCTAAAAGGCACCATAACTCTTGAAAAACTATAAATATCCCCCCAAAATGTCAGTTTCATTCATTCCATCATACAAATCATTAGAGAAATCTGTTAGTTAGTGCATATTCAAGCATTCTTCCTCATTCAAAGTTCCGAAATTCCAAAAATCGTTAGTTCGTAGGTCTCTTGATTTGAAGTACTTCCATCAAGAGTCGAAAAGTCGTTTTATCTTACGAGAGTATTGCCGCTAATCTGTCAGCACCAGTGCAAAGCAAATTCTTATTAGTTATTACAGAAATTGTGTTTCACAAGACTCAATTTTCGTCCCGATTAATAATTTTATTTTACTTTATTTTCCGTCTTTTCATAGCCTTCTATTTTCTATTTTCCGATTTTCAAGAAATAATTTATTTTGAATTATTTCTAATTTTGAAATATTTTCGACAACAATCGTAAAAAGAATTTTATTAAACAATTTTCTTGGAAATGGCACATGAAAATGATACCTCCCAATCTTCTGGACCTATTCCCAGTCAAACCCAAGATACAACTAATCACAACGTTTCATCTTCTTCTGCTCCGAATCACCCGACACATGGTGAGAAGCCAGCGAAGTTCACGGGGGTGGATTTTAAGAGGTGGCAGCAAAAGATGTTGCTTTACCTGACCACCCTCAGTCTGAAGAGGTTCTTTATACTAGTTGATGATCCCAAGCATCAAAGACGGGTTTCCAAAGAGGCATGTGATCATGGTAATTTCTTGTGTAGAAATTACATATTGAATGGGTTGGATGATTTCCCTCTACAGTGTGTATTGTCTCATTGAGACGGCCAAGGAAACACTTTGGAGCGAAAGTACAAAATTGAGGATGCCGATTCAAAGAAATTTGTAGTCGGCAAGTGTAAGTACCCAAATCTGGCTCATGCCTTCCGGTTAAATTTCCCGGCAATTTCGGTAAGTTTTCCGGTAATTCCCAGATTCTTCCCAAATGCTCCTAAACATTCCGGAACTGTTTTTAATTAAATAAAGGCTGAAGGGAATCCTTCCTAATTAAGAAACACGTTTTTAATTAGGAGGAAGCTTCTAGAATGATGCCACCTTGCATGGTTCTAGAATGCCGAGTCATCATGATAAGACCGCACGGCCTCATTTGCAAAGGGCCTCGCAGCCTCGCACGCTTCATTAGCCTTATCCAGATCGCCTATAAATAGAGCCCTCCTCTACCCATTTTAATCATCAACAAGAAGCATAATACTCTCATAATACGAAGAAGATCCCCAAGGAGTCAGCTGAAGTCCAAGAAGGCGAAGAAGAAGCTCAAGAAGCCATCTCCCTCCTCCTTGAAGACCCAAGAAGAACCTCTCCTCCTAGCTCCGTCCGAAGAAGCGAAGGAAACGATTGGTAACCTCGCACGCCCTAACCTTGCATTTTAATTGATATACTTGCTCATTGCATTCATATATCTTGCTTGGGACTTGGCATTTATTCATAAAGATCATATCTTTATCACCCCCTTTCCCTTTCGCATGCATTAAGACCTCATTTGTCATAAAAATGTAGTCTTTTTCATAAAGGTGCATCCTTTGCACCTAAAATCCCTATTTTCCAATAAAAATGTCATCTTTATGCATCATTTGCATATAAAGATCAAATCTTTTCAATAAAAACGCATCCTTTGCATCAAAACCCCTTTTTCAATGCATCATTTGCATAAAATCAAATCTTTATGCATCATTTGCATAAAGATCATTTCTTTAAATCAAAAGCATCATTTGCAACCTAAAAATGTCATCTTTTCATTAAAGAGTCATTTTTTCTATCATGCATTTCCCTTTCCCCAACCTTGGAACGGACCGGTGTAAAAGTTCTCATCTTTGCATCGTTCCTTCCATTAAAGGTTCATGATTTCTTTAGGAAAAGGATAACCTTGAACCCTATATCTCCGATTATCGCTTAAGAATGAGTATGAAGCCTCTATACGAGCTCGACCGTCTTAAAGCGTAGGATTGATGGGCTAAGGACATTCCTTCCTAAAGAACCTCATCTTTGACCCAAAAGAGAGTCATTCTCTCGATCACGCAAGTCCCGAGGGTCCCGAGGTTTAAAATGCGATGATCATAAGTCATAAGATGAGGACGGGATCATAATCCCAAATACATAAATTCCAAGGAATCCCGAGCGACAACCAACAAATGGTTTGTACGTCCGGAAGATAACTTGGGACATTCCCCCTTATTTTCAAACACATGCACACAAAGAAAGCACGCAAGCAAACACGATTAATGAAATCTAGGGAGACTTGCTCCCGCAAGGCACTTTGGGTGAACGCCAAACGTTCTTCCCAAGGGGTAACTTAACCTCCGAACCCATAAAACCTTTTTTTCAAAGTTTTGAGGTAATCAAAATGGCGTGGCGACTCCGTTTTTCAAATAACTCGGATGTCTTCAAACTCGCGTGAATTCCAATAAACAAAAATTTTGGGCACACATTCACAGCTTGGCGACTACTGGGATCAACCCAAAGGAGAAAAGCTTTATTTTCAAAACAAAAGTCGATACTTGGTATATAGGTGGACCCCACTTACCCTTCCTCGTATCGCTCCCTAACCCGGGCTTGGGATAACAAGGTGGTTTAACAATCCCACGTACCAAGATCCCTTTTTGAAAAAAAAATTTTGAAAAAAATACAAAAAGCTTTTCCCTTTGAGCGGGTTAGACTCCCATCGCCGATTTCATTAATCGTGCTTGCTTTCTTTTACCATGCATTGCATCATTTGCATCTTGGAATCTCGTGCATACTTTGAAACGGGAAATAACCCGAAAAAAGCAAAAGGAGTGGAACCTCGAAAATTGATCCATGCAGCCGTACGGCTAATCCTCATAGGATTCTCGACCATACGACCTCAATGGCAATTCCACCAGAAAATCATGGTTAATCCGGGCCCTAGCACTTGGGGCTATTCACCTCCATGACCGACTGGGCTCCTTAAAATTTACGTGCTTATGTGTTGCATTTTCCCCGTCCCGAAAATCATTCCTTTAAAACACATTTATGAAAATCTCGTTTTAACTCAAAAGGAACATTTTTAGGAGACCGCACACTACGCGCACCCGATATATCCCGTACACTTTTGCACGCACGTCCTTCAAACCCGAGGGTGGTTCCACTGCAGCCACGGACAGCCTTACGATGCTCCCGGCGCGCACGGAATCATCCCAACCTCCCCATGGCAGCAAAGGTCGACCAATGCACACCCGTGTCACACGTTTCAAAAACCGTGACTTTTGGTTGGTTTTTGGTCTAGTCCGTGTCATATAGCCCAGCTTGCATACCCACGTAAAGGTCAAGCCTTAGCTCATAACGGAAGCCAAGATTTTCGCTCAAGCGAAATTCCCGCCGAAATTCCGACAAGGAAAAATCGGTGGGATCTTGACTCCGACATTGACTATTGACCTTGACCCGCACGGAATGCGTAAGAGTCAAGACCAAGTCTTTGCCAAAATCAAAAGATCTTTCGCTCAAGCGAAGCTCGCCAAAATTCCGACAAGGAAAAATTGGCAAGATCTTGACCCAGATTGACTTCGATTCCGACTCGCGCACCGCGTATGCAACGAAGTTCAATGTGACACCGTGTCATCCGGCTTTTGCCGCCCGACCCATGCCTATTATATTCTCGACATTACCGAAAGTCAAAACCGTCATTCGCTCAAGCGAAACTCGTCAAAGATCCGTCGAGGCAGAGAGACGAGACTTTCACGGTATTGCCTTGACTATAATCCGCATCGCTCGTGCGTTGAAAGGTCCTATGACCCGCTAGACCCGATAGGAGCGTTCTTTACTCTGGCCGGTGGGATCCGCGTGCCCTATAGACCCTCGCCCGGGCCGCCCACCCCGGGAGGTCGAAATACAGGTGGAATACGAGGGGCTTATAGACGTAGTGACGGAACCCACCGATCCAGATCTAGAGTAGTTGTGAAAAAGAAGGGCGTAATCCCTTTTCCAACCAAATAGATATTAATAAAATACACTGTTTTAAGTAAACTTGAAGATTCTAATTTGCATATTGCCCGAGCCTTCACCCCTAAACACCTACCCCGAGTCTAAACCTTTCCTATCCCTTTCCCGCAGCCGAGAAAGAAGTGGGTGAGAACACCGGCCGCCGACTTGTTAGCGCAGTAATCCTCGCGCCGCCGTAATCCTCGCTCATCGGCCCGTAGAGTCGAATGACCGATTTGACAGAAAACAAGGCCGGTTTGGGTAACCAGATGACTAGGGAAGAAGAGCTAACCTTAGCCCCGGAAAATGCCGTAAGGCCCATGAGGAACAAAGCAAGCCACGCTCATCGAAGCGCTTCGTCGTCATGGAGTTCAAATAGTGGTCGAGCCCAACGGTTCCTTGGTGATGATAGAAGATGAGCCTCCGTAAGCGCCCATCTCACCTCCATCCACCTATAACCAATGCCCTCCTCCATCCTCATACGATCCCTTATCCAGGATTACCCCTCTTCACCCTTTCCAACATCTCAAGCCATCAGATCCCAATACCCTCACCTCCTCAAGTGAGACCTAGCTTTGTCCCCTACCAACAGTAAAGCAAACGCCTCGCCTATCCCTAGCTACGCAGCCTCTCGCATTACCCCATGGGATTCACTCCCTCTCCTCGCATGGGCCATCCTGCATTTCCTAGGCCTCAAAATCAGCTCAATGACCCTCTCAATTCATGTCCCGCCACAGCAGATCTTCCGCCTCCAACTTTGCCCACGTGACCCCGTGAGGTTCCGTATCCTTTTTCCTACTTCGGAAATTATGAGCCTAATTCCTATGCCTCCGGCCGCCTCACGGAACACGGACCCGGTCAAGTTTACACTTACTTCCCTCCAAAGATCCCCAAGCCTCGTACCAGCCTACCACCGTGCCACCCACCGTCCTTCCACCCAAGTCGATAAGCCTTCTCCTAATCGAGCAATCCTAAACCATCCCCCGACTCGACATGGCTTGGCTAAGGGAACAAGTTAGGTCCATGCAAGAGAAGTTTGGGGAAATAGACACCAAGAGGACAAAGATACCGTATCACCGATCCCAACAAAGTTGTCCCTCTCCCTCCAAAATTCCGAATGCCGTAAATTGAAAAGTTCAACGGCACCGATTGTCCCCTGACTCACATTGAAAGCTACATTCTTGCCATGAGAGCCAAAGATTGTACACAAAGAACAAATGGCCGATCATTTTCAGCTATCATTAAAAGGTTCACTCTTAGGTGGTTCCCGCATGTGAAACCAGAGGCCCGAGCTACTTGGGACCAGATCAAAGAAGCGTTCCTAGAAAAGTATAAAGCCAATTTGAATTGGGAAACCAAATGAATGACCTACAGGTACCCTACAACGTTCGATGAGCCAAGCAAGTGAATTCTACAAGAGATGGAATTGGAAGCTCAAATGAAATGATGACCCCACTCAATGAAGAGGAACAGATGGAGATCTTCCAATCTTGCCTCGAAACCTCAACTAAGAGTCCAAATTGGCAATTACTACTATCCCGACCTTCGGCAATGGTAAATGCCGGCACCAAGTTTGAGAATGCCTTCAATATGGCCCCGCCACAGAATGCCAGCTTCTTATCGCTACAAAGCACCTGTCAAATGCCCCACTGTCACCGTAAAAGGAAAAGAAGTGATTGGCGCCGTTAATTACATTCGTAATGAGAAAGCGGGATGTAATGCAGCCAAGCCGCCGCAAAGCCAAAGCTCCCTTTCTATACCGCCGAAGATTTCGGAATGCCACTAGAAAAGGTCTTCGACGGTTTGGTAGCCCAAGGACTCATCGTACCTTGGAAAACTCGGAAACCCGTAAAACCCCAAGACGTAATGGACGAGACCAAACACCTGTCGCTTTCACAATTATCATGGCCATAACACTAATGATTGCACCTACCCGAAGCTCCCGATCTCTCGCCTAGTTGAAGAAGGCAAGTTAGAACCACCTCTGGGTCCCAATGTGGTCAAGAATCCTCTTCCCGCCAACAACCGAGTCAACATGATCGAGTTCGAAGGAACAAATGGAAATGGTTTTGGAAATCCAATGTCATAGATATCCCGAAATTCAATGTTCCTTATGCCGAATTACAAGGGAAATGGAAAGATCTCGATTAATGCCGCCGCTACGGAGGGACAGCTTGGACCCATAGTCGGAACCGATTTCGTTAATGTTGTCGAGCTCGGCCTCTTTTCTACGACATCGAACCAAGAACTATGGTCAAGATTACGTAAGAAAGGCTCACTTATGAAGACCGCGAGTTTGAAGTAAAACAAGCCATGTTAATGAAAGTCTCTCCGTAACCCTTCATTACCCATGACGAGCATAATGTGTTTGTAATGGCTCTTACTACTCCAGAGGATCATTCCCAACCCCGTTTGGGAAAAGGTAGAGAGAAGAGTGAACAAGCCGTAAGACTTTGGGATGAAGAGAGCCGTATCTCGATGCCGAAAGCACAACCGGTCCTACCGCCCTGAGGTACAAATGGATGAAGTTAAGTTCGTAAAGGAGATTCTCACAAATCGCCCGAGTACTTCCTATGGAATTGGCATCGACAAAGGCAATAATGATCCGCAGAGTGCACAATCAAATGACAACGCCGACAAGACCGCTACTCCCTGTGGCAACAAAGAAGAAGGAGCGAGATCCCTGGCCCAACCCTCGTCAAGTCCCCTCGAGTCAATAAGTAGTGTAGGGTCCAGAGTCTATGTTGTCTATTCGCTGAGTCAGAATCTTCGAATTCCAGCCCCGTAGTCATCCGAAGGCCTCACGCCCGAGGATTATGAAAATGTAATCGATGTCATCTTTCCCCTTATCTTGAATGAAATGACAAATCTTTCTCCGATTATCCTCTTATTGCCAACTTAACAAATGATAAATTAACTCAAAACTTAACAATGCTTAATAATGAATCATTTGAACAAGATGCAAACACACTAAACGAACAATACATTAAAGAAATCTTTAAGGTGTTTCGTAAAAGAGGAAAACCGGGCCCAAGCCGCCGAGGAGGTTTTGATAAGTGTGAACTTGGGTACTATTGAGGAACCTAAAGAGACACAGATTGGAAGCTTCTTCCAGGGGGTTGAAAGGGACAGATTGATTGAGCCGCTCGTAGAATACGTCGACGTGTTTGCATGGTCATACAAAGATATGCCGGGGCTAGACAGCTCGATAGTAGAGCACGTAATCCCTCTAGCACCGTATGCCAAGCCGCAGCGTAAACCGAGAAAGATCAAGCCGAATGGTCCCTACAGTCAAAGAAGAAATTGAGAAGCTAATGCGGGTAGGATTCATCGTAGTCATTGAATACCCGACATGGTTGTCCAACATCGTGACCGTAACCAAGGCCAATGGGAAGGTGCGCCGCCGTGTGGATTTCCGAGATCTCGAACAAGGCCACCCCAAAGACGACTACCCTCTCGCCAAACATAGACATCCCGGTGGACTCCACCGCCAACTACGAAGTCAAATCCTTCGTTGATGGTTTTGCAGTGCTACAACCAGCATCAAGATGGCCGAGGAAGACCAAGAAAAGACAGCCTTCACCACACCGCTGGGAACCTACCGTTATACAAGAATGCCATTCGGCTCAAGAATGCCTGGCTACTTACCAAAGGGCAAAGACCGCACTTTTTCATGACATGATCCACAAGGAGATTGAGGTCTACGTAGACGACATGATAATCCACTCCAAAGGAGAAGGTGGGCAAGACTTTGTTGACCTACGAAAATTCTTCGAGAGGCCGAGACAAAGATTCCATGAGACTAAACCCCGCCAAATGCACCTTCGGAGTGACAAGGGGAAAAGTGCTCTGGGTACATGGTCACTGAGCGAGGTATAGAAGTTGACCCCGAAAGATCAAAGCTATCATGGATATGAGGCCACCTCAAACCCGCATGTAAGTCAAAAGCTTCATGGGAAAATTGCAAGACATCACCCGTTTTGTCAATCGCCTGACCACTATGTGCGAGCCCATCTTCAAGCTCATGAAGAAGAATGTGGACACGTAATGGACCGAAGAATGCCAAGACGCCTTTGACCGCATCAAGGCATACTTAGTGCATCCCCCCTACTATGCCCCCACATAGACGTAAGCCTCTTCTCGCTCTATCTAACTCGTCACGTACACGGCAAGCTGGGGCTATGCTTGCTCAAGAGAAGAAAGACTCTCGTAGAAAATGCCATTTACTTTGTCACCGGAAGCTACAAGTGGAGTGAGCTCAATTATTCGCCGTGTGAAAAGACTCGTGCAGACCGGTCCGGGTAGTCGGCAAGTTGAAGCATTATATGCAAGCCCACCCCGTGAACTTGGTCTCGAAAATGGACCCCATCAAGTACATCTTTGACAAGCCTTCCCTATCGATGCGTCTAGCGAAGTGGTCCTTCTTCTTGGCGTAATACGACATCAACTATGTGACCGTAAAGGCCATCAAGGGTCAAGCATTGTCGATCACCTAGCGAACTTCCCCAAGCAATGAAGACAGAGGGCCCGAACCCCAATTTCCATTGAAGGGATCTTTGCAGCTGAGCCTCGAAAATAGATGGCGCTTGTTCTTTGACTGAGCCGCTAACAAAAGAGGAAATGGTGTAGGAATGCTATTGGTCGATCCGAAAGATGAGCATACCCCCATAGCCCTCAAGTTGAACTTTCCCGCCACGAACAATGCCGCCGAGTACGAAGCCTCGCATTGCCGGGTTGGAGGCCGCCTTAGAAAGAAATGTCAAGGAGCTCGAAGTTTACTGAGACTCACTCGATCATCAACCAAGTCTCCAACAAGTGGAAGACTCAGAGACCCTAATCTCGCAACGGTATCATGCCCATATGGAGGAGTTGATCGGACAGCTCCGAGAAGTGACTTTCCACTACTTGCCGAGGGAAAAGAACAGATTCGCAGATGCTCTAGCTACTCTAGCCTCATTGGTAGAGATCCCCGAGGGAAAAGCCATAAAGCCCTTCAGAGCGGGTAGAAGAGAAGCCCCGCCTTTCGTCAGGAAGGACTGGGACCCGAGCCTATAAAGGAACCTCGTACAATCGTATTTACCAATTTCTCAAAGACGGAGAGTCGCCTTTCGTAGACGAAGAAGGTAGACCAAAAGAAGGAGTCGAGCCAAAAGCTTGCAAGCCCCGAAAAGGTTGGCTTCTCGCATGTCATTCTAGGAGGCAACCTATACAAGAAGCGGTATCAAGGACCACTCCTCTTATGTGTCACTCAAGAAAGAGCCAGAGAGTTGATGACCGAAGTCCACAATGGTCCTCGCGGTCCTCACATGAATGCCAGTAGCCCCGATGCAAGTGATCCTCGAATGGGTTACTACCGGATCTCCATGGAAACAGATCGCGCTCAAGACGTCCGAACCTCGCGACAAATGCCGCCGGTTTGCCAACCTCAACCATCTCCCACCTCATGACCTGCATCGCATGACGACTCCTTGGCCGTTTGCAACTTGGGGCATTGACGTGATAGGGAAAATATCCCCAAGTAGAAGCAATGGGCACGAGTTCGTGTTGGTAGCCATTGACTACTTCACCAAGTGGGTAGAGGCCAAGTCCTACAAGGTCCTCACTTCCGTAAAAGTGGCCCAGCTTCATCAAAGAAAACATAATGTGCAGTATATGGGGTGCCCAACGAGATCATTTCGATAATGGGTCACACTTCGAAGGAGACTGCGATAGACCGCCGTCGAATTCGTAGTTACTCGCCACAAGTCGTCCCCGCATGCACCTCAAACCAATGGAGCCGTGGAAGCCGCTAATAAGACACTCGAGCGGATCATCCTAAGATGGCCACCCGTGGTCGTGATTGGCCCGAAAAGCCGCACCTAGCACTCGGGGCTACGTAACGTCCGTCGTAATGCCCACAGGAGAAACTCCTTTTGCCCTAACTTACTGGGATGGAAGCAAGTGTTACCAAGTGGAGTTGGAAATCCCGTCATTAAGGGTCCTCCCGGAAAACAAAGGTCAATGAAGTGGAATGGTTGCGCAGCCGGCATGATGAATTAGCCCCGCTGACGAGAGAAGGCTAAAAGCCATGGAACACACCCGAGCCTACCAGAGGCGAATGGCCGCAGCGTTTGATAAAAAGGTCAAGGCCGTAGACATCAAAGAGGGCGACTTGGTGCCGAAAGTAAAGCCCCTACCGCAGACAACCCCCGGGAAAATGGGAACCCGTCTGGATCGGCCCTTATGTGGTGCGTAAAATACCGTCAGAGGAGCAATGAAGCTTGCAGACTTGGATGGCAATCCCTTTGTCCACCCGGCCAACGGTGATAAACTCCGAAGATACTATGTCTCGATAAAAAAAAAAAAAAAAAAAAAAAAAAAAAAAAGAAAAAAAAAAAAAAAAAAAAGAAAAAAAAAAGTGCAAAAAGAGTAATGCCCAAATTAGGTCAAGACCCCAAAAAGGGCGCCTAGGCAAAAGACAAATGGCCGCACATATAAAAAAAAAAAAAAAAAAAAAAAAAAAAAGAAAAATCTTAGTGCAAAAAGAGTAATGCCCAGCCTAGGCCGAAGACCCCAAAAAGGGCGGCCTAGGCAAAAGACGTGGCCGCACATGAAAAAAATTTTTAGTTCACCGTAATGAACTACGAAGACCCGAGCCCCTTAGCCTTTCTTGTAAAAGGGGAACGTAGGCACCATATATGGTTCGGTCTAAACAATAAAAAGGACGATTAAGTTTCCATGAAATGTGTCCTAAACAATAAAAAGGACAATCAAGCTTCCATGAAGTGCGTCCTAAAAATAGTAAAGGGTATTTCAGCCATAAAACGGGTCCCAATCAATAAAGACATTTGAATTTCCATGAAATGTGTCTTGATTAATTTCTAAAATAATATTTCTTGTTCATTACAAGTTAAAAACTTCTTGATGAGTTCAAGCACGGCCTACCTCTTAACTCGCTAACCTCGCTAAAAAGATCTAAAATACAATAAAATGCCTAAATAAACTAATGTGTTTGCAAATGGCAATAAGAGGATCTTGAGAAAAGACTTGTCACCGTCATTCGCCGAGTCTTCTTCGCCTTCTTCCCTTTTCCTCCTCGTCGAGTCTTCTTCCTTTTCTTCTCAATAATGCTCTGTGATCCCTCATCCCGACCTCTCGGTATCCTCACCGGAGCCTCTACCAACCCCGTGTCAATGAGCGCTCTCTCTATACGAGCACGAGTCCGCACCTCCTCCCTCCGAGCCTCACCAAAGGAGCGACCTCTGACAATCTCTTGTACCGAGCCTCCATATCCCCGACCAAGTCACTCGATTGGTTATGGCAACTCGCCTTAGCCTCGCCTCCCTCGTAGTCCTACTCGAGTCAGCCGCCTCCCAATAAAGCTCGACGTCTATCCTCCAAGATAACCCGAGTCGCTCCCATCTCCCTCTCATACCACCCAAGTAGACAAAGTGGTCAAGATGGTGCTCTTCCCGCTCCCGAAGATAGCCCCGGGTGGGAAAGCAAGATGTGTCCAAGCCCTCGAGAAGAAAGAGAAGCCGGGCCGGATCTCTCATGTCCAATGACACCACCTCCATGGTCCTGATGTCCTCCCCAATCACTCAATGGCTCCCGTAAAGCCCCAAACCGCCCGGATACCAAGCAGGTATGTAGAAGGACGACCAAAGAATCCCGGAACCCTCACAAAGATAAGACTCCCGAAATATCCTCCCGGGTCCGCAACCTCCAATGTGGTATCCACCAACGGATGTCCGAAGTGGATAGCCTAGCCATCATCGCCTCCCAGCCTACCCCCGTTCCTCGCCGCCTAGGTGCACCTCTCCGAGAAATCACCCAAGGGCACCGAGCCGGCAAAGCCCCGTGCAAAGCCCCGAGCCTCTCCCCGCAGCCCACAAAGTCAACATAGCCGGACTCCCTGACCTCATGAAACGGTCTCCCGAGCCATCCTATCGATCCCATGAAATGTCTCTCCCAAAACCAAGGACAATATCCTTCCCACCCTCGCAGCCTCTCGACCATGTCCAAGAGACCACTATGACAGATCCCCACTGACTCAAGCAGTTGAACAAAATAGAGAATACGCAGAGAATGAAAGCATCCATAGCCACCGTGGTCGCAGCCTATATCTCGGAGACCCAAACCTCGCCCGGATATCGAAAGGTCAATCCTATCCGGGCTACCATCATCCTCTCACCTCTCCCAAAGGAATCTCGCAAAGATGCAAGCTTTACCGTCACCGCACGTCTCCGATCAGCGGAATAGATATAGCCTCAATCTCGGACTCCCAATCAAGGCTCAAGTCTTCGTGCGTTGGGACGATTTCGTTGTAAGAGAAACAAGAAACATGTCTCCTGACATCCTGTAACTTTGCCGCGGCTCTCAACGTATCCCAATCGGGCGGGAGATCCCTCAAATGCCATAAAGACTTGATCTTGAAGGAAGAATCAAGCACCCCTTGTGATTTTGGAAGTTATATCTCGCCCAAGATTGAAGACCGGATAGAAAATGGTCTCGCTTTCCCCTTTGCAATCTAACGGGATTCTCCATCGCAAAATGATCAAAGATGGTGCTTTTAGGTCCAAAATATGCTCGGGAACAATTGGGACAAGTCTAGAGTGAAAATGAAATGAAATGGCCAAGCCTTGCTTTTATTCGTAAAATAACCAAATTTCGTACAGAATCGTTAGCCGCACGGCTACATTTGCCCTCAAGGCCATGCCGCACGGCTACATTAGCCCTCTCGCAGAAATTCTGCAAAGAACCAAAGTTGCTGCCCAAGGGAGTTTTCACCCCACTTTTTCAACCAAAACCCGTACAAAACATATCCGTAAGCCATTCAAGCATTTATACACCATTATAAATCATTTTGGCCCATTTTCAGCCCCAATTCCAAGCAAAAAGTCGCCCCAAGGCTCGATAATATGCAAATTGAAAAAGCATGAATTAGAAAAGCAATTAAAACATAAATACAATGTTTTCGCCCCATCGGCGCCCAAATAAAGCAAAAAATAAACAAAGTGTGCATAAAAATTGTAAATTGTTTGTTTTTGTTCCAAATCTACTCTAGAGACCTCCTAGGCCTCCGATTCTTCTTCATCTTCATCGCCGCTCGCCTCATAGATGCTAGCCTCCCTCATCGTGTCCTCCCGGTCGCTCACATCGATAGATGGACATTATCGTGCCCATACTCACCACCGCTCCTGCACGTCGCCGCTGGGTCCCCGCCCCGAGGCATAGCACCGGGAAGAGTACTCCGAGGCCGATGAGGTAGACGCCGTGCCCCCGACGTGCCGTCTCTTGCGCCTGTGCTCCCGCGCATCCGCCGCCGCCTTCGGCGCAGCGCCTTCCTCGTAAGAGACCGGCACATGTCCTTCCAAATTTCCTATTCTCGCCCGACCACCCTATCGTAAGTGCGAGCCGGAACTCCGAGAAAAAGAAGAGAAAAATCTCGTAAAATCTCGTAAAATAGCAAAAAGCGTAAAATCAAAGCTAAAAAGGGAATAAGACCCTAAGAGTACACTTACAAAGGCTATCAAAGGCAAGGTGTACCGGGGCTCCCTAGCATCGGGGACAGTATCCTCATCCTCCTCGGCACTCCATGGACCACGTAGGACAAATGTGCAGGAGGGATCGGCGGCCAAGCAGGCTCATCCTCCCCATATCCCCGAGTGACCGCCGCCTTCACTAGCTTCGTGGCGTCCTCGTGCGCCGCTCCACAAACACAACAGAGGGGGTGTCCATGTCGGTACTCCTCCGCAGCCCACGCCTCGCCTCGGTACCTAGCAATCTCATCCTCCGGCCGCCCCCGGGCCGCAGATCCGTGCCGGAGGGTCGAAGGAGTAATGGCATCTAGCTGGGGAACATGACCACGCCGTCTCGAGAAGCGGTCCCCCAAGTAAATGACATCACATGTCGCCCCGCGAGCCACCTCCTCTCGCCTCGTCACCTCTATAGCATCTCCCAAAGAAGATCTCTCGGATACCGCCCCAGGGTAGAAGTCCACTCCGTCGTGCCCATCCCCGTTGATGACCGGCCTCACCATTTTGTAGTCGAAGGTAATCCGGGTCTTCCCCGTGAATTTATCTCTCGCATCTCCTCCAAATAACCATAGCAGGAAGATGGTGACATCACTCGCCGGGTTCCAAGGGAAGAACCCGATCACCTCGCAAAACCAGCCCGCATGTTCAAAACATCAAAAGGTCATTTTCTCTCATAAAAGTCTCAAGACAGAAAAGAGAAAAGAAAAAAAAGGAGACTACCTCAAGGGCAAAAGAAAAGCAACCCATCGAAGCGCCCTTGTTCCGACCGTACATGTCCAACGAGAAGTACAACTCCGCCAATCCGGCCTCTCCCCAAGAGACCGTCCCAATCCCATCAACATCCTCCGTAGAGTCGAGGAGGCAAGTCATAGCTATCGTCCTGCACTGGCAAAGATGGTGACCGATAGCATCAACCATATGAATGCTCTAGCCACCGGGCCAAGGGCCACATCATTAGCAAGAAAATTCTCGCATGCTAGTCTCGAATCGCCACCTCGACATTCCGTGTCTCCATCCCCTGCCCCTTCTAATCGCCTCAAACCCGACCAAAGCCTCGAAACTCCTCCGCCGTGATATGGTCCCTCCAAGTCACGGGCCTCCCGTGAACCGTAAGCCCGTAATAGCGGTGAAATCGGCAGGAGTCACCGTCGCCTCTCCCTCACTCGATGAAAGCTATGTGTACCGTCCCACCGTAACTCGATAGGGCCCGGACCAAGCCCTTGCTCTTCGAGGTGATGTGGACACCCCTACCGATAGCCTCTACAAATGCATCCAAGCCGGTAGCCCTCACCACCGCTTGGGATTTGCCCCATCCTTCTCAAAATCCGGCATCCTCTCGCCAAAGCTTGACCGCTATCTCCGACGGTCCTCTAGACTTGTTCTCCGTGAGACAAGCACATCAAAAGAAGCGCGCTCCTTCATATCATTTCAAAAGCATGCATATATTCAAAAGTGCACATATTTTCAAAAGAAAAGCATTCATAAAAGTTTTTCTAGCATAACTTTTGCATCAAAAACGTGTCTTTCATCACTTGAAACGCGTCATTGCTTTCCTAAAGCACAAAATCACAATTTTTTGCACATAAGCATTATTTTTCAAAAAATGGCATGCATGAATCATTTTCATCTTCCAAAATCATGTTTTCTCATTGAAAATCAGAATTTTGACCTAGTTCTAGCACAAGGCAAGAACTCCGTCTCATATTTTGAAAAATTCTCATTCTTACTTCATTTTGCGAGAAAAAAGTGAGTCATTCTCATATTTTTCATCAAATAAAATTGCACATTGCATATTCTTAGCCTCATAGGTTGTTCATGCATCTCAAAATCATTCAAAAAATCATTCAAAAATCCTAAAATTCGGGTCAAGCCCTAAATCATTCAAAATTCAAGCAAAATCATCGGATTTGAGCAAAATGAGAATGCTTACCCCAACCGATCGCGGGTTCGTTGATTTATGCTCCCTTCTCCCCGGTAAAGCTCCGATGGAGGCGTAAGGAAGTCATACTTCCTCTCCGTCCTCACGAGCTCCTTCCTCCTCCTGCTCGCGGCCGCCGAGATGTTTCTCCTCGCTTGCCTTGGTATGGGATTGCCCTCCGGATCCATTTCAAATCAAAGGGAAGCAAAAGGGTTGAAGAATTTCGAAATTCTCTCTCTCTCTTCTCTCTCTCTCTGCGTTCTTGGGCGGCAACAAGTGCCCAATGCCCGTTCAAAACCTGATTTTAAATAACTGAAAAACAGCTTCTAGCCGTACGGCTTCTTTTTCTCCATCTCATGCCGGCGGCTTCATTCGCTCCGAGCATAAATTACAATCCCGCCCGGACCTTCCACTGGGCATGCAATTTCCGTTATCTTTAACCAAGATAACATCTTTTCGTAAAATATCCCTTATCTCTTTAGCAATCAAGCTTTATTCCCGCCGCTCCGTTAATTCCGTTATAACGGGATAACACTAGGTGACAACCTCCGAATTGTCATAACTCTAAACTTGTGCTACCTCTATCCGCGAATAGTGACGTATGCCCAAGTCATTCCAACTTGTGCTACCTCTATCCGCGAATAGTGACGTATGCCCAAGTCATTCCAACTTGTGCTACCTCTATCCGCGAATAGTGACGTATGCCCAAGTCATTCCAACTTGTGCTACCTCTATCCGCGAATAGTGACGTATGCCCAAGTCATTCCAACTTGTGCTACCTCTATCCGCGAATAGTGACGTATGCCCAAGTCATTCCAACTTGTGCTACCTCTATCCGCGAATAGTGACGTATGCCCAAGTCATTCCAACTTGTGCTACCTCTATCCGCGAATAGTGACGTATGCCCAAGTCATTCCAACTTGTGCTACCTCTATCCGCGAATAGTGACGTATGCCCAAGTCATTCCAACTTGTGCTACCTCTATCCGCGAATAGTGACGTATGCCCAAGTCATTCCAACTTGTGCTACCTCTATCCGCGAATAGTGACGTATGCCCAAGTCATTTCAACTTGTGCTACCTCTATCCGCGAATAGTGACGTACGCTCAAGTTTCCCAACTTAAGTTACCTCTATCTCCGTCATAAAGAGATAGTGCCGTAAGCTCTAGCTTCCTCAGTGACAAATTCTCCGAATTGTCAAAATCTCAAGGATCCTAGACATCGTTCCTAACTATCTAGTGATGCTTGAACTACGATCAAGGCTTGATTCCTCCGGATACGTAGGTAGCCTTTTATAAAAGGTCCAGCCATTCGACCACTTTGGTCACCCCGTTTCTTTGTCACTCCTCGCTGATAAAGCGCCCTCATAAAAGTTCAAATATTCGACCACCCGGGTCACTCCTAGCATGTCCCCGAGGATCAATTGCTTGACCTCCTAGGTCATTTTCTCTTCTATGTCCCCAAAGAAGAGACCGCTTTCTTCTTCCTCCCCCGCCGGATCCTAATTCCGAACTACGGCCCGGCTTGATTCCTCCGGATACGTAGGTAGCCTTCCAAAAGGTTCACCCACTCGACCACCTGTCACCCAATCCGTCTCGGCATTCGCCGCATCGGATCCTTTTCTATCGACAACCCCACTCGCCTTGCAAGTGACGTTGCCGAGGGCTTCGTAAGTACCCAAATCTGGCTCATGCCTTCCTGCTAAATTTCCCGACATTTCGGTAAGTTTTCCGGTAATTCCCTGTACTTTCCAAATGTTCTAAACATTCCGGAACTGTTTTTAATTAAATAAAGGCAGAAGGGAGCCTTCCTAATTAAGAAACACGTTTTTCTTAATTAGGGAGAAGCTTCTAGAATGATGCCACCTTGCATGGTTCTAGAATGCTGAGTCATTGTGGATAAGACCGCACGGCCTCATTTGCAAAGAGCCTCGCAGCCGCACGGCTTCATTAGCCTTATCCAGATCGCCTATAAATAGAGCCCTCCTCTACCCATTTTAATCATCAACAAGAAGCATAATACTCTCATAATACGAAGAAGATCCCCCAAGGAGTCGCCGGAAGTCCAAGAAGGCGAAGAAGAAGCTCAAGAAGCCATCTCCCTCCTCCTCAAGACCCAAGAAGAACCTCTCCTCCTAGCTCCGTCCGAAGAAGCGAAGGAAACGATTGGTAACCTCGCACGCCCTAACCTTGCATTTTAATTGATATACTTGCTCATTGCATTCATATATCTTGCTTGGGACTTGGCATTTATTCATAAAGATCATATCTTTATCACCCCCTTTCCCCTTTGCATGCATTAAGACCTCATTTGTCATAAAAATGTAGTCTTTTTCATAAAGGTGCATCCTTTGCACCTAAAATCCCTATTTTCCAATAAAAATGTCATCTTTATGCATCATTTGCATATAAAGATCAAATCTTTTTCAATAAAAATGCATCCTTTGCATCAAAACCCCTTTTTCAATGCATCATTTGCATAAAATCAAATCTTTATGCATCATTTGCATAAAGATCATTTCTTTAAATCAAAAAGCATCATTTGCTAAAACCTAAAAATGTCATCTTTTCATTAAAGAGTCATTTTTTATCATGCATTTCCCTTTCCCCAACCTTGGAACGGACCGGTGTAAAAGTTCTCATCTTTGCATCGTTCCTTCCATTAAAGGTTCATGATTTCTTTAGGAAAAGGATAACCTTGAACCCTATATCTCCGATTATCGCTTAAGAATGAGTATGAAGCCTCTATACGAGCTCGACCGTCTTAAAGCGTAGGATTGATGGGCTAAGGACATTCCTTCCTAAAGAACCTCATCTTTGACCCAAAAGAGAGTCATTCTCTCGATCACGCAAGTCCCGAGGGTCCCGAGGTTTAAAATGCGATGATCATAAGTCATAAGATGAGGACGGGATCATAATCCCAAATACATAAATTCCAAGGAATCCCGAGCGACAACCAACAAATGGTTTGTACGTCCGGAAGACAACTTGGGACATTCCCCCCTTATTTTCAAACACATGCACACAAAGAAAGCACGCAAGCAAACATGATTAATGAAATCTAGGGAGACTTGCTCCGGCAAGGCACTTTGGGTGAACGCCAAACGTTCTTCCCAAGGGGTAACTTAACCTCCGAACCCATAAAACCTTTTTTTCAAAGTTTTGAGGTAATCAAAATGGCGTGGCGACTCCGTTTTTCAAATAACTCGGATGTCTTCAAACTCGCGTGAATTCCAATAAACAAAAGAATTTGGGCACACATTCACAACTAGAGGATTGAACTTTTAAAGCAACACTCTTGCCCTTAGAAGCTTCACTTTTCTCAGCAAGGTTTGACTCAAATTTTTTTAAAATGCTCATTAAGGAATTGATGTCCATAGTAGAAAGGTTGTGAGCCTCTTCTATAGATGAAACCTTCATATTAAAACGCTCAGGGAGAGTTCTAATAGCCTTTGAAATCAATTGTTTGTTTGTAAAAGGTTCACCTAAAAGTTGACACTCATTAGCAATGTCAAACAATTTTTCAAAATAAGAGGAAATGGTATCATTTTCACCAATTCTCAATCTTTCAAATTTGCCAGTAAGACCTCTAAGTTTGTTTTCATGCACACAAGAATCACCTTCACAAAACCTTTGTAAAATATCCCAAGCTTCTTTAGCTGTGGAACTATTTTGAACAAGTTTAAAAATGTGCATGTCAACCCACTCAAAAATAGCATTAAGAGCTTTCTCATTATAGTTAGCTAGGGTGATCTCTTCATTAGTCCACTCGGTGTCATGTTTAACCTGGATATCACCATCCTCATCAGGAGGTAAAAGTGGAAGAGAGTGCCCATTAACTATAGATCGCCACGCTCAAAGATCAATTGATTTGATATGCGAGCGAAGACGAATCTTCCAATATGCATAATTCGAACCATCTAAAATAGAAAGACGTTTTTGGTTTGGATTTGCAGGATCATAAGCCATGACACCTAGACCAAACACTTAGTATCGTCAAGTGACCTGCTGTGATACCAATTGAAATTGTCACGGCCAGAATCACAAGTGATATCCAAGGTGATAACAGCACCAACGATAGCACTTGGGATAACACACACACACACACTTCGAAAATAAAACAATGTTGTAAAAGAGATTGCAGCAGAATAAAAACACCAAAATTGCTTTTCTCAAGTTATATAAATATAACTTGAGAGTGCCTCTTAGGCAAGACTTTATAATCACTTTAATGAATTTACAAAGCCAAAAATGTTCCCTATGGCTATAACAATATGAGCTCTATGGAACAAGAGATAAAGAACGGAATCCTATCCTAGCCTTCACACAACTTGATACCAATGTAATCAAGTGCGAAATTACAAGGGAGGAAGGATTAAAAGAACCAAATAAAGAACTCTATCTCTAAGCTTTCGAATGTGTGAATAAATTGCATGTGTTGGTATAAATTGGTATGTCTTCAAATGAAACCTTCCAAGCTTATTTATAGTCTTCAATTTACTTGAAGGCTACTCAATAAACAGCCTTGGGGCTGTATTTGCACGTTGAGGAAGAGTGGGGAAGAGGTTGAGGTTGTTCCTTGAATTAAGCGCCCACTTCCTCAAAAATAGCAACCGAGTTGATTTATCTCCAAGTCCAAGCTTCAACACCTTGTACTCCCAAGCTTTATCAGCCTTGTACTCTTCTATAACTCAGCAACAACTCCTTGACCAAGTTTCCACGTGTTTTAAATTGTTGTTGCCAAAGTTACAATTTTATGCATAAAATGTTATTTATGTATAAATTGTTTCCTTCCAAATTCCTCACGTGTCTAGCTCTTTCTTCAATCCTATTGCAGTCTCAAATATGAACATAAACCATAGACTACACAGATTATATTAGCACATTAGTCCATTAAATAATAAACAAGAAATATACAACTATATAAATTCCAGTACAGGAAATCATCTACGATATCACCTGGAATTTGGGAAATCATCTACGATATCACCTGCAATTTACACTAACACAACCATAATAGAAAACAAAGCCATGACATTCACAAGAAAATTGTAATAAAGGAAGGTATCCTTAATAGAAAATAGATTCTACATAATTGACCAATATTTTTGTACAATAAAGCTAGGCAAAAGCCACATGAAGATGTCCAAAAGAGCCACAGTAATATGTACTATAGAGGCAAAAGATATAGACCACACAGGACAGGGCATTAATAATTTTTTGTTCAAAAGGCCCCACAATGACCAAAGAGAATAGAACAAAAAGCAAAAGCAAAAGAGAATCAATTCCAAATCTGCAAAAATCTTCACACTTCACATGGCTACACAACCTCATTGACCATTCACTTCTTGGAACCCAATGTCTTTGCTATATTCTGTAGGTTCTTCATTGTGACATATTGCTTTCCACCTCTCTCAATAAAAGTCTGTGAAGGTTTTTTCGACTCATTCTTGCTGGTGGTAGCATGCTTCCCAGTAACAGAAATGCTTGTAAATCTTTTATCAGGCACCCTAGGTTCCATCCCAGCAGGAATCACTCTTTGCATAACTCCAAGAGGTTGCTGAGACAAGACACCATAAGAAAGTATACTACCAGTTGCAGCAGAAGATTGAGGCAGTGGTGGTGATGGTAGTGTTGTAGGCAGCGGTGGTGGTGTTGGAAGTGGTGGTGGTGTTGGTAGTGGTGGTGTTGGCACCAGGGGTTCATTTCTTTGACTTGATGATGTATTTGCTTGACCCTTTCCTTGTATTTTCCTTGCTGCATTTGATTTTGAAGCCTGAAACATTCAATATGGATAAGTAAACACAATTTATTTCCACCTACCATTGAGAAATTATGAATGTAATAAAGCACAAATACCTGTTATGTTTTCTAATATTTAATGCAAATTTGTACAACCATTTATTTCTAGTTAGGTACACATTGCTAGTTGGCTTTGAAGGACATGTTGTCTTGTTGTGTCCAAACACCTTACACAAGCTGCATTTAATGGTTCTTTGATATGCAGTCCTCTGAGGCCTCTGAGTTCCATGATCAGGCACCTCATCTTTATTTTGTTGTCCAACTCCCTCTTGGTTTGCTGCCCCTTGTGCACCTTATTCCCCACCTTGTCCATTTGGTAAACCTTGGTTAGTTCTCTTTCTAAGTTTCTTAGGTCTTCCTGGTTTATTTCTTTTGCTTTTTGGTGGGTGTACAGGAGGGAGTCCAGTTCTTCCCCACTGATCAGGGTCATCCATTGGATTGATCATGAAAGAATAAACCTGTCTATAGGTTTCTACTCTATAACATGGATCCACATAACCCTTTGCCTCTTCCTCAATCAGGAACATACAACATATTGCATGATTACAAGGTATGCCACTTAATTCAACACACATGTCATCCTCTACACTCTCATACTCACTATCATGTAAATGTTCATGATCAGATTAATCCCCACATTAACATCATCTATTTCTTCATTTCCTTCCGTTATCCCTTCCCCTTTTCACTACTATCAATTTCCACAAACAATTCAACATACTTACGCTTCGCAAGAATAAACATTGCAATATCAGTAGCTTCATTATCATTTCTAATTAACCTAAGTGGTGATACATTTGAATCAATAGATAAATCCCCAATCTTTTGGTATAATATATAATTCTCTGATAAAAACCCAGCCTCTTTCACAACCAACTGAAGTTCAATCATGGACATACAATCTGTCTCAAAATAATCAAACCAAGAGACTTTCCCCCCTTTGTACAAATTTCTATTGACTTGACTAAAGTAGCCCTCATGATGAAGCTTGATAGAAAAAAGTGCAGGAGAATCTGCACACATGAAAGATAAAAACAAATAAAAACATAAATAAACTCGAGAATTGTTATTCACCCCTGCATAATTACTGAATACCCCCGCAATGCAATTATTACAAAAATGTGATCAAGTAAAATGACCAAATTATCCTTTAAAGATTATTCATTTTTTTCTAAAATTATGAAACCAATTCAAAAACCTGATCATCAGAAAGTGTTTGCATTTGAGGCACAAATGAATTAACATATTTGTAAGTACCCAAATTCGAATCGTAAAAATCCGTTAGAAGTTAACCGGAATCCGTTAACTAGCCCGCTCCAGGTTAATCGAAACCCGTTAAGCTCCCCGTTGCCAAGCCAACGAGACGTCCCGGGACTGTCCTGTGCATCCCGACGTCGAAACGTACTTAACACACGTCATCGCACGTAAAAGTACGACTTTCCCTGAAAAATGCACTTTCCGGCACTTTTCGGGGGCGTTTCGGACATTTTCCGGACTGTTATTTTAAAAACGGACAAAATCGAGACCCGAAAACGAACTCCCACACAGCCTGTGAGTCATGGGACACGTGGCACGCATGCCACCTCCCTCTAGTCATGTTTCAATCAAAAATCAAGGAGAAAAGACTAAAATAGCCCTGGTATGCAGTCCAAGTCCGGCCGGACTCCTTTGCAGACTCTCAGAAATTGCCAGCAAGTCCCTCCAATTTTCAAAGTTTCACAAAACCCCCTGGATTTCAAGCTAAGTCCGGTCGGACTCATGCTGAAATTTCACCTATAAATAGAAGGGCTGTCAAAGCCATTTACAACAACAAAAATTCACTCCATTTTCACCTCACCCCACGGCCTAAACTGGTTCCACTCCCCCCGAGCACCGGTTTTACCTCGTTTTGCGTGAAAACTGCATATTTCGATTAAATAGGCCCCCCTCCACTCCGAAACACCATCCCAAACCACTTTTCGTATCCCGTATACACCCCCCGAGTCAAAGGAGTCGACCCTAGCCATAGGTATAACTCCCTCTCTCTAATCTCTCGTTCCGCCTCGGTTTACGCGCCAGTCGCTATAACCGTTTCGGACGAACATCGTTGAAATGTAGACGCCTCCGTCTAACGGGGTCCGATATGTTTTAGCCCCTCGATCCTCTTCTCTTCCCGTAAGAGAAGTAATCTCGGGTTAAAACGGTGTTCCGACCCCGTTCCATTTAAATTTCTGTCATTTACAATTCCGGATCGATCGATCCGTCGAACATTATTTAAATTCCTGTCATTTACAATTCTGGACCGTTTGATCCGTCGAACGTCATTTACTTTTACACAAATTTACCATTTCGAGCCGTTTGGCTCGTCAATCGTCATTTACAATTCTGAGTCGTTTGGCTCGTCGATCGTCATTTACAATTCAGGATCGTTTGATTCCGTTGATACCGCACTTTAAATACTGTCATTTACAAAGTCCGGCCCGTTTGGATCGTGATAGTATTTACTTTTCAAAGTCTGAGTCGCAACCCGATTCGTTGATTGCATATCATTTAATACGTTTTTTTCCGTAAAAATCGTTAACAATGTAATGCCCGGCTCAAAACCAGAGTTCGACCTTCGAAATCTCTTTCAAAATGCGCGAAATGACGTTTGGCGTCCAAACGATCATCTTCAAACTCAAAAATCCGACATTTGACATTCAAACGCTCTTTTCTTAAAAGTCAACATTTGACACTTAAGATAAACAGGTAAAATCAGCATTCGCGCCACTTTTCCTAAAACTACAAAACCGACGTTTGTCATTCAAACGCTCGTCTTTTCAAATAAAGTCACCTAATCAACGTTTGACATTAAAACCAAGATTAAAGCTTGTCATTCAAGCTCTCATTTCAAAATGCAAACACACACTCACACGCGCACACGTTTTTGAGAAAGGTAGAAAGACTCGTCATACGAGGCGTTTCGGGTGATCTCGTAATACTCTTCCCGAAACGTAACGTGACCTCCGAACCTAACAATCTCTGGTACCAAATAGCTTTTTACTCATTTTTGCTACCAATAAAAATGACTCCCAGTTTTCAAAGCCTATTCCTAAGTTTTTGCTACCAATAAAAACGACACCTTTTTCACTATAGCCGTTTCTCAACGTTTTGGGCTCAAAATACAAAAACCGCGTGGCGAATCCTCTTCCTTCCCGAAAACGAGGTCTCAGACACCAACCCTCCGCGAAAGACAACCGCGTTTTCCGCGTCCGTGCGAGAATCCCCGGGTAATTTCAGTTGGCGACTCCGCTGGGGACTTGGATACTTTTTTCAAAACTGCCGTCGTTTTCAAAAAAGCCTTCCGTGGGTCAAACTTTCGTTTACCCTTCCTCGTTTTCGTGTGCTTGTGTTACTTTAAACCTCGAACGTTTTTTTTCAAAGGCATTACATTGTTGTCCTTTCAAAATCATACCATGTTTGTGCATCCCCATTCATGACTGATTTCCATGCTATCTTTTGAACTGCGCATCAAAATTCTTTAAGACACATTCTGAAAAATCTCTGTTTTACTCAGAAAAAAAGAATTTTAGTGACCGCACACTACTCACACTTGCTGCCTCGGTACACCGCACTTCACGTGCGCTTGCTGCCTCGGTACACTGCACACTACGACCCGTAACCCGGGATGGCCTTATCAGTTGCACCTCGATTGGTCTGCCAGACACCTTTCGAGGGCGCACGGGGTAGTCCCAAACAGCCCATCCTAGCCCGTGTAAGCCATGCACTCTTTGTGTCACACTTTGTCCAAGACCCCGATTGGTTTTTGGCTTAGTTCGTGTCATAAAGCCTAAGTGTATGTTTTTTACGCCGGGTTCCGCCCCGAGTCAAGCTCGAGAGGTTGAGACCGAAGGTCGTTCCCGACACGAAGTCTTGAGCTTTTCAGCCTTGACTTTGACGCGGAGCTCTGCCGAAAAATATACCCGAAGGTTCAATGTGACACCGTGTCACCAAACCTCACCGTATGCATCGTGCCAGCCACAACATGGCCAACGCCAAAAGCTAAGGTCCCTCGCGCAAGCGAGTCAGGAGAGGTCATGCCGAAATTTTGGCACGATCCCCGCCTTAACTTAAGGACGTTGACTTCGACTGTGGCCCGTGCGTCACATACGTTGGAAGTTTGCGTGATCAGCAAGCCTTAAGTTCACTTTTTCCTTTGTTGGTGGAACTCGCTTGCCTTATAGGACCTCGCTCGGGATTGTCCGTCCCGAGGAAGATGATCTACAAATGGAAACGAGGGGCTTATAAGTGTAGTGACGAGATCCACTGATTAGAGCTCTAGGATTAGTTGCGAAAAAGAATTTCCAACCGATTAGGACTCTGAGAAAATGCGTTTTAAGTAAACAATAATCGGTAACTGCACATTGCTCAAGCCCAAAACCTTGAGCCAAATACCCTTTTCCGAAGCCTAAACCCTCCCTTTCGTTCCCTGCAGCGAGCAGAAAGTGGTTCAGATTTTCGGGTCAGCGCCTCGTCAGAATTACAGTTACGGCAGCGTCAGACAGTTCTTCGGTTCCCTCAGTTCCCTCAGCCAGAATATCCGACATGTCTAGCTCACCGAGAAATCGTGACGGGGACGTACCCCCGCCACCGGTAACAGATATGACTTTGGAAGAAGTCATCCGGGCTTGTGAGGTTCACAAGAGGCAGAAAGAAGATCAGCAGAATTTCGTGGTACAGCTTCTGAATGAGCGAGGTATAGCAGCTATCCCCCAGTCAGACGGTACTTTCGTCCTAGTCGAGGATGACGATTCCCCGAAACTAGTTCCTCAAACCTTCAACCAGGTTCCTCCCCCGCCAACTTACGAGATTCCTTCGAACCAAGGAAACAGCCGACCTAGGCTCCACGTTGCCACCTCTCAGGGCACTCCTGTCATATTTGGTCAGGCCAGTGCTACTCCCATCACTCAATACCACCAGCGCACCGCTGGACCATCTCAAACAGATGTCAATATCCTTCAATACCCTCCCAGGTTCATCCCGTTGCCTATACACGAATCCCAAAACACCGGGGACAAACCCCGATACAGTTCAGAAAAGGCCCCCATATATCCACATATATCAAGCCTTCCACCTCCAATCACTACCGCTCACGTGGTAGCACCCGGGGCTGAGCCTCACAGTCCACCACTGGACCCAACCTTAGCCTGGATGGTCGAACAGATGAAAGACCTGAAAGCCACTATGAGCAGCTCAAAGCAGGAAACGCTCAAATCCACAGACCCGGGAATGGTCACGCCTCTCCCTGCCATGTTCCGAATGCCGGAGATGGACCGATTCGACGGAACCGAATGTCCTCAAATGCATGTCGACACCTACGTTCTCGGCATGAGAGCAAAAGGAGCAACCCTCCAGCAAATGGCCGACCACTTCCAGCATACGCTCAAAAGTTCAGCGTTACGATGGTTTCTGAGGGTCAAGCCTGCGGATCGCCACACCTGGGATCAGATCAGTAACATCTTCCTGGAACGGTACAAATCCAACTTAGAATGGGAAACAAGTCGTGAGGACTTAATCACCACTGAGCAGAAAGCGGATAAAAGCGTCGGAGAATTCTACAAAAGGTGGAGTTGGAAACTCTCCGAAATCATGGAGCCACTCTCCAAGGATGAACAGATGCGGATCTTCAAGTCCTGCTTAAGACCGTCCATCAGAACTCTCATCAGTCATCATTTCTTCCCAGATCTCCAGGCCATGGTCAATGTCGGCTCACAGTTCGAGAAGGATCTCAAGGAAAAGTTGGCTACTGCACAGCCATACAGATACCGATCAGCAGTTGCATTCAATCCCGCACTGGCCCCCGGCAAAGGGAAAGATACGTCTGTCAACTACATTCATCAGGGACAGCAGTCGGGCAACAGAAACCCAGTCCCACAAAGCAACAATTCCACTCAGAAGCAGCCTGCCGTACACTTCGATAAGTTTGACATGCCGCTAAGCAAGATGCTGGAAGGGTTAATCAAGGAAGGTCTCCTTAAACCCGTTGCAAATTACAAACCCAAGAATCCCGTAATCAACGCTGACAAGAGCAAGTACTGCGTCTTTCATCAGTATCACGGCCATACCACCGATAACTGCGTGGGGTTACGATACGAAATCCAGAACTTGATAGAGGAAGGAAAATTGGAGCGTCCCCGTGGACCCAATACAGTCGGAAATCCTTTCTCGAACAACAATAGTGTGAATTCCATTGAATGGGTGCCCAAGAAGATTGCCGCAGAGCCAGTTCCTCCGTGTCTTCCAGCCAGGTCCCCATCAAATGTCCATATCAGCTACGATGTTTGTGACTGCTCCGCATGCCTGGAGTACGAGTCCCAAGATATGGTCTGGAGCAATCCTCCGAGAAAACAAAAGAAGAAGTCCTCTCAACAGAAACTGAGAGAAAGATAAGAAGCTGGAGACACCAGTGTCGGTACACTCGGAGAGCCATCCGGGAGGTTCGACTACTACGTACTCTACTCCAGCAAGTCCTCCCTTCCTCCAGGCCATGCAGCTTTAGAGCAAAAAGGGGTGGGAAAGCCAAAAAGTCCTGCTGACAACAGAGTTCAGACCTTGGGACACCGGAATACCTCAGATCTTGGTAATCTTACTGCCAGCCAGAAGCCTAACCCCCCGCGGGATCAGTAAAGGTTCAATTTGTCCAACTTCCGAGCACGGACCGGCGAAGGAAGATCAAAGTCAGCTTGGCACTCGCACTCGATCAACGTGCTAACCAAGGGCGGCAACCGCCACAAACAACCTCAACACAATCCCGAGGCTCCAGCGAAGGCTTTACCTCGCAAGAGGAAAACAGGAAACGGATGGCTTGATGACTCTCCTTCTCCGGATAGAGATCATATCTACGATTCCTGACTGTATGGCAGTATGATCACGTTCTGTGACGAAGACCTCCCAAGAGATGCCTCGGGGCACAATGAAGCTCTGTACATCACTCTCAGGCTCAACACCATCTCACTCCCCGGAGTATTGGTAGACAACGGGTCTGCCGTTAACGTTCTCCCTCTCAGCATGATGCGAGAGGGAGAACGTCAACCCAGACTATCAAGGCCTACGATAGCACGTCTCGTCCCATCCTGGGGATGGTGACTCTGGAGCTCTGGTTCGAAACCCAAATGGTGGCAGCAAAATTCCACGTGATGGACATTCCATCCGAATTCACAGCTCTGTTGGGACGCCCTTGGCTACATCACATGAAAGCCATAACCTCCACTCTCCATCAGTGCGTTAAGTTCATTAACCGGCAGGGAGATCTTGAAGTCATCAGAGGGGACAGTTTCCTCATAGGAAATGAAGCTGAGACAGCAGCCAAGCGTGTCCGCAACCAGACACCAAGGCTACCTCCTTCAAATCAACCAAGGGACTACCGGGGCAAATCTCATCAGAATCCCTCAGAGTCCGGAGATGCTAACTATGTCAACGTACTCGAGCAGGCAGACCCTGAAGCAGTCCGATACATCAAGTTCAACTGTCGTTTCCAACACTTGGAGGCAGATTGGAAAGAAACACTGAGCATCGCCATGATGCGGGCACATAAACCTCCTGTCTCCAATCGGAGATTCGTTAGCATTCTTCAAGCCAACTCTCTGGCCCCGCCAGGTGAAGAGATTTTCGTGATAAAGGTCAACAAGCACCGTCATACTCGTCTTGAATGCATGGACGTCGTATGGGATGTCCTCCACGAGGAATTACCCGCTGAACCCTTTTTCTCCAGCGAAGGGCAAGATGTTTTTCTAGCAGCTCCAGCAATGCACCAGGACGCAATACATCCCTACGTTTGGGTTGAGCCGTCAGACGGCAACGAATCAGGACTCTCCGGAGTCGAGGACGCGGCAGACCCGCAAGAAGATCTCTGCATTCATATGCTCAGTTTCGAGGACGGCACCCGTTCTGATCAGGTCACCTACGACCAGGGCTCCAACACTATGGAGATTGTCAAGCTCAACGTCCAGTACAGGCGGTTATCCGACAATTGGAAGCAACTGGTTGACACGACAAAGAATCCCTCTGATCAAGTGACTGACGACGACTTCGTCAACATCATCTATTCCAGATATCCTGATGATACCAAGGATCCGGTCCTTATTATCAGATTCTGCAACGCCAAAGTTACCCTCGACGACTGCCTGCTCATGGTAAACGAGGCCCTGGCCAACCGAGCTTAGAGCTCATCATCACTTCTGACTACCAGCCCTAGTGGCAACTGGCCCGTGCCGTTAGTCAAGCTTAAAGCCACAAGCGCCGCCAAGGCCAAGGGCAACGGCGAAGGAGACAAAGCTCCTCACCCTGCTACAAATCAGATCAACCTCGGGAATGCTTCCGGCAGCCACCCCGAAAACATCTGTAAAGGTCTTCCCCGCAAGACAGAGTCAGCTTCCGACGCGGGAAGTGACCATCTCAGCATCAACATGCTCCAGTTTGATTCTGCTCCCAGTCGTCACGGCCACGGATTCAGACATCCCGCCAGCAAACTTCTAGCTCTGATAGACTTGGCGATCCAGCGAGATCACGAGACTGTCAACATCGCAAAATTCAACACCCCCGTGGGTTCAATCAAGCAGATATGGGTGAATTTCTTGGTAACCGAGATCAAGGAAGGCCGCATGGAATGTCCCAGCCCGACTTCCTTCGTCAACATAATCCAAGTGTTTCCGCCATTTGAAGATTTGGATGTGATCACAGTTCTAGACACTAGCCAGACGGCGCGCACCTACGGAGACTGTTTAGCTCTCGCAAGGAAGGCCCTTATGAAACTAGCCGCTCAAGAGAACCGTCTCTGGGACGAAAACCAAGCTCAAAAGACCCACAGGGACCAAGCCCTTAAAGTGTCACAAGCAGCTTCAGACAGAAAGCTAGAGGCCACTCTAGACCAGTTTGACCTCAAGGGTTTTGCTTACGTCAACTTCCTGGACTACCGTCTGTTCTCATCCAACCCCCTCTGCCAAACGAGGGTGGTAAACGGTCTCGATGACCTAGGAGATGGAAATGCACAGCAGGACGAATACCAGCGCTTATCTCCCCGAGGAAAGCAAGTTCTCTGTGAAAACGACGACGAAGACGATAAAACCATTCTCTTCCAAGCCGGGCATAAAGTCAACAAAACCGGACTCCCAAGGGTCCTGGGAGGATGGGGACGGATCATTTCCGCACTCAAATTGAAAGGCCAACTAAGAGAGGAAGGTCTATTCAACAACAAGAGAAAGATAGAAATTCATCTCCAGCAACTGCTCAGGGAGATTCCACAGTCTGCGGCCTTCGTTTACAGAAACAACCAACTGGGACAGCAACCTGTTACATGAGCAGATGTCCGGGAAGCCGTGTACTCACCTTTCGACATACCTGCCACTCAGATAAAGAAGAAAGGAAAGCTCTCCCCGATGGAGGTTTACCTAGACTGCCGCACGCAGTTCAAAGAAGCACTTGCTATTCTCACGTGGGAAGAAACGCAGGCACTAACTCTCGACACAGGCTCTGCTGCAAGAAAGTTAATCTGGGCCAAGAGTGGAGGAAAACTAGCAAACCATGAGTATCGCCAGACCCAACTCCAGAATGCCACAGTATGCTCGGCAAGAAGGAAAGGAGCGCGGTATACCGTGAAGAGATCAAGGAGGCGTTCGCTGAACCAAGAACTCTCCAACCTCCCGGAGGGGATCGGCAACGCACGGTTCGGTTCGGCAGCCAGCATTGCGCATGACGTTTGAACAGCTGTGTCAAACCGTAGGCTACCTCCCCACGGACGCACCCAAGCCGGTATCCTAGGACAGAATTCGTAAAGCTGCCGAAGCCCCAGGAAATTCTTCTACAGTCAATGAATTGAGGGAAGACATGTGGCCCTATGCTACGAGGAGTCCGCCTCTGACTATGGCTCAAGCCTGACGTCAGCGTTCTAACCCGATCGGGTCAAATCCATGCATTACCACCTAAGGCCACCAAAAAGCCGACGGAGCGGAGCGCTGCAGGCCGGCCAGAAGACGCAAGTTCCTTGAAAGAGGACCCGATCCTCACTCGGCTCAAAGCGGACCCGGGCGAACATTTCCCTTTGGTCCCTTCTCACATCTTCATATCCTCACAAGCTCAAGCTAGAGGAAAGTCTGGACCGTACCATGGTCTCTCGTGGGCCTTGACCCCAGGCAGAAGTCATTCGGATGATCGGCAACATCCACTACGGCAACATTATCACCTTCACGATGATTTGGACCTTCCAAAATTTGGGGTTGATCACAATGAGCCTCTCTACATCAAGATCCAGTGGACGAGCGTCGCCTTCCGCGTGTTGGTAGACGGAGGTTCCGGAATGAATGTCTTGCCCGCCAAGATGATGGACTGCTTGACATCAAGCCTATAGATCTGAAGCCTTCGGTCCACACTTTGTCGAGGCCTATGACTCTACTTCCCGTACGGTTCTCGGGGTTGCTACTCTTAATATGCGGTTCGGCAGCGGGTAATCCCCACCGAATTCCAAGTGTTGGACATTCCAATCACTTTCACAGCCATCTGGGCGTCCTGGCTGCATCAAAACAATGGCGTGGCATCCACCCTTCACCAGTGCCTCAAGTTCATGCAAGGCAACGAGCTAACCACAGTCTACGGCGACAGTGTCACCACCGAGGGGACCAGCACCAACGACATTCCAGTGTTAGAAATCAAGCATAATGATGACATGGCATTAACTGGATTCACACTGGAGACCTCCAAGATCTAAATATGCAACGTGGACCTTCCACGGTTTCAAGATAAGATTCCTCCCGCCATGAAGATGATGAAACTCATGAACTTCATCCCAGAATTCGGGCTCGGCAAAAGGATACAAGGCCAACACCAAGTCATTGAAGTCAAGGACCACACCACGGTCCAGGGGCTCGGTTATGTACCAACACCGGCTGACATCAGGGAGAACAAAAGGCTCGCCCGCACCAAGGCAGCAGCCCGCAAAAGGGGAACCTCCGACAGCACACCCAACCTCCGACCTTACAGTTTCGACCTCGCTCATTACTTCACCAAGGGAACCGACAGCAGAACTGAGGGGACCAACGGCGGAACCAACGACGGGGTGAGGGGACCAACGAGGCGGAACCGACGGCGAAGCTGAGAGGACTAATGGAGGAACCGGCGCGGGCGAGGGGACCGACGGAGCCCGATGAAGATGAGAAAGAAGCCGGGGACGGTCGGCACATACTATAGAAAGGATGGAAAAGCTAGCACGGGACCTCAAGCGTTTCAGAGGACTCAAGGCCAATCCGATAAGGGGAGCGTTCCTCGACATCACGGCTCTACTGGACCAGCTGCCACCACGATCCGGCCACGAGTACACATTCAAGGGAATCCCGGACTTGGAGGAGCGGCTCGGGGCACTCTCCATGGGAAACAGTACATTCGGATCAGCCGCCGAGGCCACATTTGAGACAAGTAACTCCAAAGCGAAGGAACCATAATTCATAGAAGACGCTCTCGGTGGACCGGCTCTATAGAGTCTTTTTGAAGAAGTCATGGAGGTGCCAAACCCGATTGACACAGGGCTCAGCGGCATGATCGCCATGATTGGGACAGCGAAGCCAAGCCTCTCGATCCCGGAACCCTCATCAAGCATCCGGCAATGCCACTTTGAAGAAGCCTGGGTAACTTTCACCGGACCGAGGGCAAGCTTGGCGAGAATAGGAAGACAAGTTTGGGCTGCACCCACATCTCCCTAAACCCGGTCTCAAACCCTGCGAGTCGGTCCTTGTAAAAATCCGAGTCCTCGAGTCGTCCAACGGCCTTACGCCGGAAGACTATGATAATATAGCCAACCATGTATTTCCGTTCTCGTTTAATGAAAAGTCTGACCTTTCGGAGTATCCTCTCATTGCCACTTTAACAGCGATAAGTTAACAAACAACTTAAAAGATGTTAATAACTCAATTGATAAAGAAGCGAGACACATTAAATGAACAATACATTAAAGAAGTTCTCGAGCGTGTAGTTGACCAAGAGGACGACCGGGCCCAGCTGCCGAAGAGGTTATGACCAAAGTGAACACAGGGTCGGTGCAAGAGCCTAAAGACACACAAGTGTGCAGTTTCTTCGCCGATGCAGAAAAAGAAGCCCTGATAAACCTCCTCCGGGAGTATGTTGACGTGTTCGCCTGGTCATACCAGGACATGCCAAGACTCGATCCCTCAATCGTGGAGCACAGAATTCCCCTGGATCCTGAATCTAAGCCTGTCAAACAGAAGCTACGCAAGATCAAGCCAGAGTGGTCCTTGCAAGTTAAAGAAGAGATTGAGAAAATGCTCCGAGTTGGTTTCATCAGAGTGATTAAGTACCCTACTTGGCTTTCCAACATCGTGACGGTCACCAAGGCCAATGGAAAGGTCAGATGCTGTGTGGATTTTTGGGATCTCAACAAGGCCAGCCCTAAAGATGATTTCCCACTGCCTAATATCAACATGTTAGTCGACACCACGGCAAATTTCGAAGTAAAGTCCTTCGTGGATGGGTTTGCTGGATACAACCAAATCAAAATGTCCGAGGAAGATCAATTCAAGACTGCTTTTACCACTCCGTGGGGGACGTACTGCTACACGATCATGCCGTTCGGTCTGAAGAACGCTGGGGCTACTTACTAGTGGGCTGCAACAGCCCTCTTCCATGACATGAGTCACAAAGAAATCGAAGTATATGTCGACGACATGATCATCCACTCCAGAGGATCAGACATGCAGCACATGACAGATCTGAGAAAGTTCTTAAACAGACTCAGAAAGCACTCCATGCGAGGTGCACCTTCGGCGTCAAGCGCGGCAAGGTACTGGGGCACATGGTTACAGAAAGAGGTATCGAAGTCGATCCCAAGAAAATCAAGGCCATCATCGACATGAAGCCACCTCAAACTCTGACAGAAGTGAAAAGATTTATGGGAAGACTTCAGTACATCAGTCGCTTCATCAACCAGTTGACATCTCTCTGCGAGCCCATGTTCAAACTGATGAAGAAGAATGCCGACATCAACTGGGACTCCTAGTGCCAGACAGCTTTCGAAAAAATCAAGACATACTTGGTAAATCCCCCAGTTACATTGCCCGCCACATGAAGACAAGCCACTACTCCTCTGTGCTTGATATGAGACACGTCAATCGGAGCAATGCGCACAAGAACGAAAGATTCCAAGGTTGAGCATGCAATCTACTTCGTAAGTCGGAGGCTTCAAGGAAGTGAACTCAGCTACTCAGCGTTAGAGAAAACTTGTACCGCCTTAGTATGGGTAGTCGGGAAACTTAAACACTACATGCAGTCACATTCAGTGCTCTGGTCTCCAAAATGGACCCCGTCAGATATCTCTTCGACAAGCCATCCTGTCAATGCGACTAGCCAAGTGGTCATTCTTCTGGATGAGTTCGACATCAAGTACATGGTCGAAAATCAATAAAGGGCGGAGTAATGGCGGATCAGTGGTCGACTTCCCAATCCCGGTGAACCAAGGGTCTCGATCCGTAATTTCGGACGACGGAATCTTTTCACTCGGCAAGCGCAAACCGGCGGCAACTCTTCTTCGATGGGGCAGCCAACAAGAAGGGAAATGGTATTGGAATGCTCCTTGTCGATCCCAAGGACAAGCATACTCCATATGGCCATCAAGATTTGAATTTTGGGAAACAACCAACAATGCGGCGGGGAATACGAAGCTTTGTGCGGCCGAGTGCAGGAAGCCGCTCTCGAGCGCAAACATCTCGAAGCTGGAAATATACGGAGACTCGGCATTGATCATCAATCAAGTGTCCAACAAATGGAAGACGTTAGATTCGGCCTCGAAGTACCACGCGTACATGGAGGAGCTCATTGCTCGGTTCAAGGACATCTCATTTCACTATTTGCCAAGAGACGGGAACCGCCGCGGATGCCACAGCAACCCTCGCCTCTCTTGTCAAAATTCCCGATGGGAAATCGGTAAAACCCCTCGAATAGGCGGACGGAAAACACCCGCCTATTCTTTGTGAGATCGAAATAAAAAAGAAACGATCGACGAACCTGGTACAATCAAATCTACCGGTACCTCCAAACGGAGAAGCTTCCTTCACAAATGAAGATGGAAAATACAAAGAAGGGATCAAAGACAAAAACATGATGGCATTAAAACGCCTGGCATCCCATTTCGTCATTCAGGGGTATGTTGTACAAGAAGCGCCACGAGGGCCACTCCTTCGGTGTGTAAACAAAGAAAAAGTCAGCGAGCTAATGAACGAAGTTCACAACGGAACTGCGGTCCGCACATGAACGCCCGAGCATTGACACGAGATCATTTTCCGTATGGGATACTATTGGATATCTATGGAAACGAGGCGCATCCGGTTCGTCAGAAGGCTGCGACAAATGTCAACGGTTCTCCAACCTCAATCACATCCCTCCTCATGAACTCTATTGCATGACTACGCCATGGCCTTTCTCCACATGGGGAATCGACGTCATCGGCAAGATCACTCCACCAGGGAGCAATGGTCACGAGTTCATTCTAGTCGCGATCGACTACTTCACCAAATGGGTAGAAGTCGGATCGTACAAGGTGCTTGAATTCTAAGAAGGTGGCCGAATTCATCAAAGAGAACATCATGTCTTGCGATACGGGGTGCCCAGCGAGATCATATCCGACAATGGGACTCACTTCGAGGGAGATTGTGACCAACTGCTGACCGAATTCAGAGTCACGCGTCACAAGTCTTCTCCTTACAGACCACAAACCAATAGTGCAGTAGAGGCAGCAAACATGACTCTCGCCATGATAATCAGAAAGATGAACACCAGAGGTCGGGACTGGCCCGAAAAGCTACATCTAGCCCTCTGGGGATACAGAACATCAGTTAGAACTGCCACAGGGGAGACTCCGTTCACGCTTACCTACGAAATGGAAGCAATGTTACCCGTGGAATTGGAAATTCCATCCCTCCGAGTCCTCTTAGAAAACGGGATCAATGAAGACGAATGGCTACAGAGCCGTCACGACGAACTTGCTCTACTCGACGAGCGCAGATTGAAAGCCATGGAGCACACTCGAGCCTACCAGAGCAGAATGGCCCGAGCATTCGATAAGAAAGTCAAGATCTGAGACATCAGAGAAGGCGGCTTGGTGCTAAAGGAAAAGCCTCCTACGCAAACCAATCCCCTCGGAAAGTGGGAGCCTACCTGGATAGGACCGTTCATGGTACAAAAAATCTTCTCCGGAGGAGCCATGAAGTTAGCAGACTTGGATGGGAACCCTTTCGTTAACCCCGTGAACGGAAGCAAGCTCCGCAGATACTTCATTTGAGGAAGAGCACGAGTCAACTCTCCTTCCCCATACACCACCCCTCAGTAAAATTAAAGTGCTAAAAGAGTAATACCCAATTGGATACATTCTCGCTAATGATCCAGGTAAAAAACAGGGTCACACTTCTTTTGTCTTTGTTTTTCTCAAATTCACCTAAAAGTGTCGAACTACGGTGACCTGAGCCCCTTAGTCCAATTGTAAAAGGGGAACGTAGGCAGCCATCATTGGTTCGGTCTCAAAAACAAAAAAAAAATACAATAAGCATCAATTGCTTGTGTTTCGAAAAACTCTTTTCAATTAACCTACAAATTCATTACGGTTAAAACAATCTTTGATGAGTTCAAGCACGGTCAACTCTTGAATCGCTACATGCTAGCAAAACTACAATAAAACATTAATCAGTTAATGTGTCTGCAATGACAATGGGTGGATACTCTGGACAGCAAGGTCAACCTAGTTTCCCATACTTGGTCCTTCATCCTTCTTCCCCTTCCCTTTCCCACGGCGAGTGTTCTTCACCTTCACAGGGAATACTCCGGTAGTCCTTATACCTGGCTCAGGGACCCTTCCCGATGTCTCCGTCAAACCTGTAGCTGTCAACGCAGCCCTTTCCCTAGCTTTGTCTCGAGCTGCCTCACTTCTAGCCATCATGACCGTGCTTTGATTGGCCTCCCGATCAACATTGGCCTCATAGTCAGCCATGTCGTTCCCAGTACGATCCCCAGGGTTAGCCCCCGCTTCAGTCCTCCTCAAGGTCGAGCTGTCAAGGTAGTCACGACCCAACAGCTCACTCCGTCTCCACAAGATAGCCATCTGTATCTCCCCTATACACTCTTTATACCAGTTCAGATACTGCGTCGACAGAACAGTGCCCCCTCTCCGGTGAAAGAGAACCCTGGCAGGAAAGGACGTGTATTGCCACCACCGTGTGAGCACCAATAGCGTCGAAGGATCTTCCATCAGCAGAGATCCCACCTCGAAGGTAGCAGCATGACTCAAGCCCGTCAATGGCACCTGCTCCAGCCCGTACTATCGCAGAACCAACGATGGAATGTAGAAAGACGTCTGAGACAGCCCCGGCGCTCTGACAACCAATAGACCCTCTGAGCGGTCCGACAAGTCTGTAACTTCCGGTGGGGAACCCACCATCGCAGTGATGCGTGCGGAGTCCGGCCATCCAGAGCTCTTGCTCGGCTGATTGCCCCTATCACCGGAAGGACGTCGAGAAAAGGACCAAGCGTCACAAGACATTGGCACCTCGGGCATCATCTGCCGATCTCTCCCTCGGCCACATAGTAAGCATAGCGGGACTCCCTCCCCGCATGTATCGGCTACGGTCGCCATCCGACCTATGCCCGAACGTCTCGCCCAAGACCAAAAGCACGATGTCTCCCCCGCTCCGGTACTGCCTCACCAGGTCCAGTACACTGTGATGGCACACACCCAAGGACGTGAACGTGAACATAGTAGCGATCGTGCACAGAGCAAACGCGTCCCACGCGAAGACGCTCCCCTCAGCTCCGGCAAATCTATCGGGTAGTCCCGAAATGTCGACATAATCAGTGTTCAGTATCAGCATCTCGTATGCTTCTCCAGCCGAGATACCAAGCAAAGACACTAGCTTCTCAACAGTGGCCATGCCACCAGCATACGGAAGAACTAGCTGCTCCGTCTCAGGTCCTCCCAGAATGACCCAGAAATCTTCGAACGTAGGAGTGATTTCGTTGTACGAGAAGTTGTACACATTCCTCCGCACATCCCAGAAGCGAGCCGCTGCTCTCAAAAGATCCTAATCTGGCATGAGCTCCTTCAAAGCCCAAACAGATTTCATCCCGTAACAGCCTTCGAAAAACCCCTTGTTTTGCCTCGTGTGGTTTTGTACCCACGACAGGAAATTTTCCAAGTATCGCTCTTGCATCCGAGACGATAGCTTAGGAAAGGGAGCCATGAAAGAAAGTGAAGGAAGCCTTAGGAATTGGAAAGAAATTCAGCCAACTGATCAAAGCAAAGGCGCAGTTTCTTACGAATTGCAAAGCTGAAACTGTAATTTAAAAGACTCTAGAATTTCATTCTCAGTCCGGTCGAACTCTCTCTGCAGTTGACTCGGTCATCTCTGCAGCCAGCTGCTCCTAAATTGGAAGCAATTCCAAACAAAGCCCTGTTCATCCTTTATGAATCTGCGTGCTACCCCTGGTTTCATTCAACCAAAGCCAACACCTCTTCCGCCCCGGGCTCGTGTAACAGTGTAATTAATTAATAATCAGTGCATATAGGATTAAATTTTGACCCGTTCAATTTTTTATGCATGTTTCATATTATTTATTTTTGATTAACCTACTTGCTTATTTGCCGAAAATAAAAAGGAGGTAATCACAGAATAGATGCGCGAAGTACAGGTTCCGCCCCAAGGGCGCCTTTTCAAATACAATACAAGTCAAATTGTTCCGGACAATACATACATTTTGTCTAAAAGAAAGCAATAAAAGAAGGACTACTCCGAGTCCTGCTCGTTATCCGAGCACTCGACGCACTGCTCCGCAGCTGCCGGATCTGTCGAAAACAGATAATCTCTGAATTCCTCCAGGCGGGAATACGCGAAAGGCCTCCTCTGCGCCTGCGAACTCGAGGACTCTCTCCTCTCGTGCCCCGAGTGCGAAGGAGGATGAGCTCCAAACCCAGCCGTTCCGCCCGCGAACTGGCCAAATCCCTGCGCAAAGTCCGCTCCACCAGCCGTGGAAGCAGACGAACCTCTCGGCCTAGACGGCCTCGGCTCACGAACATCCACGCTCCTCCGAAAACTGCACCTCAGGAACGCCACGAGCCTCCTAGTGTAGGTGGCCCACCCGTCCAACTGTCTCATGGCCTGATTGTACGTGCGGCAAGACACCTGCGAACTAGGAAAATCATCAAAAGACAAGCAGAAAGTACAGATGCAACATTTGCAGAATGCTACTATCAAATGCAGAAAATTAAAGGGACTCACCGAAGCGTTGGGGTCCACCCTATACTGAGGTCTCGGCTCCTCCGGGATTGGGATCACCAACCGCCTGCGCGAATCGTCCAACCCCTCGTACGCCAGCCTAGCGCGTGGGAGCGGGAGGTCTCGGGGATATCCAGGGCCCTCGCCCTCCCTGTGCTGCACCTTTGGGCTCCTCAGCCTCATCCTCAAGAAAATGTCGTAGTCGGCCCCCGCTATGACATACTCGGTATAGAACACACCCTGTCTATACCTCTCCAACTCCTTCATCGGCATCGACAAAGGATGCTGCATGTGCAGAGGAGGATCCACCGGCACCATCGGAAGGGACCCCGGGCCATGCTGACGGGTCACCCTCTCCCCCAGATACATAGCATCGCAGTGAAGTCCCACCAGGAGCTTCCGCCACTGCGTAACCTCACTAGCAACCTGAACCATGCCCATATGGAACCGACTCCACCAGGTCAGCTAGATCCGCTTGGAGAACTCACGGCTCAGGGCCTGAGACACCTCCTCGTACGACAACCGAGTACCCACCCTCGACGACATCGCTTTCTTCGCCCTCTTCTGCCAAGACAGCATGGCAGGGAACAGGGATCGGTATGCCTCCCTAATGTCCCACTGCTGCGGGCTGAACACCTCATAGCACCAGACTTGTCAAGCAAATGGAAAGTTATATCAGTTACAGAGCAGATACATACGAGTACATAAAAGAGACAAGGAAGAGAAAAAGACGGGAACTTACATCCAGAGCAAACAAGAAACAGCTCAAGGAACTCTCCTCTCCCCGTGAGAATCTGTCCAAGGAGTGGTAGAGCTCGGCCAGTCCAGCCTCCCCCCATACATACCCCCTCACGGCATCCAAGTCTGTCAGCGACCCGAGCAAAGGGAAGTGACATGACGTGTCAGAAGTCGGGAACAAAGTCGCTGACAACGCGAACCAAATGAACCCTCGAGCCAGGCGCTCCGCGGTTATCCTCAGAGACCCATCCAAATAATCAGCAATACCCGTCTGCAGATGCCTCTCCATCGGCCTGTACCGAATACCTAAGCCCCTGGCATCGGTAATATCAAAACCCAACAGCTCCGACAACTGCCCCGGGGTATAACCATCCACCCACACCAGCGCGTTGCCATAGGTCGGCAACCCAGTGATAGCAGCAAAGTCAGTGGGAGTCACCGTCGCCTCCCCCCATCTGAAATGAAAAGTGTGGGTCGTATCCCACCAGTACTCGCTCAGAGCTACGTACATGGACCTGGCCCTCTGCGTCGCAGCTATCGCAGCTACCGCACTGATAAATCCATCCAATCCGGAGTCGACCACCAGCTACCGTGGACTCCTCTCTCCGTCTCGAGCCTCGTCCGGGAATATCTCCCACAGCGCTCTCACCGCCTCGAAGGCTCCCCGACTCTTCTGGTTGCGAACATCAACCGTCCCTCGCCCCTGCAGGTGAACAAAGCAAGAATACGTTAAGCACAGAAGCGATATCAACAGAATGCACGAACGCATGTCAAAAGGATGCAATGCAGATACGGTTCTCATTCATTTCCTAAAATATTTATATCCCTTCGAAAACTCCGTCGAATCCGGAACTTTCAAAGAATTTTGAAAACTCCGTCAAATCTGGAACTTTCAAAGCATTTCGAAAACTCCGTCGAAATCGGAACTTTCAAAGCATTTCAAAAACTCCGTCGAAACCGGAACTTTCAAAACCCTTCGAAAACTCCGTCGAAACCGGAACTTTCAAATCCTTTCGAACATTTCAAAAATTTACTCCGTCCCAATTTAAACATTCTTTAAATTCGGAAAACATATCTAGGCATGGAATTTTGCAACCAAAATTTTTATGTCATCTACCCACAGTGTCAATTGAACTACATCCTAGTCAATTTTGACAAAGGCGCATAGCAAAGTCAAAAGCCCCAATCCGGGCACCAAAATCCCTAACTCATTCCTAGTCAAATTTCTAACATTTAAAGAATGCACATTCTTAAAATTAATGGAATTTGAGGGAAGTGTACCTGTCTCTCGATCCCTCCTTTGGAATTGTGGTTCTCCCTAGCCGGGTAGAACTCCGCCGGATTCAATGGATGAATATTGGTTCGAATGGTCCGAACCAACCGCGTTCTTTCGTCATCGGTCCTTCCATGACGAGCCATTGGTTCCCAATCACCTTCCATGGCAATTTTCCTTCACAAATTTGAGCAAAACTCACAATTTGGGGTGAAAATTTTCTCTCTTTTCTCTCCTCTCGCCGGAATTAATGAAAGAAAATAGACTGGTTTGCGTCGGCCTTGGCGCTGGTTTGAATCTGGTCAAATTCAGTCCAAGTCCGGCCGGACTCTTGCTGCACCAGAAAGATTCCTTGCCACTTTGGCCCCTCAGCCTTTCGCAGTTCCAATTTTACCCCTTTTGGCCCCCAAAAGTGTAAAATTTCCCCCAGTTAGACATTTCTAACACCCCATCCCCCGAGGATAAATTCCCAGTTAGTTTTCACTAACGATTGTCTCCAGACGTTAAATTCCCAGTTAGTTTTCACTAACGCTCGTCTCCAGTCGTTAAATTCCCAGTTAGTTTTCACTAACGCTTGTCTCCAGACGTTAAATTCAATCCTCAGTTGACGTTTGACATTCAAACGCTCAATCATGTCTCCTGACATTCCAGTTACAATTCCGTCTCCAGACGTTAAATTCAATCCTCAGTTGACGTTTGACATTCAAACGCTCAATCATTTCTCCGAACATTCCAGTTACAATTCCGTCTCCAGACGTTAAATTCAATCCTAAGTTGACGTTTGACATTCAAACGCTCCATCCTGTCTCCGGACATTCAAGTCACGTTTCCATCTCCTAACGTCAAAATTTCTATCAGTTTTCACCATCGTTCACTTCCCCGGCCGCCAGTCGTAAGCCCGATCGTCCCACTACAGCGGCCATCAAGGTAAGCCCGCACAACAATCCCTCTTCGGCCATCAAGGTAAGCCCGAATGCTCATCCCCAGTAGGATTCTAAAGAAGAAACGTCAATCCTTCCGTGTTGTTAATAACGCCAGTTTAACACAACCATTTCCATCGTTGCCACCCTATCCCCAGCAGGATGAACTTGGCCGTCATCGTAAGCCCAGCGCCCAAGACACGAACGCCTTCATCTCAGGATAAACATATCCTCGCAACTCCGGTTTGAGGCGCCACACGCCCTCGTATGATTCAACAAACTCCGGTTTGAGGCGCCACACGCCCTCGTCAGTATCAGCAACTCCGGTTTGAGGCGCCACACGCCCTCGTATGATGCAGCCACTCTGGTCTGAGGCGCCACACGCCCTCGAAGGTTTCAGAAATCCCAGGTTCAGATGCCTCACAATAGTCTCCATTCAGGTTTCGGTACCTCGCAATGGTCTCCACTCAGGTTTAGACGCCTCCCAACAGTCTCGCTCAGGTCAAGGTCCCCACGCGCGGCTCCTTGCACCTACGAACTACGATCGGCTTGATTCCCGCTCGGGATACGTAGGAATCCTTTCGCTAAGGGTCCAGCCAGCTGACCGCCCAGGTCTTTCAAAGTAAGGCATCCCGATTTTGATCCTTATCTTTTTTCAACGAACCCACTTCCTTCGGAAGAGACGTCGCTAAGGGCCTAACTGTAAGTACCCAAATCCGGATCGTCAAAATCCGTTAGAAGTTAATCGAAAACCGTTAACTGGCCCGCTCCAGGTTAACCGGAACCCGTTAAGCTCCCCGTTGCCAAGCCAACGAGACGTCCCGGGACTGTCCCGTGCATCCCGACGTCGAAACGTACTTAACACACATCATCGCACATAAAAGTACGGATTTCCCTGAAAAACGCACTTTTCGACACTTTCCGGGGGCGTTTCGGACATTTTCCGGACTGTTATTTTAAAAACGGACAAAACCGGGACCCGAGAACGAACTCCCACACAGCCTGTGAGTCATGGGACACGTGGCACGCATGCCACCTCCCTCTAGTCACCTTTCAAACAAAAATCAAGGAGAAAAGACTAAAATACCCCTGGTATGCAGTCCAAGTCCGGCCGGACTCCTTTGCAGACTCTCAGAAATTGCCAGCAAGTCCCTCCAATTTCCAAAGTTTCACAAAACCCCCTGGATTTCAAGCTAAGTCCGGCCGGACTCATGCTGAAATTTCACCTATAAATAGAAGGGCTGTCAAAGCCATTTACAACAACAAAAATTCACTCCATTTTCACCTCACCCCACGGCCTAAACTGGTTCCACTCCCCCCGAGCCCCGATTTTACCTCGTTTTGCATGAAAACTGCGTATTTTGATCAAATACGCCCCCCTCCACTCTGAAACACCATCCCAAACCACTTTTCATATCCCGTATATACCCCCCGAGCCAAAGGAGTCGACCCTAGCCATAGGTATAACTCCCTCTCTCTAATCTCTCGTTCCGCCTCTGTTTATACGCCAGTCGCTATAACCGTTTCGGACGAACATCGTTGAAATGTAGACGCCTCCGTCTAACGGGGTCCGATACGTTTTAGCCCCTCAATCCTCTTCTCTTCCCGTAAGAGAAGTAATCTCGGGTTAAAACGGCGTTCCGACCCCGTTCCGTTTAAATTTCTGTCATTTACAATTCTGGATCGATCGATCCGTCGAACGTTATTTAAATTTCTGTCATTTACAATTCCGGACCGTTTGATCCGTCGAACGTCATTTACTTTTACGCAAATTTACCATTCCGAGCCGTTTGGCTCGTCGATCGTCATTTATAATTCCGAGTCGTTTGGCTCGTCGATCGTCATTTACAATTTCGAATCGTTTGATTCCGTTGATACCGCACTTTAAATACTGTCATTTACAAAGTCCGACCCGTTTGGATCGTGATAGTATTTACTTTTCAAAGTCCGAGTCGCAACCCGATTCGTTGATTGCATATCATTTAATACGTTTTTTTCCGTAAAAATCGTTAACAATGTAATGCCCGGTTCAAAACCGGAGTTCGACCTTCGAACTCTCTTTCAAAATGCGCGAAATGACGTTTGACATCCAAACGCTCATCTTCAAACTCAAAAATCCGACGTTTGACATTCAAACGCTCTTTTCTTAAAAGTCAACATTTGACACTTAAGATAAACAGGTAAAATCAGCATTCGCGTCACTTTTCCTAAAACTACAAAACCGACGTTTGTCATTCAAACGCTCGTCTTTTCAAACAAAGTCACCTAATCAACGTTTGACATTCAAACCAAGATTAAAGCTTGTCATTCAAGCTCCCATTTCAAAATGCAAACACACACACACACGCACACGTTTTCGAGAAAGGTAGAAAGACTCGTCATACGAGGCGTTTCGGGTGATCTCGTAATACTCTTCCCGAAACGTAACGTGACCTCCGAACCTAACAATCTCTGGTACCAAATAGCTTTTTACTCGTTTTTGCTACCAATAAAAATGACTCCCAGTTTTCAAAGCCTTTTCCTAAGTTTTTGCTACCAATAAAAACGACACATTTTTCACTATAGCCGTTTCTCAACGTTTTGGGCTCAAAATACAAAAACCGCGTGGCGACTCCTCTTCCTTCCCGAAAAGCGAGGTCTCAGACACCAACCCTCCGCGAAAGACAACCGCGTTTTCCGCGTCCGCGCGAGAATCCCCGGGTAATTTCAATATTGTATAAGACGGTAGTAATCCCTAACAACCCAGTAACTAATGTTGCTAAAATCACTCCAGGTCTTAGTTACACAGCCTAAATTCTCCTGAGCATTTAAACAAACAGTTGGTGAGCATTCCAATTACACCCAGTATGAAAATTCTAATTTTATTTTTTTTTTTTGCAATATTTTTTCTTAGGGTGGGGGAGGGGGATAAGTGTATTTCATCTAATCTAATATTTGATATTTCATCCCGACCACCCCTCTATCAAATCCAGTGGTATTTGTTAACACAGATTGACGCAAGCCAAACAAAGCTACATATTATCTCGATGATACTTCCGATATTGTGAGGTTGTTAACTGGTCTTTCTAATGCATCAAATCCGAAGCAAATGCATGTTGTTCAATTTTAAGGTTGATTTGGATATTAGGTTGATAGATAAGTTTTGATTCTTCTAACACCAAAGAAATCAAGTTTTTCCTCCATATCCATAATACACAACCGCAGTCAACTAATTGAACAATCTTCGTTCTTGAAACCATATGCTTTAGAGTCCAGTCAGCTTTTTGCATCCCTTTTGGATTGTAAAAAAAAACAAAAAGTCGAGTCAACTGCAATCAAAAGTTCCCAATAGATATTGCAATAGTTAAAGTTTCTAATTGTTTGCTATTTTATTTTCGTGGATTTTGAGATATTGAGATAATTTTAATGGTAATGGTGTTGATCTTTTAATTTTATTAACCTGACCACCATATATATGCTGTACTAAGGACTAAGGAGTACTAGTTGTATTGTACAATATTAATTTAATACATTTTTAGAACTAAATTTGGTTAGCAAAGCTCACCAAGAAATTCATTTTCACAAACCTTCATGTAAAAAAGCTTACATTATGATTTTTCTTTTTAACACTAAAAAGAAAAATAATTTGAAAAGAGCTGTCACACGACAACCTCGTTATGTTACCGGAGAAGATTTGATCAATTGTTCTGATTTCACCGGCGATTTTCTGATCAGTTCCGCCGAGGTAAGCTCTCGGCGATCTGAGCAAGCGATTGAAGGTTACAGCGTACGATCGTGTCGACGAACACGCAGGTATCCTCCTTAGTGTTACCCGGCGGTACGTCAACAACGTAAGATTCTACGACGACCGTCCCATTCCCCGCCGGTGATGGGTGTAGCGTCGTCACCGACCTGTAATTAGACAACCTATGGTCCCCGCCGACGACGCTGAAGCTGATAACATGCCGTTCATCGTCGAGAATCTCGAGCCTTTCCCTGCTGTTAGCGGCGGGGAGGCCGGATATGACATGCACTTCCCGGAGTGTACCCACTCCGCCGTTGCCGACGACGACCTGGCAGCTCTTGACGAAATGCTTGTACGCTTGTGGGTTGTCGAAGCGACGGACGACGGACCATACAGAGGACACAGGTGCCGCTATTTGCTGGATGACAGCGGAGCAGCACTGGGAAGGGCCGACAGGGTGTGTGTGGTGACGAGCTACGGATTCAGGGATGGGTGTCTCGGCGAACGGTAGAGGCGGTGTGCGGCGGAGCTGTTGAGATTGTTTGGTGGCTGTAGAATATGGGGTGTGAAGGAGGGCAGATTTTGGAGGATTGGAAAGCATGTTTGGTATTGTTTTTGAGGATTGAATTGAATCTATTGAGTTTTTGGAGATGGGATGATTTGAAGTTTTGGATTGTGGTGTTGTGTGTGTGTGTTTATATATACTCCCTCCGTCTCATAATAACAAGCGATACTTTGTCTTTTTGGACGTCCCACTGATAAGTTACACTTCCTAAAATGGAAAAGAATCTTTACTATTTCCTTCACTCATTATCTCTTCTACATTATTATAATACTCACAACATCATTATAATTTACTATTCTCTCCACTCATTCTCTCTCCTACTCAACTATCTACACTCACAACACATCAACATTTTCACTTTTTACTTAATTTCCGTGCAAAAAACAGTAACTGCATCGCTTGTTATGGGGCGAAGGGAGTATGGGAAAGGGAAGGAGTTGGGATAGTCACTTTCCAACTTTCTTCAATGGAGGATGTATGAGAGAGAGAGAGAGAGAGAGAGAGAGAGAGAGAGAGGAGGAGGAGGGATGTGGTTGAAGAGATCTTGAGAAGGGGGAGAAGGTTTAATGCAAGGTTTTTCATGTGAATGTAATTAAAAAAAGGTTCCAAGTTGGTCAAGTTGAAGTACCGAAAGAACCCTTTGAATTTTATATTGTGTGGTTCACTTTTTTTGAGTCTTTCTTTCTGAGCAATGATCTATATTGAGATGAAAATTAATTGAGATGAAAATTAATGTTAGGCTCCGTTTGTTCGGGGGAAAATGTTTTTCGGAAAATATTTTTCTTATTTTTCGGTGTTTATTTCGCACCAGAAAATGGGAAAAACTTCATTTTTATCTTATTTTTCGAAAAACATTTTCATTTTTTGGAAAACATTTTGCCGAAAATCATTTTCCAAAAAATGTTTTACGCTAAACAAACGGAGCCTTAATACAAACGGAGCCTTAATGATTAATTTTAGTTCAATTTTAATGGGCCGAGGACATTAGGGTCTGTGAAGATATACTCCCTCTGTCTCGGTAATTGCTTCACCATTTTTTTTCGGTACATAAATTAAGGGTTTTAAAAATGTTGTGAGTGTAATAGTAAAGTAAGAGAGAGAATGAGTAGAAAAAATAGTAAATTTGAAAAATATTGTGAGTGTAATAGTGAAATAGAAGAGAGAATGAGTGAGTTGAATAGTAAAGATTCTTTGCCAAAAAAGAAAAGGTGAAGCTTCTAATGGGACGCCCTTTTAAATAATTGGTGAAACTTTTATTTGAACGGAGGGAGTATAAAACCCATGAATATCTACGCTTAACATTATCCTTTTCGTCCGTTTTTATAAACAAATGCATATGACTAAAATTACTTTTATATCTAATTGTAAGTGAACATATCAAAAGTGTCGAGCTGGGCCAAGCAAGTAAAGCCCAAACACAGACCGCCGTGGCATCCACATTCTTAATGAGTCTGGCCCAATCACCATAAGGCCCAAGGCCCGATAACAGGATCAGTCGACCTAAGCTCATTGTCCGACCTACAAGGTCCCGACCTAGCTTGATCCGACTCAATGATCCATACTATAATTCGGGTACGATCCATGCTCTACCCTCCAGTCAGGTCGACCTAACTTCAATGGGTGACCTCGACCTTGTCAGCAAGCGTCGACCTAACTGACACAGACGCACGTGCCTCAAATCTTTCCATAACCGGTTCCCTACAAATCAGGAGCCGTTACCGGACACGTTCCCATGACAAATAACTGTCCTTAAAATCTCGGAGCTCATGTAGCCCTGTCATTAAACCACCTACATTCACTATAAATACATTGTCACTACTACGGTGCAAAGGTAACTGCTATTTTGTTATCAGAATTCTGTTATTCAATACATTTTAGCTCTCAAATCATCAAATACTTACTCTCACGCCCGAGGGTCTAAGCCGGAGACACATCCGGCTAGTCGTGGGTTCTGATTTCAGGTCAAGGAGCCAGGTGATCAGTCCTGCCACGTGGAGGAATTTTGATAAGCACATTTCTTGCGGCATCAGTTTGGTTCCATTGCCGGGAAATCGTGCATAGCTTGACCTCGAAGTTTTTCTTCAATCCACAATCATGGTAACCCCAAACGGGCATGTTACAGAGGCTTCTGACAAATTCAATGAAGTGAATGTCAACACCAACACCAATGCTAATACCAATGCAAATGCTGATTTGCCCCCTCCTCCTCCTCCTCCTCTTCGTCATCATGCTAGGGCAACACGCTCTAACAGTGTAGGCCGATGGCGTAGGATTGCCAGACGCAAGGAGAGAGAAGCGACCCATGGAGGGGCAAGGAATTCCACCTCCTCCCAAACGGCCAACTGGACAGATGAATGCTGGAAATAGGGCAGGTCCCTCATCCAACCCACTAAGCAGGAAAGAAATGCTTATGGAACGAGCCAAGATATTGGCCGAGCTGTTAGCAATGGAGGAGGCTGAGCAGGCTGACAGAAGGTCTGAGAGGGTGGCTCCATCCCAAGTTTCAAATAGGGAGCGTGCTAGGAGTAGTAGACCAAACGAAACTGTGGGACAAAACGTTGATCAAAGGATGGTGGTACGACCTCAATCACCTATCCATGTTCCAAGTGACGACCTAAGGGCTAGTCTCACTAGGAACAGGGAGCAAGAGGCACAGTCAGACTTGAGGACGCAGTTGGAGGCCAACCGAAGCCGACGTGGTTCGCCTGCCAGGACACAGAGGTCACAGTCTCATAGGGACAGAATGGGCGCAGTCGCCTATAAGAGAGGAAGGCATGTGTCGCCACCTGCAGATGATAGGCGCAGGTCGCCACCCAGGGATGAAAGGCGCAGGTCGCCACTAAGAGACGACAGGAACAGATCACCAGTCCGATCAGAAAGGGCACCTTCTCACAGAGATAGGAGGAGCAGGCAGGTAACTCCCCCCAGAAGTGAAGGTCAGAGGTCGAATGTTGTTCCCCCTGCTGGAGAAGACAGACCTGATGCTAGGGAGTGGTTGCAATGGAAGAGAAAGTTTGAGCAATGGGAGTCAGAGAAGAAAAATGATACTGGAAAGGTCGAACGAATTGACTTTGCTCTTCGACCCTTGTCCAAGGACTTGATTGACAGTCGACCTCCTGCCGGTTTTAGATTGCCCCTCCTAGAGAAGTACTCAGGGGCAACCAATGCAAAGAGCCATATACAGCACCTGGAAGCCACAATGTGCTTTGTCGCCAATGAAGACGACAATATGTGCAAAGCCCTCATAAGCACACTCACAGGGGCAGCCCTAACATGGTTCAATGGTTTGGCAGCTGGTAGCATCTCCACCTGGATGTGTTTGAGGACAAAATTCCTAGATCGCTTCTCGAATGCTGGAGCTCGAAAAATGACAGTCACCGATCTAAATAACTTGGTGCAAGCAAAAAATGAAAGCTCGATGAGCTACTACACCAAGTTCAAAGAGATGGTTGACAAGATTGAGGAGGATCTCACTGACAGGGAGGTGATCAATTGCTTCCGAAATGGCATTTCCTCGGCAGACATGGATTACGAGCTGACGATTCGTACAGTCACTACTCGATAGGAGTTGTTCGAGAAGGCTTATAATGTGGCATTAGCCGAGGAGAGGAAAGAAAAGAAGAACGGGAAAGGCCCCAAGACTGAGGTCGCCGATGACAAAAAAGACTCCACCAAAAATGAGGGAAACAATAAGAATGGCAAGAACAGGACCAGGGCGACAGAGAAGGTGCCTGAAGCTTTCACTCCCCTAACGGTGAGTTGAACAGAAATAATGAATGCGGTCGAGCTGGCCCCACCAGTCCCAATGAACTCGGCCAATAAGTTCAGGAGGGACAACACCAAATTTTGTCAGTATCACAAAGATACGGGTCATCTAACAGAGGATTTCTTAGGCTTGAAGCGTATCATCCAGAGAATGGTCGATCAGGGAAGGCTCGACGCATATGTGAAAAGGCCTCAAGCAGGTGGAGACGATCAGCCAGCGGGTGGACAGCAAGGACCTAGACAACCCAGGTTGAACTTGGGAGTCATCACAGAGCAAGCCAGCAACACAGCCATAAAACATAAAATTTTTCAGCTCAACAAAGCCCCACATGTGCCGCCAAGGAATCACATTAGAGATGAGGTGATCAGCTTTTTTCCTCACGAGCTACCAACTAATATGGCGGCTAGAGAGCAAGTTCTCGTCATCCCGGGACTCATTGATGGATGTACGACGATCAGACTCCTAGTCGACACGGGGGCCTGTAAAGACATTCTGTTCTACAAGACGTTCCAAGAAATGGGACTCTCAAATGAGCAGCTTGAAAGGTACGATGGCGGGTTGGAGGGCTTCACCAATCACCGGGTTGACGCCAAAGGACAAATTGAACTCGATGTCGACCTAGGCCAACATCCCTACAGGGTCGTTTCTAAGGTAAAATTTATTGTGATAGATGTGAACAGTGACTATGCCGCTATCCTAGGTATTCCTGGTCAGGTCGCATTGGGAATGGTGGCGTCGATCCCTCATCAGCGAGTCAAATTTCCTACCCCTGCTGGAGTCGGTTGTGTACAAGGCACAGCTCGAGCATATCTAGACCATGTCCTACGAGAAAGAAAGAAGAGAGAGCTGGAGATTGAAACGGCGGAAGGATACTTAAAGCTGTCCCAGTCAGTCACCAAAACTACTCGACTGTCAACGATCACCAATGTGGAGGAGTCGACCTATTGCTCAAATGAAGAGGTCATGGTTGAGTCGACACGTCACTCCGAAGCCACAGCGGTCGATCCAGATGTAGTTATGGTCGACCAAGTCGTCATAGGCAACCTATGCCTCCAGGTCATCAATAACTCGGGGGCCACCACCGATGAGATCGCCAATAAGCTAGATGACATGATAGCTGAGGAAGCTCCACATTTGGGGGCCGAAGAGAGACAAAAAGTGAAGGAGATCATCATTGAGACCCTACAGTTCAGAAAGGGTCCAGAGCTAGAGGCTGTTGACGAGCTAGAATCAGTGATCGCCAATCCTTCCTATCCCGAGCAGAAAATTCAAATAGGAAAGCAACTGTCAGCTGAAGAAAGGCTAGAAATCATCGAACTACTCAAAGAGAGCAATGATGTCTTCGCATGGCGAGTAGAAGACATGAGGGGAATCAAAGAGGAGGTCGCCGTTCATAGGATTGAGGTCAACCCGACTATAAAGCCCAGACCCCAGAAATTGAGAAGCTTCGCTCGTGATAAGGAAGAGGCCATAAAAGCTGAGGTACAAAAACTTTTAAGTGCAGGTATAATTAAAGAGGCCACTCATACAACCTGGTTGGCCAATGTGGTCATGGTGAAGAAGTCAAATGGCAAATGGAGAATGTGCGTCGACTTCACCACTCTAAACCTTGCTTGCCCGAAGGACAGCTATCCTCTTCCTAGAATCGACAAACTTGTTGATTCCAATGCTGGCCACTCTACCCTCAGCTTCCTAGATGCTTACTCAGGTTACCACCAGATCAAAATGCACGAGGATGACATAGTGAAGACAGCCTTCCAAGCAGCGGGTGGTATCTATTGCTACACTATGATGCCGTTTGGATTGAAGAATGCAGGGGCAACCTATCAACGCATGGTCAACAAGGTCTTTGCCTTACAGATTGGCCGAAACATGGAGGCCTACGTCGACGATATGGTCATCAAAATAAAGACCGGACGTCACGTGGTCGACCTAAAGGAAACGTTCGCCAACTTGAGAGCAAACGACATGAAGCTCAACCCTAGCAAGTGTGTCTTTGGAGTAGCAGCTGGCAAGTTCCTTGGATTTATGGTGTCCCAACGAGGTATAGAAGCTAACCCGGAGAAGATCAAGGCTCTAGTCGACATGAAGGAACCTACAAATGTAAAGGAGATGCATCGACTTAACGGCAGGGTGGCAGCCCTAGGTCGTTTTATAGCCAAGTCGGCTGAAAGGTCTCTCCCTTTTTTCAAGGCTTTGAGAGGGATGAAAAATTTGAGTGGACGGCCGAATGTCATTCGTCGTTCCAACAACTCAAAGATTATCTCGCTACTCCACCTCTTCTGAGTAGCCCGACCACTGGAGAAACTTTGTTCTTGTACCTGTCTGTGGGAAACAGGGCAGTGGCAGCAGTTTTGGTTCGAGAGGAAGAAGGGCTTCAAAAGCCAGTTTACTATGTTAGCAAGGCCCTATCAGATGTAGAGGGCAGATATTACAATGCAGAAAAGGTCGCATATGCTCTAGTCGTGGCTTCAAGGAAGCTGCAAGCTTATTTCTTGGCTCACCCTATAGTGGTACTCACGAATGCACCCTTGAGGAAAATTCTTCATAAGCCAGAAAGTTCAGGTCGCTTACTCAATTGGTCAATTGCCCTCACGGAATTCGACATCGAGTATCGACCTCGAAAGGTGTTAAAGGCTCAAGCCCTAGCAGATTTCTTGGTCGAGCTTACGTTCACCAAGGAAGACAGCGAGGTACGAGCTCAAAAGGAAAAAGCCAAGGGAAAAGAACAAGAGTTCCAGCCCGTCACTACTTTACCCGACGATTGTTGGAAGGTTTATTCAGATGGGTCAGCTACGAAGAGCGTCAGCAGAGCTGGAATTGTTCTCATCGAGCCAGAATCTGGGACAGTATATGAGGAGTCACTAAGGTTCAAGTTCGATGCATCCAACAATCAGGCGGAGTATGAAGCTCTGATAGCAGCCATAGAGTATGCCAAGTGCTTTGGAGCGATTAAAATCATGGCGTACTGTGTTTCTCAATTAATAGTCAACCAAGTCAGAGGTGAGTATGAGGTGCTAAACTCCACCTTAGTCAAGTACTTCGACCTGGTGAAGGAACTGGTGAAGGAATTGGAATTCTGGGATATTCAGAGGATTAGTCTAGAAGATAATGAGTTGGCTGACTTACTCTCAAAGCTAGCCACTTCAGACGAGCCACATGAAGAGCCCATCTCTTACCTTGAGAGCCCAGCTTATGAAAGGGTCTAAATTCAATGCATAGAAGACTCCTCGAGAAATTGGGTTTATGAGAAGTGTTGGATCGAAGAAATGAAGGCGTACCTAGAAAGTGGCGAGCTGCCTGAGGACGAGAAGAAAGCTCGAGCTATCAAAAAGAAAGCTCCGAGGTATGTTATCCAAGGAGACATGCTATTCAGAAGATCATACACTAGGCCTTTGTTGAAGTGCATCCACCCTCAAGAGATCACTCAGTTAATGCATGAGGTGCATAGTGGAATTTGTGGCGGACACCCGAGGGCCAGAACTCTAGCTGACAAGTTAATCACTTTGGGGTATTACTGGCCACACATGAGAGCTGACACGCATGACTTTGTTCAACAATGTGATCAATGCCAAAGGTTTGCTAACCTACCTCATATGCCTACAACGGAGCAGACTCCTGTGATCGCTACTTGGCCATTTGATATGTGGGGCGTCGACTTGATTGGACCCTTCCCCCCCGCCTGAGGAAATTGCAAGTATGTGATCGTTGCAATCGACTACTTCACCAAGTGGGTTGAAGCTAAGCCACCAGCTCGAATAACAGAGGAAAACGCAATCAACTTCATACATGACTTCATCTATTGTCGATTTGGGATCCCTCGAGCTATAGTTTCAGACAACGGGCTACAGTTCTCCCGAGCCTTTGAAGAAGAAATGAATAGAGAGTGGGGGTCAAACATTGGCAGTCATCCGTTGCATACCCTCAAGGAAATGGGCAAGCTGAAGCAGCGAACATGCTCGTACTCTCCTCACTAAAGACAGGCCTGGTAGGTTGACGTAGAAACTGGTTAGACGAACTCCCCCTTGCTCTCTGGAAAGTTCGCACAACCACTCGGGGGCCTACGGGGGAAACCCCATTTGCTCTTGCATATGGGTCAGAGGCCATGGCTCCAGCTGAGTTGAGGTTTCCTACAGCCAGAGTGACCTTCTTCGATCAGGAGCAGAACGACATTAACAGATTGATTGACTTGGATTTAGTCGACGAGAAGCGAGACACAGCTTACCTTCGGATGGTCAACTACAAGAAGTGAACTAAAAGTTATCACGACAAGAAGGTGAAGACAAGATCATTCCAAATAGGGGATCATGTGTTGAGAAATATTGAAGCAACTGGAAGGAGACCCAAACAAAATAAACTATCTCCCAACTGGGAAGGTCCCTGCATTGTTACTCGAGTCATCAAAGAGGGGACTTACATGATAGCTCATCTAGACGGTGAAAAATTGAAGCATCCATGGCATGCTACTCACCTCATCAAGTATTACTTCTAGTTCGACTCCTAGTCCAGTTAGTAAGCTAAGGCAATCTGCAAGATTGGAATTTTTCATAGTTCTAGCTTTCCATTGATGTAAACGTTTTCCTACTTCAATAAAAATGCAGTTCTACTCGACCAAACATTGTGTTACATTAACTTCAATGAGCTCGACTCTTAGTCAGCTCCGTTTTAACAAGCTCGATTCTTAATCAGCTTTGTCCCTTGAACAAGTCCGACTCTTAGTCGAATAACTTCAACGAGCTCGACTCTTAGTCAGCTCCGTTTTAAAAAGCTCAATTCTTAATCAGCTTTGTTCCTTAAACAAGTTCAACTCTTATTCGACTAACTTCAACGAGCTCGACTCTTAGTCAGCTCCATTTTAAAAAGCTCGATTCTTAATCTTCTTTGTTCCTTAAACAAGTTCAACTCTTAGTCGACTAACTTCGACGAGCTCGACTCTTAGTTAGCTACGTTTTAACAAGCTCGATTCTTAATCAGCTTTGTTCCTTAAACAAGTTCGACTCTTAGTCAACTTAGTTCAACGAGCTCGACTCTTAGTCAGCTCCGTTTTAATAAACTCGATTCGTAATCAGTTTTGTTTCTTCGCAAGGCCGACTCTTAGTCGACTTTGTCCTAACAAGGTTGCCTACTCATCAAAAGATAACTCGACCAAAGTCTTAAAGTGACTTATTCGTTTTATTGCATCTAGCTCGACATAAACATGCAGAAATTAGAAGCATACAACAAGCAAGGATATAAGGTCAGCTACGATTGCATATAAATAAGTCTCCCAAAAGCGGGCCAAGACTTGTGCAAAAAAAGAGATACGAAGTGTTTTGGTAGAAAAAACAATAGAGTAGAATCTTAACTTTTTTTAGTGTGTGGATTGGACAATAAGGAGGGGACTGTGGAATTCGACTATATGGAACAAAAGCACGAAAAATAGATAATGACACCACGATTTGTTAACGAGGAAAACCTTGGAGGTGACAACCTCTTTGGAAAAAACCCCGGGAGTTAGGTCTCCAACCTTAAAAGTTTCACTATAATGATCAAGAATACAACTTTGGAAGATAATGGAGAGGATTACAAGAGCTTGTGTGTAGAGTGTGTGCGTGTGAGCATTAGTGTATGTTCCGTCTCCATTTCCCCTTAAATACAAGTAAATATGAAGCAGTCAATACGGTTCCTACAATCTCGGGATTTTGGCTTATCCTTTCAACCTCTGTGAGACCAAGTCGCCCTAGCTGTTGAAGGTCCGTTGAACGTCTTTGGAGAATATCCCGCATTCCTCTCTTAATTACCGAAAAATAAGAATAAGAATATTAGGAAATATTAAATAAGTAAATATTAGAACAATACTTACAGTGTAATGACATCTTGATATGCAGGATCAACTGAAGATGTCACCATGTTGAAAAATACCCACAACAATTTGTCCCCAAAAACATTTGACTATGTTGGCAACTGAAGAGGCAAAATGTTTTTCTTTCGAATTAATTGTTCAACTGCCCGCTCTGCCTGATGGGATGTTTTAGGAATACGTGGCGTCAAATGGACGGTTGGGGAGAAGGGTCTGGAAAGTAACTTTTTTGAAAAAGAATCCTTTTTCTTTTTAATAACCGCTTGGTAAGATCATTTAGACTTCTCAAAGCTTCTTTTTCACCTCCATTGGCCTACGGCGCCGTTCATCTTCAAGGTAAAACTTCTCCGTTTCTCACCTTCTTCCTTTGCCTATTTTTCTCCTTTTGCTCTGTCAACTATGGGTAGGACCAGGTGGTCCTCGACCAAAACCAAGAGTGTCCCAACCCCACAAGGCCCCAAAGAAATTAGTCTCGATGACTTCGTTTGCGAAAACCTTCTTGCAAAACCAGACGAGGAGACTTGCTTATTTAGTGATTCCCAAGTAGAGTCTATGAAACAACAATGCTACTTCCCAAATGGTACAATTTTTCATCCTTTTTCCGTGAAGCTTAGGTCTTATTATGTTTCCCGCAAATGGATCTGTTTCTTTGAGTATCCTTTTCTTCTAGGGTTCAGCTACCCTTTTCCTTTGTTGGTTTCTGAGTTCTTCCAAAAAACCCAACTCGCTTATGCTCAACTGATGCCGATGGCTTGGCGAGTTTTTGCTTTTGTCATTAAAGTGAACCGAGAAAATGGACTAAGCCTAGGGCTCCATGAAATCGCATATTCGTACGACCTTCAACCCTTTGGTTCCAAAAGATACCTTTTTAGAAAGAGGTCAGGTAGAAGTTCCTTGATGAGCACCACATCTTCCAGTGATAGGGGATGGAAGAATAGATTTTTCTTTGTTGATAGGATGTCTATTGGAGAAAAGGATGAGATATCGAGCCAATGGAACAAGGGAGGTACTTAAATTCTTACTTTTGTGACTTCTGTTCTTGAGACAAAGCCGAATTGTAATTGTTCTTGCTTTTATGCAGATATCGATTGGGGAGAATTGTTTCCACCTGCCGAAGACACTCTAACCAAGATTGAAGAATTTTTCGGGCTCCCTCCAGATAAGAGATCTCCTAAGGGTTTGTTGGAAGCATCTTCGACTATCCGGAAGACCTAAAGGCCTCTACTTCGCAATTATGTCCACCCAGGTAAGCATGGTGTCTCTTTACCTTTGCTAATTGTTATCAATTTGATGCGTTAATCTTTGTTGACAATATCTATATGTCCATGCAGTCTCCAAACCGGTAGTTTCAGGATCTGACTTTGACCTTGATGATATTGAGGCTATGTTCACTGAGCCTGTTGTTAAGATCGAAATGAAACCTCCACCTGCCCCTAAGAAGATTCCTGTTCCGAATGAGAGCATAGGTATTGGCTCTAGGGTAAGGAAGAGAAAAGCGATTCAAGAGGAGGTGGTTGAAGTTGAAGATACTTTTGAAGAAATGTCCGTAGGAGATTTTAAAAAGAAATGCATGAGTTTCACAACCGGGGTAAGATAATATTAAATGGGTTTGTCTTGTTTCCAAAGTTTTATAAGACCTTTTGATATCGAGTGCATTATTTTACAGGCAGTAGGACTTTTGGAAGGTCTGGTAAAGGAAACGGAGATATTGAAGAAGAAATCCAAGGCGGATATTGCTTTGGTCAAGAAAGAGAAGACAATGTTGGAGAATAAGATAAAAGAGCACGAGAAAACCTTAGAGCAACAAGTTAAGTTCTTTGTGAGCAAGAGCAAACGGTAAAGGATTTCTTGAATAGCTTGGCGAAAAGCGAGGATGATCATAACAAAGAGATAGCGAGACGTGAAGAATTCACAAACCAGGCTGCGGCAAAAAGCTGTCTCTCAATGCAAGGTAAAAATGATGAAGGAGTATCGGGAAGGGAAGGGCGATACTTGGGATATCAATAGGGAATGTGCCTATTTGTTTAAGTTGACAGGTGAGGTGACGGATGAGGGCGAGGTGTCGTCAAGTCCGTATGAAGCGATCGTTAAGGATGCACCAGTAGTTGGATAAGTGAACCCAAATGCAACACCTGCGGCAGAAGCCACCTAAAAAATAAGGTAAAAGAACTTTGTTCTTGGTCTTTTGATGATGTTACTGGGGTGGAATCCCTTAAAACAATTTTTATTTTCGTTTGGTTATGTAATGGGTCCATAAGGACCAAAGACAATCTCTTTTACGTGTTGGGTTGGTCCAACACTTTTGCATTTTTATTGTTGGTAGCTTGGATATTTTATGATTACTTTAATCTGGTTAACGTTTAGTAGTTTTCAAGCATGTCAAGGCTTGTTTCTTTTTGGATTAGATTTTTCTTTGGATGATTCTTTGTTATGCTCATAAGGTGACATGATAGTATGCCAAAACGGTAGGTACTTAAGATGACACGTATATGCCATAAATCGTAGATACTTCAGATGACACGTATATGTCATAACCATAAGAATAATACGTAAGATCAATCATCCAACTGAGTGGGAATGGGTAAGCTATATGAGTTTACCCATATAGGCCCACCCCACACCTCAATTAGAAAGATAACTTGCGCTCCAGGCGAAGGTGTGGTAACCTAATATCTTAAGAAAGAGGTAATTAACTCATTAAACCTTAGAAGGGATTGTGTACCTTTACTTGAGAAGAGATGGCCAGTCTCTAACGGAGGAGAAAACGTTGTTCTTTGCGCGCATTCGACATGTCCCCATGTAAATATGTCAATACCTCATAAGACAGAAACATGTTAAAACGGACGCCAACTAAGGTTGACGTCTCTCCACAAAGTACGTTAGTGACATCTTAATTTGTAAAGAATTAAAAAGGTGCATAGGAAAAGAAAGGTTGCAACGAATTAAAAGACGATCCATACCTGGAAAGATGAGTTCATGGGGAATTTTGTTTAAACGTAATACCTTTTAAGATGAATGGCGTTCCAACTTCGCGGTATCATTTGGCCATCCAAGGTTGCCGGGCGATATGCTCCTTTCCGGCTTGTGCATCTATTAGGTAGGGTCCTTCCCATTTTGGGGCGAGCTTGCTGCATTGGGCTCCTTGGTATTTTGGAATGCCTTTCGTAGGACTAAGTCTCCTACTTGAAACCTTCTAATCCTTACATTTTTGTTGTAAGATCTGGCTACCCTTTGTTGATATCTTTGCCATGCGAACTTTGGCCATGTCCCTCGAGTTCGTCCACGGTATCTAGGTCATGTATCAAGATGTCTTTATTATGTTCGAGATGTCAACAAAGCGTATCTTGCCGTAGGTACAAGGACTTCTGTGGAATAAGCGATTCGGTTCCAAATACAAGTGAATAGGGGTTTGACCGGTAGCATTCTTAGATGTCGTCTGTCGGCCCATAGAACCATTGGTAACTCTTACGCCCATCGTCCTTTCTTACGGTTCGAGTCTCTTTTTAAGTTGCTTATGATTATTTTGTTGCTAGACTCTGCTGTCCATTGGCTTGAGGGTGAACGAGCGAAGATGTCACCATCTTAACACCCCAAGATGTCAAGAAATCTTGGGTTCTCTTGCTAATGAATTGAGAGCCGTTGTCACAAATTATCTACGATGGTATTCCAAATCGGTGAATATGTTTCTTTTGATAAAAGATATAACTTCTTTGTCACGGACTTGCACGTATGCCTCGGCTTCTACCCATTTAGAAAAGTAGTCTGTCATAGCCAATAGAAATACTCTTCCACCTGGTGCCACTGGGCAATTTTCCTACTATGTCCATTCCCCAAACCATAAAAGGCCATGGCGACGGGATAGGATGTAGCGGTTCGGTGGTGGTGCGGGATGTCCCCATGTCGTTGACAAGAATCACATTTCTTTGCGTAGTCAACGGCGTCTTTTCTCATTGTGGGCCAGAAATAGCCCATTCTAAGAGCCTTAGTATGTAGACTTACGCCCCGGTATGATTTCCACAATCTCCTTCGTGCGGCTCCTTGAGAACCCGATGGGCTCTATACTGCTTCTAGACATCTTAAGTAGTGACTGCAGATTTTCTAAACAAGAGGTTATCGATAAGTAAATATTTAGAAACTCTTACCCTGAATGCTTTAGCATTTTTCTCCTCAGCTGGGATCGTATCATCTAAGAGATACTTGATAATAGGAGTTGCCCAAGAAATTGCTGATGGAGAGGAAGGTATGTCGACATCTAGAGCGAACATCTCAAGATGATCAATTCTTTGGGATGTTAACATGCACAATTGGGATCTTGGTTTGTGAAATGCTTTTGAAGGCTGAACCCAAGTTTGCCGAGCATACGCTTGAGAATTTTCTTCTCGTGGGATTTGTTCCAAGGAAAATGATTTGAATTTGGCCGAAAGAATTTTACGATTTCCAAATATGTCGTCATTTTAGCATTTTTTGCTACGTAGGACCCGTTGTAGTGGTTAACAATTAGCAAGGAATCCATGAACACCCGGATATGCTTGACATCTAAGTCTGGGCTGCGATTAAACACGCAATTAGTGCCTCATACTACGCTTCATTGTTGGTAGCCTTGAAGCTGCAAGCGATAGATTGTGGTATTATGTCCCCTTGTGGTGATTTTAGTACAACTCCAAGACCTGTACCTCTCATATTGGAAGCACCGTACGTGTAGAGAGTCCAAATTTTTAGGATGTCATCATCTTGAAGTTGTTGTACTTCCAATTCCACCTCTTGTTGCGGGGTTGGGTGAAATCGGCTACAAAATCGGCTAGGGCTTGGGATTTTATTGCGGTTAAGGCTCGTACTTGATGTCGTATGTGCTTAATTGTACGAGACCATTTCGCCATTCGACACGACATCTCTGGTTTTCTCATAACATTCTTAATAGGATAGTTAGTGCGTACAATTATTGTATGTGTTTCAAAATAGTGCCTTAATTTAATAGAAGCGATTATCAAAGCTAAAATTAATTTTTGTAAATGAGAATACCTCGGTCTCTGCATCTAAGAGTGTCTTACTTATATAGTAGATGGGTTGCGATTACCATCTCGTTACGTCACCAAGGCTGCGCTTACGGCGCCTTCGGACCTTTGCTAGGTAGATGTAAAGATGTTCTTCCTTCGAGGTTTGGCCAATAAGGGAGGTGTCGACGGGTAAGTTTTGAGTTCTGAAAGTCTTCTTCATGTTGGTCCTCCCATTGGAACTTCTTGTTATTTCTTAAGATGTCGTAGAAAGGTTTGCATCGATGCGAGGATTTTGAAATGAATGCGGTGAGTGCGGCAATCTTTCCCGTCAATCTTTGGACGTCCTTGACAGATTGAGGTGATGACGGGTTGATAATAGCACGTATACGTGCAGGGCGGCTTCAATGCCTCTTTTAGTAACCATGTAACCCGAAACTTCCCGGCCTTCATTCCAAAGTTGCATTTAGTGGATTAAGTTTCATATTGAAACAATCCAAGATGTCAAAAGCTTGAGAGAGGTTGCTTATGTGATCCTCGGCTTTCTTGGACTTTACTACCATGTCGTCGATGTATACCTCCATTGTGTCCCCAATCGATCTTTAAACATTTTGTTGACGAGCCTTTGATACGTTGCACACTGCATTTTTTAGTCCGAAAGGCATGGCAATATAACAATAAATACATGTGGGTGTTATGAAGGCGGTGTCCTCTTGGTCGAGATGGTTCCATCTGGATTTGTTGAAATCTGAGGACGCGTCCATGAATGTGAGGAGTTCATGTCGGAGGTGGCATCAACTAACGAATCTATGTGCGGCAAAGGGAAAGGATCTTTTGGGCGGGCTTTATTCAAGTCGGTGAAGTCGACACAAACTCGCCATTTCCCGTTTCTCTTCTCTACCACAACCACGTTTGCTAACCATCTTGGATAATCGACCTCCCGTATCATGTTGGCTTTGAGTAAGCGCTCTACCTCTTCCTTGATGATCGATTTGGTTTTACGCAAACTTCCTACGTTTACGGTGCACTTTGGTTTAAAGCTAGGATCTACGTTAAGTTTGTGAGTGATGACATCTTTGCCATGCTGTCATGTCATCATGCTTCCAAGCGAAACTCTTTATTCTTCTTCTTAATAGGTCCACAAGCTTCTCTTCTACATCGATGGGATGTCGGTGCCAATAAGTACTTTGATGTCCGGGTTGGAAGGGTCGGCAATACTTCTTTCACATCATCCTCCCTAGCTTCCGGGACTTCACGTACTTTCCTCGGTAATTGCTATGCTTGTTTTGGAGATGTCGACACCTTCATTGAAGTTTTATAACATTCCTTGGCTACTGTTGATCACTTTGTAAATCTTAGCGACACCCCAAGGTGTTGGGAACTTCACACAGCGATGGTAAGTGGAGGGTACGGCTTTCATTCCATGAATCCACGGTCTTCCAAGAATGACATTGTAAGATGTTGCGCAATCAATTACGCAGAACCGTTCCATGGTGTTGAGGCCCTTTGAGTATATTGGAAGTTTTATCTCCCCCACCGTTTCTTTGACTTCACCACTGAAGCCTACCGGCCTGAAGACTTCTTAACGATCTTCGATTCGGATGTTCATTTCCTTAAGGGTACCCAACATAATAAGATTGACAGAGCTGTCCCCATCAACCAGGATACGCCGTATTGTACAGTTGGCGATCTGCAAGGAAATAACTAGACCGTCGTGATGGGGTTCTAGCAGGTTCTCTCGATCGCTTTCATCAAAGGTGATTGGATCTGGCGGGGGTGTCGACATCCTGAAGGCTGTCTTTACGCTTCTCCTCTTTTGACTCCTTAGCATGTCGTTTTGCGGCGAGAATAGGATGTTCCACATATTTCGAGCCTCCGATGAAGTTGATCACCTTTGTTGATCTTTGGGGGAGAAGCGGTCTTTCGGCTTCATGAGGAGCTTCCGCATTTTCGGCCTTCTTCTTTACGGATCCCAACTGACTCCTTAAGATGTCCTTTCGAGAGCAAGTAACTGATCTCCTTTCTTAGTGCGATGCAATCTTCGATAACGTGTCCAAAGTCTTCATGGTAAGCGCACCATTTTGATTTGTCACGCCATCCTGTGGCTTTGTCCGTTTTCTTTGGCCATCCGGCTTTGTCCCCCCAGAGTTGCCCATTGCACGCAGTACACACGAAATGTCAACGGAAAAACAATAATCGAAATGTTAGGCACATTATCATTATCTTCATCCTCACCGTCTATTGAATTAATTTTGCTAGTGTCAATTCTCGAATAAGGATTGGAACGGTTGTTCTGCGATGGGACGATTCGGTCTTTACGTCGGGATGGTCATATGTCGACATCTTGGACGATGACTTCGATCTTCGCGGCTCATCTTCCTCCGATCTTATGAATCTCAATGCCACTGCTCTGACTTCTTCCAACCGCTTACAATGAGTCATCACCAAATCTGATAGTCTTGTGAATCTTTCTTGACCCCATTTTGAATGCTTACGTAGGCATCGACATGTCAAGATTGGGAATTTCTAGCACTTCCTTATTGAACCGGTGGACATAATCCTTTAGAGTTTCATTAGGCTGCTGGGTCACATTGGAGAGATCACTTATCAATCTTTCAAATTGTCGACTACATGAGAATTGGTTATAGAACATGTTGATGAAATTTGGGCGTATGAACCAATTGAACCTAGGGGTTGCCTAATCGGCCATTTGAGAGCTGGTCCGGACAAGGTGGATCCAAATCCCTGCATAAGCAAGCCTCCCGGAATTGAAGCGGAATATGGATTATGTCCATCTTTTCTTGATAGTGTGCAACATGCTCCTGCAGGTCCGTGGTGCCGTCGTACAACTTCATAGATGGTACACTTTGAAACGCTTTGGGATGTCGACATTTGCAATTCTTTGGGACAAAGCGGGATTGATTGTAACGGTTACGTCACTTAGGTTGAATTGGGGAGTTATGCACAGCACGTTCATTATCAGCTCTCTGAGATCCTGCATCTGTTTGACTAGTGGGTTTCCAGAGTTGTCCGTAGTAGTCGTAACGGTAGTGTTGTCAATGAATGGGATGAACAGGGTGAATCCTGCGGAAGATGGTGTCAATGGGGTATCCCCGGGCAAGGATGTCGACATCATTAAGGATGTCGACATCATTAAGGATGTTAGCGGATGAGTTTGAGGAGGACTGCCCATTGGGATGAATTCATTCTGGAATGTAGATCCTCCGGTGTTGTCAAAGTTGAGAACCCTTGCACGCAGTGGAGATATGTTGTCAAGCCGAGACGCGATGAGCTGTTGATCTTTACGCATCTTAATCATGGAATTGGTCGGCACCTTCGAGTTCTTTGTCTTGCTTGGTCCAACCTTTGATTCAACCTAGTCGGGGATACTCCGGATGTCGGCATCTACGTTGGAAGAGGTTGTCCCCTTTTGTGGAGTCTTCGTAGGTTGAGTTGGGCGAGGTCCGGTGCGAGGAGGTGGTGGTAACAAGGCTGGTTACGCCTCACGATGTCGTAGCAACGGCGGGACCTTTGTCGGCGGCGGACACATTGGGGGTGCGCAGACATAGTGAATTTGACTAAGAAATGATCCAAATAACCGATAAACCACGAGGCCCCTCGGTGGGCGCCAAATTGTTTTGGTAGAAAAAACAATAGAGTAGAATCTTAACTTTTTTAGTGTGTGGATTGGACAATAAGGAGGGGAATTTGTGGAATTCGACTAAATGGAACAAAAGCACGAAAAAGAGATAATGACACCACGATTTGTTAACGAGGAAAACCTTGGAGGTGACAACCTCTTTGGAAAAAACCCCGGGAGTTAGGTCTCCAACCTTAAAAGTTTCACTATAATGATCACGAATACAACTTTGGAAGATAATGGAGAGGATTACAAGAGCTTGTGTGTAGAGTGTGTGCGTGTGAGCATTAGTGTATGTTCCGTCTCCATTTCCCCTTAAATACAAGTAAATATGAAGCAGTCAATACGGTTCCTACAATCTCGGGATTTTGGCTTATCCTTTCAACCTCCGTGAGACCAAGTCGCCCTAGGCATTTGAAGGTACATTGAACGTCTTTGGAGAATATCCCGCATTCCTCTCTTAATTACTTAAAAAATAAGAATATGAATATTAGGAAATATTAAATAAGTAAATATTAGAACAATACTTACAGTGTAATGACATCTTGATATGCAGGATCAACTGAAGATGTCACCATGTTGAAAAATACCCACAACACGAAGTATTAGGCCTCCCAAAAACTGGGCCAAGGCCTTTAAATAGTTACAAACAAGAAAGGTAAAATTGTTTTGGGGCTTGTTCCATTACACAAAGTTCATTTAAAATCAAACAGCTTGGTCGGAGGCATTGGGGTCGTCATTGGCAGTTCGCTCTTCATTGACTGGTTTATGTTGCTGAGGGCTTAAGGGTTTGCCCGACTCCAAGTAGACTCTCTGTACGGGTTCTTCATCCTCCTCCATGGCGTCAGCATCTTCAAGCTCCTTCAAAGCGTCATCAAAAGTCCTAATGGCTGAAACTGGAGGTTCCCACGACTCATTACCATCCTCTTTGTCTTCTTGGGCAATAAAGTCCAAGTCGTTATCTGAGTAGGGAACCACCGAGTGTCCACCACGAGCCACCATATCATACTGAGGTGCATAGGCCCATCGAGCTAACTGTTCCAATGAAACGTCAGAGTCTGGGTCGACTAGAGCTCGACGAGCCATATGACGTTTTCCCAAGTCCAGAAACCCCTTCCCCTTGTCGACAATGGTATTATGATATTCATCTCCTTCCTTGAACTCATCAACTGCCTTCTTGGAAGCGACCTGTAGGTCTTCTTGCCATTTCATCCGTGTCAGCCGGTGCTCCTCGTTCAGCTCGATCAAGAAGGTATCCTTCTCCTTCAAGAGTTTGGAAACTGTTGCCAGCTCCGTTTTGGTCTTCTCAAGCTCCGAGCGATCAGCATCCCTCTCTTTAGTCACCTCGCCCACCTTGGCATCAGAGGCCTTCAGATCCTCCAGGGCCTTATCGCGATCAGCAAACGCCTTCTTCTTCACCAACTCCTGAGCAACAAAGGAGTTATCAAGGTCGTTGTATTTCTCCCTTAGCTCGGCCAATTCTTGCGACTTCTTGGAATAATCCTTCAGAGCTTGCCTCTCCCTCTCAATAGAGGCCCTCCAAGAGCATTTAACTTGTTCGACCATGGTAAGATTCTGCATTAAAGGAAATCAGAGAAGAGTTAGCTCGGAAGTCAAATTGACAGGCTAAAGGAACAAGCGACTAAACAGAAATGGAAAGCAAAGGACTACCTCACTATGCACCATCCCAGAGCGAGCTGAAAATTCCTCAGGGGTAATCCCCTTATCAGCAAAGTGGGCCAGAAGATCGACATCAATAGCCCTCTTAATCACTACTTGGCCCAAGCTCATGTCTGGGTAGCGACGACTCAGGCTATTGACCCTAATGAGAGGGGGTACATCACTCAGTCTCCTTATCTGATCTTCGAGGGACTCTTGGGTAGTAGGAGGAGGAAGTTGGCTCGAGAGAACAGATTTTCCCTTATCAGTTCTCGTTCTCTTCTTGGAGTTTAGGGGTAGATCATCATCATCCATCACCTCATCATCATCCACGTTCACCACAGTCAAAGGACTAGTCCCACCAGTCCCTGCGCCAGAGGTCGCCATATTGGTATCTGGGATGGGGTCGGAGCTCAAGCTTGGTCTAGTCGACCTGTTGGATGCATTCTCCCCTTCAGTTGTCCCCTGAGCTCGACTGCTGCTCTCCAAAGGACCCTCCGACTCAATTTCCTCCATGGGAACCATCCCAGCATTGTCTTTGGACAATAAGTTAGTCCTCGCAGCAGCTTCTCTCTCTCTGTTGGCTCGAGCGTTAGCCGCCCCGTGGGCTTTCTTAGCCTTCTTTCTATCAGACACAGCGATAATGCGACCCATATTTGCTTCTTGTTCTGGGGTCAAAACTGCAACAAAGCCAAAACAGCAGAGTATTAGCTCGACATATGAAAGTTCTACATACGAGCAGAAGTTCTATGTACGAGCAAGCTATATACGAGCTAACTGTCTTATGTGCGAGTTAAAAATTGACGAGCTAAGAGATATACAGACAATTCAAAATAGGACGATGTGCAATCAAAGTGTTCATACATGCAAGCTATTAGTACAACAATCTAACGGATGAAGGGCGAGTAAAGGATTACAGAATAAAGAGATCTTACCACCAGCATGCTCTCCATTGTCTTTACAATAATTGGCAGTCCGTTTTCATAGTTGACACATATCCTCGAACTTTCCCAAATCATAGGTAACCCAATCAGGATATATAGTGCCCCTACCAACAGGCACCAGAGGCTGTACCTCTCCTTCTCCAGCCATCATCCCGGCCTGGATATAGTTATACTTGGTGGTACCTAACGACTCCCAACTGATGGGTCCCTTATCAGCTAATCTACACAACTTCTGGTATAAACCAAAATGCCAGACTGGCTCCCAATAGTCCCTCTCATCTATGGGCTCTGTCTCAGCGGTTGGCAAGGGAAATTCCCATCCTAATCTACTCTCTACTACCACCACATGGGAGTTCCACCCGCTTGCTTTGCTGGGAAGGTTCGTGAAAAGCTTACGAGAATTGGGTTTAGAGGGGGTACTGACACTCAGGTCCTCTCCACTATACTTAATATAAAAGAATTCCTTAAACACCCTCATACAGGGTTCGTATCCTAAGAACCTACACACCATGGCAAAGCATACTAAGACCCTACAGGTGTTGGCTCCCAACTAAAGGGGTAAGGCATTAGCACACTCCAAGAACTCGTTAATAAAGGGGTCAAGTGGCAACCTAAGACCAGCCACGAATTGGCCATAAAAGAAAGCTACTCTAGTGGCATCCCTGGTAAAGGTCGACCTAAACTTAGCCATGAAATCGTTCTTGCTGTAGATGGTCACTCTATAATCTTCCTTACTCACCTCACAGAAATCATAGATCATGCTATACCTAGAGGGAAAATTCTTTCTCCCACGTAACGGCCCTTGAGGAATGTAGCCTCTCTCGTTCTTCCCCGGCACCACAGAGGACTCAAATGCGTCCACAATCCTGGGACCCGAAGAGGTAGATGCAGTAGCTCCACCTTGAGAAGCCATATCTATACAAGAAGAAGGAGAAACAAGGGAGTCAGGCCTTTGAACAATTTCAGTGGACCTAACTAAGGGCGACCTAGACTCCCCCGGGAAACTCTTCCTATTCCTAAGGAACGAAGGTTTTTTGACATCCCTAACATAAAACAGAGCAATGTGATCGAGTAATTCATGAAAGAGATGAAACGTGACAGTGTTCGATTCATCAATTACTAAATTACCTACATCCTCTCCAACAGGAAACCCTATTTCACTAAAATTCAGCCCCCACCTTATCAAGATGGAGGCACATTCATCTAGGGACATCTCTCTCCACTCACCGTTAACATGCTTGCACACCCTACGGTTAACCGTGCAGTATCCATACCAGGCTCCTGGCTCGCTACTGAAGGTTCTAGCCATGGCGGAATCAAGTATGAAACATAAAATCAAGCCCTAATGCAAAGAAACAAGAGGAATACCTTAATCAGTTGCTAAAAAAGAGTTGTTGTGGAAGACGAAGATCGAATTTAAACCAGTTGCTTCCTTGCTACCTTCGCCGGAGTATATCAGAGTTCAAGAACGGTAAAAGTTCAAAAGGAAAAGGGATTCTGTTATTTATATTTTCCGAAATCGGAAATGAAAAAGAAAAATTCGAAATTAATTTCCTAATTAATTTGGAAAACGGTTCCCAAGACGGATTATCAAACGTCTAATAAGTAATCATTACAAAATACGGCGCTCCTTCTGATCTGACCAATCATCGCCAATGTCCAGGATTGTGCCACGTCACCATGGGTCGACTAAACGTCAAGAGCGAGTAGCGACCTGCGAGTTATAGCAATCCTCATCAAGATTTTCTTAACTTCCTAGTCGACAAAGTCAACTCGAAAGTTGGGGGCCACTGGACATACCAAAAGTGTCGAGCTGGGCCAAGCAAGTAAAGCCCAAACACAGACCACCGTGGCATCCACATTCTTAATGAGTCTGGCCCAATCACCATAAGGCCCAAGGCCCGATAACAGGATCAGTCGACCTAAGCTCATTGTCCGACCTACAAGGTCCCGACCTAGCTTGATCCAACTTAATGATCCATACTATAATTCAGGTACGATCCATGCTCTACCCACCAGTCAGGTAGACCTAACTTCAATGGGTGACCTCGACCTTGTCAGCAAGCGTCGACCTAACTGACACAGACGCACGTGCCTCAAATCTTTCCATAACCGGTTCCCTACAAATCAGGAGCCGTTACCGGACACGTTCCCATGACAAATAACTGTCCCTAAAATCTCGAAGCTCATGTAGCCCTGTCATTAAACCACCTACATTCACTATAAATACATTGTCACTACTACGGTGCAAAGGTAACTGCTATTTTGTTATCAGAATTCTGTTATTCAATACATTTTAGCTCTCCAATCATCAAATACTTACTCTCACGCCCGAGGGTCTAAGCCGGAGACACATCCAGCTAGTCGTGGGTTCTGAGTTCAGGTCAAGGAGCCAGGTGATCAGTCCTGCCACGTGGAGGAAGATTGATAAGCACATTTCTTGCGGCATCAGTAAGAGTTTTTTTTTCACAATTTTTCATATTTTCTTTTAAAAAAAATATATTTTATCAAACAATACACTCATATATCTAAATGTATGATAATAGAATTACATTTTCTTAAAAATCCAGTCTATACCTAAAGGTATATGACTAGAATTACTCCTACTAAGTATGAGAGTAAATTGTAACTTTCGAATTGTAAAAAATTATTCATACACCTTACAGTATAAGAGTAATTGTTATAGATCTTAACTTGCCATTGATAGGAAATTCGACTGTGGTGGATTGAATCCGAGTGATGCGTGGTGTTTGATGGGATCGAAGAATGAGGTAATGGGTGTGGTTGTCGTGTTTTGAAGTATAAGAAGAATAGAGAAGAAGCGAGAGATTTTGTGCGCTGGAATTGACGGAAAAGGTATCGGCACTAAAATGAAAAGAAATTTGAATTTTTATGGGATTTTGATCTCGACATTAAATAGTTTATGTACTTTTGAATCTGGAAAATATAGATATATGCCCCTGTACTTCGGTTAAGGATGCAAATCTACTATTATACAAGTTAATTGTCATATTTTCCCATACACTTAAGAAAAATGTGAGTATATTTGATCACCGTTAACTTTTCATCCAAAAATTAACGAAAATGTTGACTAAGCAGCTTAGTTGGAAATTAGAGTATAACACGTGGAAAAAAACTGCACACGTAAAATTTTGATAAGGATTGAAAAGGACTATTTACATAAATCATACTCCCTCCGTCCCGTACAATGTGCACACTTACTATTTGCACACAAATTAAGGAGAAATTTAGTGGAGTAAGTGTTGTGAGTATGAAAGTGAGGTTGGAGAGAGAAAGTGGGTAAGAATAGTGAGTTGATTGGTGTTGTGAGTATAAAAGTAAAGTAAGAGAGAGAATTAGTGGGTGGAATAGTAAAGATTTTTTTGCCATTTTAAAAAGTGTGCAGTTTGTAATGAGATGCCCAATGAGAAAAGTGTGCAGCTTGTAGCGGGACGAAGGGAGTATATTATAAGGGCAAATTAATATGCATTTTAAACCTAAGTCTAATAGCATAAATCTATATTTCTCTTTGCCGCTTTACAATTACCACTTTCACATTCCACCAACACTATTATCACCACCACTTCACCATCATCACCGCTTCTCAATACTACTATCAACACCACCTTCAGCATTACCACCACCATCGAGAAAAGTACCTTTTTCGTCCTTAGAGTACCTTTAGTTATACCTTTTCGTCCTTTAACTATTTTGTTTTTACTTAAGAATCCCTAACCTACCGTTTTGAGGTATATGTGGTCCGTCTAGTTAACTGGCGTTAATTTCCCCGTTAACTTTGGCTGAGTTGGCACCTACATGGCGTTTCCATCCTACGTGGCGATGAGTCAGCATATAGAGGCTTAAAAGAAAAAAGAAAAAAGAAAAAAGAAAAAAGAAAAAAGAAAAAAGAAAAAAGAAAAAAGAAAAAAGAAAAAAGAAAAAGAAAAAGAAAAAGAAAAAGAAAAAGAAAAAGAAAAAGAAAAAGAAAAAAGAAATATATTAAGAAAAAGAAAAAGAAAAGAAAAAGAAAAGAAAAAGAAAAAAGAAAAAGAAAAAGAAAAAGAAAAAGAAAAAGAAAAAAGAAAAAAAATAATAAAATAATAAAAAGAAAAAAAATAATAAAATAAAATAATAATAATAATAATAAAATAATAATAATAATAAGAATAATAAAATAAGAATAATAATAATAATAAAATAATAATAAGAATAATAATAATAATAATAAAATAATAATAATAATAAAAAATATAATAATAATAATAAAATAATAATAATAATAATAATAAATAATAAAATAATAATAATAATAATAAAATAATAAAAATAAAAATATAATAGTAATAAAATAATAATAATAATAATAATAATAATAATAATAATAATAATAATAATAATAATAATAATAATAATAATAATAATAATAATAATAATAATAATAATAATAATAATAATAAAATAATAATAAATGTCAAAAAATATTTTAATCTATTTTTAAATTTATTACTTTTGAATATTCATTTTGAGACGGAGGAAATATCATTATAATTTTTTTTTAATTTTGATTCTCCATACCACCATCCAACCAATCCGCACCACCACCACCATCGAACCCACCAGTAACACCATCCACTCAAGACACCCCTTTCCCACCCATTAAAACCCATTTTCATCACCTGGAAAAAAAACCTCACATTAAACCCTTCTTCGTCCTCTCCATTTTGTCATCAAAATCTACTCCGGACGGCAAGTTCAAGTTGATTCGACGGTTCCCCCCCCCTCTCTCTCCCTAGATCTGAGATTTCAAAATCAAATCGTTCAGATCTGTTATCATTATTTGTTGTTAGATCTTCATTTTTCCTTCTCTCTCTTTTAATTTGTGGACACTTGTGAGTACATACATTCAAATGAGAGGATTTCGATGGTTTCCCTGGGGATTTGTTCTTGTTTCTTGTGGGTCGATTTCTTAGATGGTTCAAGGAGGAGTGCGTGCTTGAGATTCGTACTTACCTGGTTCCCCATTTTCAGTAACCAAGGCTCAACCACCATCGCTGCTAATAACTTCGAGAGTTGAAATCAGATTGGATTTTCGAAACCCAAATCTACAGATCTGATTCAAGTACTTACAGTCGCATTACATTGGAAAAAAAACAACTGGGGTTGAAAATAGATTTGAAAAAATGGTGGAGGAAATTGAATAGTCAAAAGGGTGAAGAGAATTGGAGGGAATTTGGGATTATTTTCTTGAACTGTATTCTGTAATGGGGGATTATTTGTAGTGGGGAAGGAGAAGAAGAAATGGAAATGGAAATGGAAGGAGGGGATTATTTTAAAATATTAAACTTATTATCTAATCATCAAAATGTAGACAAATAAATAATTTGGGGATTATTATTATTATTTTATTATTATTATTATTATTATTATTATTATTAAATTTTATTATTATTATTATTATTATTATTATTATTATTATTATTTATTATTACTATTTTATTATTATTATTATATTTTATTAATATTATTATTTTATTATTATTATTATTATTTTATTGTTATTATTATTTTTATTATTATTATTATTATTATTATTATTATTATTATTATTATTATTTCTTTTTTCTTTTTTCTTTTTTCTTTTTTCTTTTTTCCTTTTTTTTCTTTTTTCTTTTTTCTTTTTCTTTTTCTTTTTCTTTTCTTTTTCTTTTTCTTTTTCTTTTTCTTTTTCTTTTTCGTTTTCTTTTTCTTTTTCTTTTTCTTTTTCTTTTTCTTTTTTTTTCTTTTTCTTTTTCTTTTTCTTTTCTTTTTCTTTTTCTTTTTCTTTTTCTTTTTTCTTTTTATTTTTTCTTTTTTCTTCTTTTAAGCCTCTATGCTGACTCATCGCCACGTAGGATGGAAACGCCATGTAGGTGCCAACTCAGCCAAAGTTAACGGGGAAATTAACGCCAGTTAACTGGACGGACTACATATACCTCAAAACGGTAGGTCAGGGATTCTTAAGTAAAAAAAAATAGTTGAAGGACGAAAATGTATAACTAAAGGTACTTTAAGGACGAAAAAGGTACTTTTCTCCCACCACCATCACCGCCACTCGTCACTACCACCACCAATACCACAAACACCACCATCATCATTAACAACACCATCACCACCACTATTACTCACCAGCACCATAACTATTTGTAGACACCCCACCTTAGATCTCTCACCCCCGATTACACTCCAGCACCATTAACAACACCATCACTACTACTATTTTTAATTAGGCTTTGATATTAATGGTGGTATTGATGTTGGTGGCAGTATTTGTGGCTTTGATGTTGGTGGAGGGTAAGTGGCGGCAATGGTGGTAATAACGGCAGTGGAACATGGTTGTGATGTTGAGTGATGGTGTTAGTGTTAAGTGTTGGTAACAATGATGGTGATTGGATAGAAGTGGAGGTAAATATGGTGCTGGTGGTAGTGGTGAGGTGGTGGTGATGATGTTTGTTGGAATATTGGGTGAATATTAGGGTGAATGGTAAAGTCAACCAAGATTCTAAAATCCAAAAGGCACGACAGTTCAAATTCCATGAACTGCTCGGCCGAGCAAGGCATAAGCCTCGGTCGAGCATGACTGTCCAGAAACATGCCTCTTCTGTTAACCTCTGCTAGGGCGAGGCACTAAAGTGCTAGATCGAACAACCAGCCTATGCTCGGGTGAGGCACCAATAGTGCTCGGTCGAGCAGTTGCTGTTCGGTCAGATTGATGTCCTAACAGGTGCTAGCTTAGAGGGTTGTGACTTTTGTGAAACAGTCACAACTGACTCAATCTACCCTATATATAGACCCCTATTCCTTCATTCACTCATCAAGTAATCCAATCAAGTTATTATCAAATCCAAGTTACAATCTTTGTTCACAATCCAATTCTCTCTCTCATTCAAAGTGTTTTGATTCGTTCAAAGAAGTTCAAGTATCTTTCGTTCTTCAAGTTAAGAGACTAAGAGCAAGTCTGATTTTTGGTTCGCCCGTCAAGGTTAGTTAAAGTGCACACTAACTCTTGGTAAAAAGCGTTGTATCTTGGGAGACATTCCCCATCGATCCGTTTTCACAATTACGGAGGCGAAATATTATCTTAAAGATATTTGCTTCGGCATACCTCGCTTTAATCTCCGTCGTTTGATTTACGTATTGAAGATTTATAAAACATTTATACAACAATCTTAAGACAATATTTTCAGGTATTTGTTTTAATTATATCTTCTCTACTTCATCTCTTTCTTATTTGATTTTCTGTTTTCGTAACAGAAAATGGCTAATGGAAATGAATCTGTTAGTAGTGAGACTATTGCAACAAATGTAATAGCTAGCACTTCAAATGCTAATCAGCTTATGATGCCACCGGCCTCACAGTACGAGAAACCGGAAAAGTTCAATGGGGCTGATTTCAAACGTTGGCAACAGGAAATGTTGTTCTATCTCACAATGGTTGGACTAGTAAAGTTCTTACGTGAAGAATGTCCCGTAGCGGCGGAAGGTGTAGTAGACAAGGCTGCTCAAATGGCTGTTGATGCATGGAAACATGCTGATTATCTATGCTGGAATTACATATTGAATGGACTAGACAACACATTGTATAATGTGTACTACTCCATTCAAACTGCAAAAGGACTTTGGGATTCTCTCGACAATAAATACAAAACCGAAGATGTTGGAACAAAGAAGTTCTTTGTTGCAAAGTTTTTGGATTTTAAAATGATTGATTCTAAAACTGTAATGAATCAGGTCGAAGTGATGCAAGTCCTATTGCATAACCTTGAAGCCGAAGGCATGCAATTGAGTGAGTCCTTCCAAATTGCATGTATGATTGAGAAGTTGCCTCCTTCATGGAGAGATTTCAAAAACTATCTCAAGCACAAGCGCAAGGAGATGTCAATGGAAGACTTGCTTGTTCGTCTTCGCATTGAAGAAGACAATTGAAGTGCAGAAAAGAGAGTCAATGCTCGAAACATGAAAGCAAAGGCTAACATGGTGGAAGAATCCCGACCCAAGAACAAGAAAAGGAAGCATGATGACTCTTCTAAGAAGAAGTCAAGTAATGACACCAACAAACGCTTCAAGTTCAAAGGGACTGCTACAATTGTGGGAAAAGCGGTCACCGGGTAAAGGATTGTCGAAGCAAGAAGAAGAAGCCTCCCCAAGCAAACATGACTGAAATAGATACTCTCTCTGTGGGTGTCTCCGAAGTAAGTCTGTCTGCCGTTGTATGTGAAGCCAACTTGGTGTCAAACGTCAAAGATTGGTGGGTGGACACCGGAGCCACTCGTCACATATGTGCCGACAAAAGCTTGTTCCCTGAATACAAGAAGATGGAACGTGAAGATTTTCTCTATATGGGAAATTCTGAAACCTCCAAGATTGAAGGCATTGGGAATGTGATCTTGAAGTTCTCTATATGGGAAATTTCCGGTTTTGTCCATTTTTTAAATAACTGTCCGGAAAATACTCGAAATGCCCCCAAAAAGTGCCAGAAAGTACGTTTTTAAGAAAATGTTGTACTTTCACGTGTGATAACATGTGTTGAGTACGCTTTGACGTTGGGATGCACGGGGCAGTCTCGGGACATCTTGTTGGCTTGAGAACGGGAAGTTTAACGGGTTTCGGTTTACCTGGAGCGGGCCAGTTAACGGATTCCGGTTAACTTTTAACGGATTTTGACGATCCGGATTTGGGTACTTATAGTTAGCCCCTCAGCGACGTCACTTTCGAAGGAAGTGGGGTCTTTGAAAAAAGATAAGGATCCAAATCGGGGGATGCCTCATTTGAAGAGACTTGAGAGGTCAGCTGGCTGGACCCTTAGCGAAAGGATTCCTACGTATCCCGAGCGGGAATCAAGCCGATCGTAGTTAGTAGGTGCAAGGGCCGAGCGTGGGGACCTCCAAGATTGAAGGCATTGGGAAGGTGATCTTGAAGATGGAACGTGAAGATTTTCTCTATATGGAAAATTCTGAAACCTCCAAGATTGAAGGCATTGGGAAGGTGATCTTGAAGTTCACATCGGGAAAGGAGCTTACACTCAACGATGTGATGCATGTACCCGACATAAGAAAGATTTTAATTTCTAGCTCATTACTTAGTAAGAAGGGCTTCAAAATTGTATTTGAATCTGATAATTTTTTTTTTTTTTTTTTTATTTTTTAAAAAAAAATCTGATAATTTTGTACTTACTAAGGGAGGAATGTATGTTGGAAAGGAATACTTGCTAGATGGCCTGTTTAAGGCCAATGCTGTTGTAGTGGACAAGAAGGCCACATATTTGTACCCTCAAGTTATGAATAAAATTAACAATTCTATTTACTTGTGCGAATCTTCTAATTTATGGCATGGTCGTTTAAGACATGTGAATCGTGCTTCTTTGAGAAAGCTTGTTGGTTTAGGACTTATTCCAAAATTTGATTCAATGAAAGGTCACAAATGCGAAATTTGTGTTGAAGCAAAGTTTTCAAAGAAAGCTTTTAAACCAATTGAAAGAACTAGCCAACTGTTGGGTTTAATCCATAGCGATCAATGTGACTTAAAGCTTGTCTCAACTCGAGGTGGTAAGAAATACTTTGTTACTTTCATTAACGATCGAAGTAGATATTGTTATGTCTATTTGTTAAGTAGTAAAGATGAAGCAATGGATGCTTTCATCACTTACAAAACTGAAGTTGAAAATCAACTTGAAAAGTCAATCAAAGTATTAAGGTCCGATAGGGGTGATGAATATGAATCAACGAAATCTAGTGACCTATGTTCCAAATTCGGAATTATTCATCAAACAACTGCACCCTATACTACGCAGCAAAATGGTATTGCTGAGAGAAAAAATAGAACTATAAAGGACATGGTGAACTGTATGCTTGTAAGTTCGGGTTTACCACAAAACTTGTGGGGGGAAGCGGTGTTATCTGCTAACTTTGTGTTGAATAGAATTCCACACAAGAAAACTGGTTCCATACCATATGAATTGTGGAAAGGAAGAAAGCCTTCCTATAAATTTCTCAAAGTGTGGGGGTGTCTCACAAAGGTTGTCATTCCACCTCCTAAACGGTCAAAGTTAGGACCTAAAACCGTTGACTGTGTATTTATTGGACATGCAATGAATAGAAGTGCTGAAATTACCCAGGGATCGCGCGCGGGGGGCCGCGCGACGATGCGGTTGTCTTTCGCGGATGTTTTGGGACCTCGCTTTCGGGAAGGAGAGGAGTCGCCACGCGGTTTTGTATTTTGAGCCCAAACTTTGAAAAACGGCTTATGAGAAAGGTGTCGTTTTTATTGGTAGCAAAAACTTGGAAGGCTTGAAAATGGGACGTTTTGATTGGTAGCAAAAACTTGGAAAAGACTTTGAAAAGGGTGTCGTTTTTATTGGTAGTAAAAACATGACAAAAGGCTTTTTTAGTACCAGAGATTGTTAGGTTCGGAGGTCACGTTACGTTTCGGGAAGAGTATTTTGAGATCACCCGAAACGCCTCGTATGACGAGTCTTTCTACCTTTCTCGAAATTGTGTGTGTGTGTGTGTGTGTGTGTGTGTGTGTTTGCATTTTGAAAATGGGGGCTTGAATGACAAGCTTAATCTTGGTTTGAATGTCAAACGTTGATTTTATGATTCTTTTGGAAAAAGCGAGCGTTTGAATGACAAACGTCGGTTTTGAAGTTTTTTTAGGAAAAATGGTGCGAGTGACGAGTTTTGAATCTTTAACTTAAGTGTCAAATGTTGACTTTTAAGAAAATAGTGTTTGAATGTCAAACTTCGGGTTTTGAGTTTTAAAGATGATCGTTTGGATGCCAAATGTCACTTTACGCGTTTTGAAAGAGATTTCGAATGTCGAACTCCGGTTTTGAACCGGACATTACATTGTTAGCGATTTTACGGGAAAAAAGTATTAAATGATATGCGATCAACGAATCGTTTTGCGACTCGGACTTTGATAAGTAAATACTATCACGAGCCAAACGGCTCGAACTTGTAAATGACAGTATTTAAAATGCGGTATCAATGGAATCAAACGATTCGAATTTTAAAGGTACGATCAATGAACCAAATGGCTCGGACTTGTAAAGTTGCGTTATTTAAATGACAATCAACGGATCAAACGATCCGAAATTGGTAAATGACTATCATGAACCGAACGGTTCGGACTATAAAGTTGCGTATCGACGGATCAAACGATCCGGAATTGTAAATGACATAAAAGTAAAGAACGGGGTCGGAATGCCGTTTTAACCCGAGATTACTTCTCTTACGGGAGAGAAGAGGATCTTGGACTTAAAAGTATCGGACCCCGTTGTGATGCACCCGATTTTTGAAATCAAACGGAGTCGCCACGCCATTTTTATTTTAAGGGCCAAAACTTTGAAAAATGCCCGAGATTAGAGATTTGGGTTCGGAGGTCACGTTACGCTCCGGGAAGAACGTTAGTGTTCACCCGAAGTGCCTCGTAAAACGAGTCTTCCAAGCATTAAAAAACCATTTGTGTGTGTGTGTTTGTTTTTTGGCCAAAATAAGTTCAAACAGAAAAGTAAAAATTGGGGACTCTTTGTAAGACTTTGAACAAATCCCATGATTTTTGGTGTGATTTTAGGGTTGAGTTTTGGTACTCAAAAGACCTTTTGAAGTTGAAAACCAATTCTGCCAGAATGAAAAAGGCAGTGGACACTTGATTTTAAAATGGGTTTAAGGGCTTTAAAACTTCAAAATCTGGGGAAAGTCCGAGAATAAAAGTTGTTCAAAACACCTTAAATAAGGTTTCTGTAAAATAAATTCCCCATTTGGAGATGATTTGGGGGACCAAAACCTTCTGGAAATCTCAGATATGAAATCTGGATTTCCAGAGACTGAGGAACTGACTTTTAAAAGAAAATTTGAAAAAGGGAGTTTTACTCACGCAAAAAATAAAGTAAAAATATGTCTAGAAATCTCTGGATGTTTTCTACAAAAAGTATTTTGTAGTCAACACCAAATTCCAAGTTTCTGTATGTCCAAAAAATTCGACCATGGACAGAGGTCTTAGAGAAAGGCTACTGGACAGCAACTTTCTCTTGAAGAAAAACATGATTTAAAGGGGGTTTGGCATCCATGCTTGTCCCCATTTACCTAGGCTTTGATTAGTGATCACTAAACATTTTAGTGGTGATCTACTATATCAAGTCATCCTTGGGGTACATTAGGACTTTAAGCATTTCATTTGCTTGGGAAGGGAAATTTTATCCTTTGAAAGAAAGATTTTGTGTATGAAAATGATTTTTAGGGTTTTGAAAATGTGTTTGCAAGTAAGTAAATACACTTTGAAAGTAATGTTGATCCTTGTAGAGGATCATCCATGGAGATGAACTTCCATGGTGATCCTCTTGGATCTAGAGCAAGAAGATGAACAAACTACATTTTGGAGTTTGAAAGTGCATGCATGGATGAGAGAGATTTAGGGTAGGGAGAGGGAGGTTATACCTATCTTTCCTTGTGTTTTTGTTTGAATGGATTCAAGGCTTGAATGTGTTTAGGGTTTGAATGTGTTTAGGGTTTGTGATTAGAGTTGGTCAAAGAGAAAACAAGTAGATAACAATTAAGTCCTCTATGTTTTCTCTCTAATCCTCCTCTTAAGGGGTGATTGAAGCTTGGGCTTGTGTATGAATGGGAGTGATTTGAGATTATTTGGAGTGAGTGGGATTTGGGAAAGATTCAAGAGAAAATGGTGGCAATCTAAGGATTCCCACTGTTTTCTCTCTATTTTTCGCCAGAGTGCTGTTGCTGTGAGTGAATTGTGTTGTGTAGACTGAGAGAGGAGGGTTCAATTTATAGGCCACTGTGAGAAGAAAACTCATCCGCGCGGATCTGAGTGCAGGCGTGCACTGTTCATCTGCTACAGTGCAGGCTTTGGATAGGAGGAATATTTTCAGAAAATTCAAACTGGTTGCTGTTTTTCAGCTTGCCAATTCGGGTTTTTTCAATTTCTTTTGCTTTTTTGAGATTTCTTTCCTTGTTTATCTTCAAATAGCAATGCCTAATTTACCCTTGCTTTGTTAGAAATGTTAGGAATTGTTAGAAATGTTAGGAATGTTAAAACTTTCGTTAATTTTCTAACGAAAATACTAACAACTCAAATTGGAGCACTTACAGTAGCCCCTCGGCGACGGTGCTTTCGAAGTAAGCGGGGTCGTCGATAAGAGTAAGGCTCCATATTTGACAGGATGATCGAGTGGCTGAACCTAGCTATAGGCTACCTACGTATCCCGAATGGGAATCAAGCCGGCCGTAGTTCGGGTCTTTGATCCTGGAGTAACTATTTTAGGATGTCAACCTGGCGAGCGAGTTCGGCAGTCGGTTATTGAAAGAAACTCTACTGGGGATAAGAAATGACCATCTTTGGTCTGATGGCTAGGGTTGTATATCCGCTCTGCTGGGGATAGGAATGACCATTTTCGGTCTGATGGCTAGGGTTGTATATCCGCTCTGCTGGGGATAGGAATGACAATTTTTGGTCTGATGGCTGAACCTAATGATAGGCTACCTACGTATTCTTAAGAAGATTCAAGCCAGTCGTAGTTCGGGTCTTTGATGCTGACCCTAAAGTGACTATTTTAGGATGTCAACCTAAGATTTGACTATTTTTGGGAAGTCGTCTTAAGATTTGACTATTTTTGGGAAGTCGCCCTATGATTTGACTATTCTTGAGAAGTCGCCCTAAGATTTGATTATTTTTAGGAAGTCGCCCTAAGATTTGACTATTTTTAGGAAGTCGCTTTAAGATTTGACTATTTTTGGGAAGTCGCCCTATGATCTGACTATTTTTGGGAAGTCACCCTAAGATCTGACTATTTTTGGGAAGTCACCCTAAGATCTGACTATTTTTGGGAAGTCGCCCTATGATCTGACTATTTTTGGGAAGTCACCCTATGATTTGACTATTTTTGGGAAGTCACCCTATGATCTGACTATTTTTGGGAAGTCACCCTAAGATCTGACTATTTTTGAGAAGTCACCCTAAAATTTGACTATTTTTGACTATTTTTGGGAAGTCGCCCTAAGATCTGACTATTTTTTGGGAAGTCGCCCTAAGATTTGACTATTTTTGGGAAGTCACCCTATGATTTGACTATTTTTGGGAATTCACCCTATGATTTGACTATTTTTGGGAAGTCGCCCTGGTAATGATTTCGGTTTGTCGAATTAGGGGATGATTGCGATTTATCGCTTTCCTAGTGTTGTGTGTGATAGCATTTTAGGTGCCTCAAACCTTAATGATGATGTCTTAGGTGCCTTGAACCTTGATGATGGCGTCTTAGGTGCCTCGAACCTTGATGATGGCGTCTTAGGTGCCTCAAACCTTGATGATGGCGTCGTAGGTGCCTCGAACCTTGGTGATGGCGTCTTAGGTGCCTCAAACCTTGATGATGGCGTTTTAGGTGCCTTGAACCTTGGTGATGGCGTCTTAGGTGCCTCAAATCTTGATGATGGCGTCTTAGGTGCCTCGAACCTTGATGATGACGTTTTAGGTGCCTCGAACCTTGATGATGGCGTCTTAGGTGCCTCGAACCTTGGTGATGGGTGATCTGGAGGTATAAACTTGTTTTGAAATGATTTCCTTCTATGTTCGTATGATTTTGTTGGGGACAGACTCTGAGGGGATAGACAGTCTTTTGGTGGACTTCATTTGAAGGGATCGGTCTTACGTTTGCTGTCGGAGGTGAAAGAGACGGAATTCCGTTGGCTTTCGTCAGGGATGAACCTAAGTTGAGGTTTAGTTCTATTGTATGAACCTAAATGAGGGCTCAGTTCAGGAGTATGAACCTAATTCGAGGTTGAGGGAGACTATTTGAGGGCATTCTCGCAGGGGAAGATTAGAGCTTACGATGATTATCGGGGAAAAGGGTGACCGTGTTGGTCAAGCGGCTGGACCTATGGTAGGCTGCCTACGTATCCCGAGTGGGAATCAAGCTTGAACGTAGTTCGAAATCGACTGGATAGTTAGGAACAGATCTAGGATCCTGGGCCTTTTGATAATTCGGAGGCTGTCACCTTAAGGAACTAAAGCTTACGTCGCTATTTGCGGGAATAGAGATAGCTAAAGCTATGGGCAATCATGCAACATTTGTGAATGTATGCATATTTTTGAGATAGGTTGAGGGACTAACGTACCTTTGCTGTGCTTACCTGTAGGAGAGCAAGTCGCGGGGGTTGTGTGGTAGTTGATAGTATTGAGAGCCTTGATGTATCTGATCGAGATGTTGAAACCTTTAGGGGCGTGAGGTACCTCTGACCGATTGGCATTTGAAAACTTGGCGTCCCTGCCTACTTGCCTTTGAGAACTTGGTGTCTCTGATCGAATTGCATTTGAGAACTTGGCGTCCCTGACCCATTCGCATTTGAGAACCTGGCGTCCCTGACTGATTTGCATTCGAGAACTTGGCGTCCTTGACCGAATTGTATTTGAGAACTTGGCGTCCCTGACCGATTTGCATTTTGAGAACTTGGCGTCCCTGACCGAATTGTATTTGAGAACTTGGCGTCCCTGACCGATTTGCATTTGAGAACATGGCGTCCCTGACCGAATTGTATTTGAGAACTTGGCGTCCCTGACCGATTTGCGTTTGAGAACTTGGCGTCCCTGACCGAATTGCATTTTGAGAACTTGGCGTCTCTGACCGATTTGCATTTTGAGAACTTGGCGTCCCTGACCGAATTGTATTTGAGAACTTGGCGTCCCTGACCGATTTGCGTTTGAGAACTGGGCATCCCTGACCGAATTGCATTTTGAGAACTTGGCGTCTTTGACCGATTTGCGTTTTGAGAACTTGGCGTCCCTGACCGAATTGTACTTGAGAACTTGGCGTCCCTGACCGATTTGCGTTTGAGAACTTGGCGTCTCTGACCGAATTGTATTTGAGAACTTGGCGTCCCTGACCGATTTGCGTTTGAGAACTTGGCGTCCCTGACCGAATTGCATTTTGAGAACTTGGCGTCTCTGACCGAATTGTATTTGAGAACTTGGCGTCCCTGACCGATTGTAGACACTGGAGGCGGTCTTCATATATTTGTGGATGTTGGGGGTTACCGGAGCTCGTCTTTGCCAAGCTATCGACATGGGGACTATCTTTGCCAAACTGTAGATGCTGGAGGCTGTCTTCATCCATTTGTGGACATTGGAGGTCGCCTTTGCCGAACTGGAGATGACGGAAGGTGTCTTCACGGACTTGATGTACTGTAGATCTGGAGCCAAGGTGGTGTTGTCCTAATGTGTCTGAGGCCAAAATGGTGCAGGATTGAGGTGTCTGAATCAGGCTGATGTCGACTTTTAGGTGTCCGAGCACAAGCTGACGTGGGCTTGAGGGGTTTGAACCAAGAGGGTGTTGACCTGAGGTATCAGTCATTTGGGTAGTTCCGTTGAAGTCATTACGCTTCGGTGGAGACCATCCTTGCTGCGGAGAGGCTTCGGGTAGTGATGGAAAACTGGTCTTTCGTGCTTGAATTGCTACATTTGTTAGTAGAGGGGCAAATGCACACATGACATTCATGATGATGGATGCATGTATGGAACTAAAATGATTCACAATCGCTTAGGTTATTTTTTTTTTTTTTTTTAAATTATTGATTCATGTTTTGCATGCTACATGACCCTGGGGAAATTTTTGTGGGGATGCATGTGGTGAGAGGGTTTGTATGTGTTGTGGACTATTTGGGACAAGCTTTGAGCTGGTGGGGTGATATCCTTTGGTCGCGGACTTGTGAATGTGTGCCCCAAATTTTGTTTATTGGAATTCACGCGAGTTTGAAGACATCCGAGTTATTTGAAAAACGGAGTCGCCACGCCATTTTGATTACCTCAAAACTTTGAAAAAAAGGTTTTTACTTGGGTTCGGAGGTTAAGTTACCCCTTGGGAAGAACGTTTGGCGTTCACCCAAAGTGCCTTGCCGGAGCAAGTCTCCCAAGATTTCATTAATCGTGCTTGCTTGCGTGCTTTCTTTGTGTGCATGTGTTTGAGAGTAAAAGGGGGAAATGTCCCAAGTTATCTTCCGGACGTACAAACCATTTGTTGGTTGTCGCTCGGGATTCCTTGGAATTTATGTATTTGGGATTATGATCCCGTCCTCATCTTGTGACTTGTGATCATCGCATTTTAACCTCGGGACCCTCGGGACTTGCGTGATCGAGAGAATGACTCTCTTTTGGTTAAAGATGAGGTTCTTTAGGAAGGAATGTCCTTAGCCCATCAATCCTACGCTTTAAGACGGTCGAGCTCGTATAGAGGCTTCATACTCATTCTTAAGCGATAATCGGAGATATAGGGTTCAAGGTGTCCCTTTCTAAAGAGATATGGAACCTTTAATGGAAGGAACGATGCAAAGATGAGAACTTTTACACCGGTCCGTTCCAAGGTTGCTAATGGGGACATGGGGGAATGCATGTAAAAATAATACTTTAGTGAAAAGATGGCATTTTTGGAGTGTAAAGAATGTCTTTTGGTTGCAAGGGATGCCTTTTTGTGCAAAGAAAAGATTTTTATGTAAAGAATGTATTTTTATGTTGGAAAATAGCATTTAATGCACAAATGATGCATGAAAATGGCAAAGAATGATTTTTTAATGCAAAGTATGCATTTTGAGTATGAAAATGAGTTTTTAAATGCAAAAGATGCATCTTTAATGTGAAAAGGGGTTTTTTGAGTGCAAAGGATGCACCATTAAAGCAAAGATGTCATTTTGGTGAAAAAGATATCCTTTTAATGCAAATGATCTTTGCTCTGTATGCAAATGTTTTAGTTTAAATGCAGATTGGTGCATTAGAAAAGGAAAACATCGATTGCAATTTGAAAAGATAAGGAGTGCAAAGCGGCTATGTATGTCGCGCGACATAGGCCGCCTATGTCGCGTGACATAATAAGCCATTTTGCGTAAGCCTAAACAACCGAGATTTGCAGAGGTAACAAGGCACCAAAATGGTCAAGTTACTTCACAAACAAATCTCAGAGCATGTTTATTGATAATGAACACTTCAAGAGGGTGTGGATATGAGGGATCCACACTCATCTTGAGTGTTCATGCAAAACCAAGTCAAAACAGAGATTTTATATGAAATGTAATGAAATAAAATGTGGATCTGGGTAATATGAAGCTAAAGCATGCAACTTTAATCAGAATACTACATTATCAATGCATGTAACACATAGATTTCATATTCAAAGGAAAATAGAGAGTGGAAAAGGGGTAGAAACTCGTTACCCTTGAAGATCCACAACTCCTATATCAAGTTAGATATAGGAGCCTTCTAGCGTCCTCCTCCAGGAGGCGAGTTCGAGCCTTGGAGCCTTGAGAACCTCGAGTTCTTGATGTATAGGAAGTGTGTGTGTGTGTGGGAAGTGTGTGTGTGATTAGTTTGGTAGGATTGAGGTGATTTGGGGGGTATGTGAGGAGAGAGGACGCTTCTGGAGCGTATTCCCTATAGAGCGGGACTGAGGGATGGAGGAGGTGTGTTAAAATGAGAGGTGGAGACCTCTATTTATAGGCTGCATGGGCTTGTTATGTCGCACGACATAACAAGCCATGACTGTATTCCTTCTAGAAACATGCAAGGTGGCATGGTTCTAGAACTTTTCCTGGCTGGTTATGTCGCACGACATAAGGAGCCACATGCAGTTCCTTCTAGAAACATGCAAGGTGGCAGGTTTCTAGAAGGTTTTTATGGCCTATTATGTCGCACGACATAAGTAGCCGTATCGGATTCTTCTAGAAACGTGCAAGGTGGCGGCCTTCTAGAAGGGTTTTGGGATTAAGAAAACGTGTTTCTTAATCACCAAGCATTCCCTTCAGCCCTTAAAAGGCTTGAAACGACTCGAATTGTTCCGAACTTTAGGAAAATCCGGGAATTACCGGAAAAATTACCGAATTGCCGAAAATTAACCGGAAGGCATGAGCCGATTTGGGTACTTACGAAGCCCTCGGCAACGTCACTTGCAGGGCGAGTGGGGTTGTCGATAGAAAAGGATCCAATCTGGCGAATGCCGAGACGGATTGGGTGACCAAGTTGGTCGAGTGGCTGGACCTTTCATGAAAGGCTACCTACGTATCCCGGAGGAATCAAGCCATAATCGTAGTTCGGAATTCACTGGGGAAAGGGGGTGTCATATGTGACAAATTGGCTGAACCTACAGGGGGCTATCTACGTATCCTGGGGAATCAAGCCAGGTCGTAGTTCAAGTTTTTGACTGAATCGAAATGTTATTCCTTCACCTTGGAATAACGGAGATCGAAAGAGGGAGATCGAAATAAAGCGAAAGAAGTCGAAATGTTATTCCGTCATTCGGAAATAACGGAGATCGAAATAAAGCGAAAAAAGTCGAAATGTTATTCCGTCATTCGGAAATAACGGAGATCGAAATAAAGCGAAAAAAGGTTGAAATATTATTCCGTCATTCGGAAATAACGGAGATCAAAATAAAGCGAAAAAAAGTTGAAATATTATTCCGTCATTCGGAAATAACGGAGATCAAAATAAAGCGAAAAAAGGTTGAAATATTATTCCGTCATTCGGAAATAACGGAGATCAAAATAAAGCGAAATGTTATTGCCTTCTGGCAATAACTGAAATTTTTAACAAGAAACATTATCCCATTTGGCAATAACGGGGGATTTCCCGGAGGAAACGTTATCCCATTTGGCGATAACGGAGAATTTCCCGGAGGAAACGTTATCCCATTTGGCGATAACGTAGGATTTCCCGGAGGAAACGTTATCCCATTTGGCGATAACGGAGGATTTCCCGGAGGAAACGTTATCCCAATTGGCAATAACGGAGGATTTCCCGGAGGAAACGTTAACCCATTTGGCGATAACGGAGGATTTCCCGGAGGAAACGTTATCCCATTTGGCGATAACGTAGGATTTCCCGGAGGAAACGTTATCCCATTTAGCGATAACGGAGGATTTCCCGGAGGAAACGTTATCCCATTTGGCGATAACGGAGGATTTCCCGGAGGAAACGTTATCCCAATTGGCAATAACGGAGGATTTCCCGGAGGAAACGTTATCCCATTTGGCGATAACGGAGGATTTCCCGGAGGAAACGTTATCCCATTTGGCGATAACGTAGGATTTCCCGGAGGAAACGTTATCCCATTTGGCGATAACGGAGGATTTCCCGGAGGAAACGTTATCCCATTTGGCGATAACGTAGGATTTCCCGGAGGAAACGTTATCCCATTTGGCGATAACGGAGGATTTCCCGGAGGAAACGTTATCCCATTTGGCGATAACGTAGGATTTCCCGGAGGAAACGTTATCCCATTTGGCGATAACGGAGGATTTCCCGGAGGAATCGTTATCCCATTTGGCGATAACGGAGGATTTCCCGGAGGAAACGTTATCCCAATTGGCAATAACGGAGGATTTCCCGGAGGAAACGTTATCCCATTTGGCGATAACGGAGGATTTCCCGGAGGAAACGTTATCCCAATTGGCGATAACGGAGGATTTCCCGGAGGAAACGTTATCCCATTTGGCGATAACGGAGGATTTCCCGGAGGAAACGTTATCCCATTTGGCGATAACGGAGAATTTCCCGGAGGAAACGTCATCCCATCTGGCAATAACGGAGGATTTCCCGGAGGAAACGTTATCCCAATTGGCAATAACGGAGGATTTCCCGGAGGAAACGTTATCCCATTTGGCGATAACGGAGGATTTCCCGGAGAAAACGTTATCCCATTTGGCGATAACGTAGGATTTCCCGGAGGAAACGTTATCCCATTTGGCGATAACGGAGAATTTCCCGGAGGAAACGTTATCCCATCTGGCAATAACGGAGATTGCGAAAAAGGTTGGATTTTGTAGAGAAGTTGGAAGGAATCAATAGTTTTTGTAAAGAAAAGTGGGACGCACCCGAATAATTTTTTGTAAAGAAAACTGGGATGTACCCTGATTATTTGAAAAATAAAATTGAAAATGCCAAGGGCAAATAAACCAATCACGAGGTAAATTTGTAAAATAGGCCTCGGGGCACTAGAGGAAAAGCTGGATTGAAAGTGATTGAAAATGCCGGGGCACAGAGGATAAAACAGGCCTACGGGGGACAAAATTGTAAGATGGAGCCTTCAGGGGCAAAATTGTAAAAACAAGCCACAGAGGCTTATTATGTCGCACGACATAATAGGCCAGGTGAACAGTTTCTTTAAAAATTCGCACAGTCGTCATTTTGAAAATCAATTGAACTTGAAATTGAGAGGGAGGCGACAGTGAGAGAAAAGAGAGCGACATCAGAGAGGGAGATTCGAAAGAAATCAAGAGAAATCCAACACTTCTCGCCCGATTCAATTGAAGAATGCCTCCTAGGCTCTATCCGACCAAAAGGGGTTCTCAACACGCCAATTTAGCTACTCGGAGAAAGGGGGTGCAAAGGAATCAACGGCCATTTCTTCCGAAGCATCAAGGGGAGATTTTTACCCACGGCTCGATGAGCATACTTCGTATGTCACGAAGAAGGAAGAGGTAAGAAACCTAGGGTTTCTTGAAAAATTTTTCAATTTGTGCGAAATTGATTTGAACCGAGTTTTTCTTCGCATCGCATTTGAACTTCATATGGATTGGCCTCAACATGAATGAATCTAGGAAATGTAATGCGTAAATGCATGCCATTCATTGATCCATTTTGACCTACTTTTTGCTTGAGATGATTTCAAGAAATAGCACGAAATATTGATACTTGTGCCATGTTTTCTTGCGAAATTACGCACCCGTGGCTCTCCCGGAGGCGATTGGCGTGCTATGGCGGCGTAGCTTGCTGGGTAGCCAGACCGTGATACATTCGCCTAAGGGCATGATTTATGCTGTCGGGCTAGGACGATTTTCGAGATGGCGAGGGCCCTTGGAGACACTCAGAGGAGTGTAGACTTGGGGAGGGCCTTCAGAGAGTATTGGTGGGAGACCACACATTCGTTTCACTTCTCTTGGGGTGAGACGACGATCACTCCGCTAGATTTTGCGATCATTACAGGATCGCGCCCTTCACGGATGAGCCGCTCTACCTAGAGGAGCCTCGCACAGGGAGCTGAGCCCCAGACGATTGCTGATGCTGATTTTATGGGCTTACTTGGCTTCGTTCCCCACAATAAGAAGGGGAATGGATATGAGTTAGGCGAGTTGCATGGCTTGATCGAGGGGCAGAGCAGGGACTACATTGTGGTAGATGATCCCGTTGAGAGCCGGCTGAGAGCCGAGAGATTGGCTAGGGCTTTCTTATGGGTGGGCTTTTCCGACATGCCGTTCATTAACGCGCCGCCTACCGCCTTGGTTTCACTATTAGAGCTTTTGAGAGCATGGGATACCTGTCTGAATCTATCCTGGGGGAGGCAGGCTTAGCTGAGATGTATTTGGCCCTTGATGACGTCAGTCGAGGGAAGGCGAAGTACTTCACCTGCTTTCATCTGGCTTTCGAGGTATTCTCTCACCTTGATCTCTTTTCCTTAGCGCATTTCATTATATTCCTTGTTTTCCCTGTTTTGACTTTTCTTCTCCTTTTCAGGCTTGGGCATACGAGTACTTTGGCTGTTATGAGTGGCAGATCAAAGATGAGTTTCCTGCCACCACTTTTCCTGCTCTTCGTCGGTGGACGAAGGATGCCAGGAAATGCACCGAGACGCCGGAGGGCTCGAGGTGCGTGGATTACTGCTTCTTATCATGATACGTTGACATGCCTGAGAGGGATTCCACAGAGGATGAGCTTGTTCCCCTGGACTGGCCGTTATGGTGGCCTGGATTTGGATCACGCTGCGCACTTCACAGAGTGTCGCAAGCTACTGGTGGGCTTGTCCGGAGATGCCTTGTACTTAGGAGAGAGGGTGTATAGACAGCATGGGCCGAATAAGCACGCTCGGATCCCTGATGATCCTCCGCCTAGGATGTGGTTGCCTCGCCGCTGGGCGAATGTAGATGCTCGATTGTAGGCATGGCAAAGACATCTCTACACATGGGAGGGGGACTATACTTTGTACATGGCTAGACATCTTCAAATTCCCCTGCACTGTGGGGTTGGTTATGGCGCTCATAGCGCGGGGCCTTCGACCGGCTACGTAGCTAGACCTCCTTTGCCCCGACTTTCATTGATTATCGTGGTGGCGGTCGCATGAGGCGAGCTCACATTGATATGTCCTGCACTCATCCTCATCCGGTGCTTCCGCGAGGTTCTAGATCCGTAAGTACTGTTCCTTACGCCTCTTTGGATTGCTTGCATCTCTTTTTTGTTATCAAGAACCGCATTCGACGCTTTTTATGTCTCGCTTGTAATGTGTTTCGTCAGCTTACGTACATTTGACTGTGGCATATACCGGCGCGGGCATGATTGGCAAGCTCCGTAAAGGTATGAGTTTCGGAAGAATCAGTGCCGGCCACAGTGGTTCGATTGATATCTCTCCACCTCGGCCAACCGAGAAGGAAGAAGAGCCGCTCGATGACATGGGCACCGGCCGGGAGCACTAGAGGACCGACGCCTCGGACAAAGATCGCAAATGTGCCTCTTTACGCACCCATTGAGATTGACGATGATGATGAGGATGAGGATGAGGATGGTGGAGCTGAGACGGCCACAGATTACGAGCTTGACTCTGTCGTCATCACGGAGCTTGACGACTACTATCGCACGGGGACCATAGCTTATGAGGCACCTTCGGACGATCCTGACGATGAGCCAGAGGAGGCTGAGGATGACGACGAGGATGGAGATGAGGAGGGTGATGGGGATGGAGATGATTCAGAGTAGCCCCTTTTTCCCTAGACATTTGTGGCTTTTGGTTATTGTACCCCCTTTGGGGAAAACACATGTTATTATTTTTTTATGCACAACTTTTGGACTTGATCTACTTTGTATGTACAAATGGTTTGAATGGATGACTTGGATGAATGCATGAGTGTATATGGGGTAAATGAACCCTTCCTTATGCATTTGAGAGGTGGATGGGTGGTATTTACAGCCATTGACAAGTCGGGGATTGCCCTGGGGAGAACAGGAAGTTGCTGATGTCTGATGTCTGATGTGGCTTGTTATGTCGCACGACATGGCTTGTTATGTCGCGCGACATAGTAAGCCTGTGCTTTTCATTGCCTTTGGAACTGGAATGGAATCGCAGACACAGGTTGGAATTGGGTGACCAAAAGAGGTCACCTACCTGGCCTCCTTGGGACAATGGCAAAAAGATATTTGGTCCTTTCCTACAGAAACGGGGTGTCCTAGGAAGTCAAGCAACTCTTCATAGGAATGTTCCAAATCAAAAGAGGTGACCAATATGGTCATAAAATTGGACTTTTATGAAAAGCTTACGCACCATTGGAGAATGGAGGAAGAAAAAGGTGACCAAAGTGGTCGGATGGCTGGACCTTTATGAAAGGCTACCTACGTATCCCGGAGGAATCAAGCCCTGATCGTAGTTCAAACTTTACCTAGACAGTTAGGAATGATGTCTAGGATTTTCGACGTTTTGACAATTAGGAAACTGTCGCCTAGAGTTATCTCGAAGGCACTTTTGGGAGAAAATGTTATCATTAGCAATTGGCACGTTACTTGAGCCTAGGGGTGATTTTTTTCTCGGAAACATGGTAGGGATCGGGTTTGGATATACATATGGAATGTATTTGGGAATTGTTTGAGACGGGTTTCAAACAGTGGGGTTGTATCCCTTGGGTGCGGATCGAACCGTTGCCGTTGTCAATGTGGACGAGAATTCCTTCGGGCCGAGACTGGGTTTAAACCTCGGGTCTTGACTAAGGTCCTTTTCTTAAACTCGGCGCTTGAAGCCGATGCCGACAAGCTTTTACAACCAAAGCGTATGTTGGAGTAACCAAACCTTTCTTCTAGGGATGGATATGACTTATCGGAGTCTCTGGTCGGAGGAAAAACTTTCTGCAAAACCCCATGTCTTACTAAAGCCAGGAAAGATCCTTTCATTTGGCAAAGCCCCGGTTGAATGAGCCGAGCAAGCGAAGTGACTTGGCGAAGCCCCGCCTGTGACCTAAAAATCCCAATCCGATTGGTATCGTGATTCTCGAAATTGATCTCGACCAAGATCGAATCCATCTAGGGACCTAGTGAAGAACCCGATATGAACCCTAAACATGGCTAAAGAAGCCCCAGTTTAAAGGAATGACTTGGCAAAGACCCAACTTTGAAGAGTTCCAAGGCAAATTCTAATGCGAATTGTAGCAGAAGAGGGAAAACCTATCCTTTTTTCTCTTTTTTTTTATTTTTTTTATTTAGTCAATCAGTCAACCTTAAGAAGATGTGAAAGAAAAGATTTTAGAAATGTATACATGCAGGGGCATATTTTTTCGAAAGGCGGGAATAAATCCCGATCTTGTGTTATTTTGATGGCCTTATTCGATGAAGGCACAAAAACTCGCTTTGGGTTTGACTCTTTTGAGAGAGTATAAGCGTAGAAAGGTTGGTAAAAGTGTATGGAAGCCCCTGCTGACAGAAAATCACTGTTTAGCACTATTTTTCCTAAGATGTAGAAAAGGAAGACTTGTCAAGACATCTGAAAACTTGTTTTATTTACAATGATCACAAGATTGCTTAAAAACCCTTTGTTAATGTTCGGGTTATTCAACCACTAATATCGATATGAAAAAACATTCTTATTAATCATGAGGAGAAAGTCAACCAATGTCGTGGATCAAGGTTGGCTGGTGTGAAAGAAAAGTTTGTGTATAGGGAGGTCATTGATGAGATCGGGTTTTATGGAATCTGACTGTGTCTTATGGGAGAGGTCATTTGATGAGACCGAGTTTTCAGGAATTTGGATATGTTTATGACCGGACCATTGCTGGTTGCCTACGTTCCCCTCGTTGTGAGGAGCTCAGGTCGCCGTAGTTCGGCCTTGGCCGGACTGTGTTTGGCTTTGGGAAATGGGATTTGTGGTGCCTTTAGTAAAAAGGCTAGGATGAGATGATGATGAGGCATGGGCCTCGGGATGATTCCTTGACCAAGTCATTCTTGGACGGCTGCTTCTGATTGCTTCCAGGCTCATGAAATGCTTCTGGCTTTGCTTTGACCGCCCCATTGTTATCGACAACTTTGTTCTTCGAGCTTTGACTTTGCTTGTCCGTCAAGCTTTTGATTGGCGGTGCTGGGTCCTTGGCCTCATTTTTTTATGTGCAACCCTGTTTTTTGCCTAGACTGCCCCTTTTCTGGGATTTTCAGCCTAGCTGGGCATTACTCTTTTTGCACTCAGATTTTTTTATATGTGCAACCCTGTTTGTTTTTTTTTTTTTTTTTTTTTTTTTTTTTTTTTTTTTTTTTGTCTAGACTGCCGCTTTTCTCGGGATTTTCAAACCTAGCCGGGTACTACATTTTTTTCTTTTTATTTTTTTTTTTTTTTTTTCTGAAGCACTTGAGGACCAAGGCGAGCCCCTGCTTGAACATTCTTGGAAAGCTCTTAGGTTGTTATGGGGTCAATCTTTCGAAGCTGAGCGGCCTTTTGTTGTCCTTTGTTGCCGCCGTCGTTGACTTGGTCAAGGTGATGGTGAGGACATGGTTTGGGAAAGTGTATGGCTTTGATGAAGGCCTTTTGTGGGGTAAGGAAAGTGTATGGCTTGATGGCATTAGTTGACTTTCTCACACTGATTAATCGGAACGTGAATTATTTCGAGAGATTGTTTGTTGAGCAATGCAAGTGATCATATAAAAATAAAACCATTTCATTAAATGTAATGTAGGTGTGCAAATAATGTCTTAAGTCTAGCAAGAAAAGAAGAAGACTCTTTTATAGAAAATTGAAGACTAGTTACAATGTCCGAGGAGGACTTGATTGAAAGAGAAAAGTACTAGAACCTACGAAGGTTGACTGAGAGACTATATTCTCCTTTTTTTTTTTTTTTTTTTTTTTTTTTTAAAATCTTACTCAAGGATAAGTAGACCCTAATCTAGCTACTCTTCGCCGGTTGGACTGCCAGGGAGCTTGAGCTTTCCTTCGTAGATCAGCCACTGAATTTCCTTCTTCAGATCCACACACTTGTCTGTCACATGACCATAATGCTTGTGATACTCGCAGAACTTGGTCTTGTCAACTCTACTTGAGTTTCTTGGCTTATAGCTCTCGAGAGGTGTGAGAAGGCCTCGTTTAACCAAATCGTCGAAAACTTTGCTCATGGGCATCCCAAAATCATCAGGCTGACGTTTCTGACCTTGTATCTCCTGAATCGACCTCTTATCATAACTTTCTATTTTTGGCCAATGAAGATTCTCGAGCTTCCCGTCTTTTATCAACTTACGGATCTCATGACTCAAATAGGTGCAATCATCCATGTTGTGCCCATGGTATCGATGGAAAAGACAATGCTTGGACTCATCCAACCGAACATGGGGATTCCCGGGTTTCCAATTCTCCAAAGTGGCTTTATCGCCTTTTCTTTCATCGCCTTTTCCAAAGCATCTTGCTTAAAGACATCTCCATGTTGTCAAAATGAAAGGAGCGGAGTTTTGGAGACCTTGTTGTTCTCGAAACCCGGATTTCCATTGTCCAACCGGTTCCATTGTTGGATTTGGTTTGAAGGAGGCTACGACACTCTTTCCTTTGTGAAGAACTCGGTGCCGAGCCGGTATGGTGGGTACTTGGTGTCGGGTGGCATTGGATTATGCTTGGTGGAGTCATCTCCTTGCCTCGGTTCGACATCTTGGGTCAAGGGAGTATTGACACTCATCATGAGGTCAAGCTTCTCCTGCATTTGTTTCATTTGCTCCATCAACATCGCCACATGGGGGTCAACGGGGATTCTCGGGTTACCGGAATTCGTAAAAGGACTCTTATCAGCAGAGGGAACCACAGTAGCAAACTGACGGCTGAATTCATTAAGTCCGGTAGGTGACTGCTGAAAACTTGGATCGTCCTTTGGCAACTCATGATCGCATTCAAAGCGGGTATAGGGGCTTCGTAACATAGCCACATATCTCAAACCGATTATGCGAAGCCGGAGCATAAACCGGCGTATATTGCCGAAACCGAGAGACAAAGTGGGGTGAAGCCCAATCCGTTCTGAGGAGCTGAGGGCGATGGAGCCCCAATGAGCTGGGATGTCGGAAAGGATTGAGGAGGAGTGGTCCTCGGCAAGGGATCGTACACTACCAGAAAAAGGTCATTTAGCGACGGAAATTTCCGCCGCTAAAATTATATTTCCGTCGCTAAAATAAATCACCGACGGAAAAATTCCGTCGGTGGTCCGCCGCTACCACCCGTCGCAGTGCTCCGACGGGTCAATTTCCGCCGCTATTTTTTTCTTTTACCGACGGAAATTAATTCCGCCGGTGAATTAATGGTTTCTGACGGAAAATTCCGCCGCTATATTAATTTAATTTAATTAAATTTTCATTTCAAATGCGGAAATTTCCGTCGCCGTAATAAAAATTAATTTAATTAAATTAATTTCAGGGTGAAATTTCCGTCGCCGTAATAAAATTTAAATTAAAATTAAATTATTTCAAATAAGTGAATTTACCGTCGCGAAATTATTTAATTTTAATTTAAATTTTATTACAAATGACGGAAATTTCCCGTCTGAAATTAAAAATTAAATAAAAATTAAATGATTATAGCGGCGGAAATTCCGTCGCCGAAATTAATTTATTTAATTAATTTTTATTTCAAAGATTAATTTCAAATACGGAAAATTCCGTCGCCGATTCTCCGAAATAAATTTAAAAAAACAATTTAAAATATCAATAAACCAAAATTTTTGTACCTGATATAACATTTCAATTTATAAAACTAAAACTATAAAAACTAAAATTCAAATATCGGCCGTACCAAATAAAAACTAAATACCACCGTACCAATTCGGGAGGAGGGGAGGGGGAGAGGGGGAGGGGGAGAGGGGGAGGGGAGGAGGGGGAGAGGGGGAGGGGGAGAGGGGGAGAGGGGGAGGGGTGGAGCGGGGGAGAGGCGGAGGCTCCCGCGGGTACCAAATGTCGCAAATGTTTTAAACAAGTATAAATTAATACAAAAATGTCTAAAAATGTCTAAAAATGTCCGCAATCAACCTGGGGGAGGCGGGAAATTACCACCGGGAGTCTCGGGCCGAGATGAGCCATCAACGGCGTCAATTGTCTTTGAGTCTCGCATGCCGCTCTCGAATCTCGCATGACGTCGATCGTTCTCCTCCCGCATCTGCGCTCGAATCGCCAAAGCATCCGCAAGCTTTGCCCGCTCGCGTTTCTCCTCCTCCAACGCAGCCTCCAGAGTGTCGACCCTCGGATCATGAAACGTGGGCCGGGCTACATTTCGCCAGACGGCCGGCCGACGTCGACGGGCATTGCCGCCCGTAATCCCCATCCCTAACACTCGGGCTCCTCTCCTTGGATGTCCCCGAGAGGTGACCTCCGCCAAACATCGTGCACGAAGGGGACGGGCTCGCGGGAGGCGTTCCTTCGGGAACAACGGCGGCTTGATATGCAGCTTGAAAAATAAAACAACCAATTATAATCATATACACAATGTAAGGTACATAAATAAATTTACATATTCAAAATCAAGTCATTTAATGGTAGTTTACTTACAAAGGCTGCTTGCATCGATCGTCAACCCATTGCGGAGGTTGATCGGGCGCCGTAAATTCCGAATATGGGTGCTAGCGTAAACATCCACAAAAGTGATATTCGGACCATACTCCCTTTCCTATAAATAAAATAAGCGAGATTATTACTTTGAAATTGTATATATAAATGCAACATTTAAACTGATTTAAAAGCATGCATACACTACATTTACACTAAAACTATGGATTTCATAGCATCAACATTGGCTCCCAGCTAACATACGTACATAAACCTATTTAAAAGCATCCATACACTACTACATTTAAATTAACATACATACCATGCGGTCGTGATGCTCGGCGACCGTGAGCGTCCCCCCGATATGCAACGCCGCCGACCCCGAGGAGCCTGCTCTATTGGCCTTGGCCTGTTCGGATATAGCCTTCGCCGCAGGCGACCCCCAATATTCGCAAAATTGAGCAAACACCTCATCGGTCATAAAAGTAGGACACAAGGGCTGTTCTCCCGCCGCGAGCCGAGTAGTATAATAATTTTTCTTCGTGATACCTATAAAAAATATGAATATCTTGTAAACATATAATGATGACATTATAAAATTAAAAGAGTATAATCATTGTTAATTAAACTAATTAAGGATAGATAAATATGTTACAAATAAAATCCTTAAATAGCTTGTGAGCCTGCTCATCGTAAACATATCTAGCCGTCGCATCGCTGATGTCTGGCGCCCAATAATATTTAGCCTACAACATATAATGATAACATTACAAAACTAAAAGAGTACAATCATTATTAATTATAACATTTTAATAACAAACTAACATTTAAGTTTTAAATAAAAACCATTAACACATTACCTTAAACTCATCCCACGCATCGTCCTTCTGCCTCTGTGGCAATTTTTTCCAGTTGGGCCAAAACTCGGTCATTTTTCGAGACCGCCGCATTGCCCGATCTTAGTCCCCGGGGTGGGGTATCCACCTACAAACCTCGCCAAGTATATTTATACAATAACATTTTAACTTAAATAATGAATTATATATAAAGCAAAAAGGAACCAACTTATATCAAATTAATGAAGAGTTACTTATCGGTCATAAAGTGATGATATCACGACCAATATCCTCCTCGGAATCGACAGGTAGTCTGAGTATCGGCCCCAGAGGTGGAGCTAGTACTACTGCGTGAGGGGTCGACATCATCGCTACCGGATAGGGACGGTTGCGTCCCAGTAATCAATGTATAAATAGGCTTAGTCTTCTTACCCTTGCCCTTTCTACTAGAACTCATACTGTATTACAGTAAAAATATTAAAATATACAACTTTAACAATAGGAAACAATATATTCACAATACATCTAAAACTTTAAAGTTCTAATAATCTAAAGCATTCACAATACATATAAAACTTTAAACTATTAATAATATAAAGCATTCACAATACATATAAAACTTTAAAGTTCTAATAATCTAAAGCATTCACAATATATATAAAACGACGGATATTAAAAATAATCTAAAGCATTCACAATACATATGAAACTTTAAAGTTCTAATAATCTAAAGCATTCACAATACATATAAAACTTTAAAGTTCTAATAATCTAAAGCATTCACAATACAATTTTAAACTTTAAACTATTATTAATCTTCATCCCATCATCATCACTGGACTCGAATTACTACAAAACTCGAGTTCTTCATCTTCGTCTTCGGACTCTGATGAATCAAACTCTGGTTCCTCTTCCTTTTCCTCTTCCTCTTCCTCTTCCTCTTCCTCTTCCTCTTCCTCTTCCTCTTCCTCTTCCTCTTCCTCTTCCTCTCGATTCATCAATATCAATGTGCGCGAGATGACCCGAACGAGGCGGGGGAGTTGGCAAATTCACCGGTAAGATATCCTCCTCGGGTTCATCAACATTTTGAGGAATATGAGTGACATCATCTAATGGATGATTAGCCGATGAAACGTTAGGTGGCACCGGCATTTCATCCTCTTGATAGGGTGTTTCTAATGACGACTCAGTAGTTGTCGACGAGGGTAGGTTGTCAATCATGCTCCTAGCCTTGGTCATCCAAACAGCCCACAATCCGTCGGTCGCGGACGAGGGTAGGAGTCATGTATACCTGTTGTGCTTGAGATGCTAAGATGAAGACGTCGTCGCCATTATGTCTCGGACGAGTCCTTTACATCGACGAGGTCAAATATGGGGTGCTTCTTAACACCTCGCACAAGATCCCGCCAATCACAATTGAACAAGACAACACCTGTTTCTACCGAAATACTCCACCTCGACTACTTCTTTCAGACGCCATAATAATCATTCCCTATAAGCTTCACACCGCTATTCCACGTCAATTTAGAGCCCCGTAAGCTTTGGTATGAAACACATAGCCATTCACGAAATAACCGTTGTATAAATGAACGTTCAAGTACGGAGATGATGCTAAATGTCTTAACCTCGCAGCCTTGGCATCACCCGGATGTTCGCCTATCTATAAGACAATATTGTAACCAATTTAATACAATTTTAAGATTGAATGTTTAAAGAAGTGTATAGAATAAATTTGAATGAAACGAAATATTTACATATTTCCTTAGCCGCTTTGGAAATTCTCTTTCGTCCTAGTTGCGATGAGTTCTCGAGATAAATCCCGAGCTAAATCTTCAAACATTCTGCAATAGGGTTAAACAAGGCATTTCATATGCAGGTAATTAAACATGCATAATTTAATCGACGAGGCGTAAACATAACATCAATGACTTACTTGATATATTCCCCAACCTCGTCAAGCTTAAGAAGAACATACGTTTCGACCGCGGCAAACTCTTTAGCGGTTAACGTACGCGTACCAACCCGTTTGCCGAGCAACCGACAGTGGGATGAAAATACGGAGATGTTTCCCTTAGACGGAAAACCACCATCGTAATTGCGGCCAACCCTAGTCAATCTCGTATCAACATCAGAGGAAAATATGTTCCGACAAAGGCAACAATCTCATCTATGATAACAAATTCTTCCTGAAATTGAGGCCTCGACCATGGCCCTATTGCTCATCTTCCTTTTCAATTGGCCTAGATACCTAAAAGTCATTCGTAGATTATAACATAAATAATGTTAAAGAAGGTATATTGTTAACGCTCAAATTATTTAGAAATAGAATAAATTCAATTACCTCTCAAATGGATACATCCATCTCGTATTGAACTCGACCACCGACTCTAGCTTCGTATGCCAAGTGGACCGGTAAATGCTCCATAGAATCAAAGAATGAAGGAGGAAATATCTTCTCAAGTTTGCACAAAGTCACTACGATGCTCTCCTCAAGCTTTTTCATGTGATCAACACGCAGTGTGGTCGATGTTAACGCCGGAAAAACTCACTAACTCGTTAACGCCACCCGCATATTGTCGCAAGAGACCCCGAGAGCAATCGGAAGTAGCCTCATCCAAAGCAAACGTGGCAATCGTGACTCTTCAAACCCCGCACTTTCCCTCCTCTACATTGACACGCTACCAATGTTAGACGCGTAACCATCCGGAAGCCTTAAATCCTTGAGCCATTTCGGGAGGAGGAGCTTCTTTTCCTTTGTAAGCACGTATTGAGCCATCGGTCTAACCGGTTTACCATTGACGTATACCAAGTCTAAGGCCGGCCGCTTACAGATTTCCTTAAGGTCCTTTCGAGCTTTTTCGTTGTCTTTAGTTGTTCTCTTGAAATCCATCAACGTGTTAAAAACATTATCGAATACATTCTTCTCAATGTGCATCACGTCAAGGTTATGTCGAATGAGATTTGTTTTCCAAGTATGGCGGCTCCCAAAATATACTCCTCTTGATCCGGTTATGGGTAGTCCCAAACCCTTGTATTTTGGTCTTCGAAAACTTTTTCCCCACCGAGGATCGAGCAATCTAGATACCTCCTCATAGACCGTGTCACCACTTAAACGAATCGGTGCCTCATCATGGTCAATCTTGTTCTTTTTAAACGCATTCTTCCGGGGTCCCGAATGGGTGGTCCTCCTAAGAAATTGTCTATGGCAATCGAACCAACATGGTTTTCCGTAGTGCGTGAGCGTGAAAGACTTTGTGTCACTCATACAATACGGACAGCCAACTTCCCGTGGGTGCTCCAACCCGATAACATCCCATATGCAGGGAAGTCATTAATCGTCCACATCAACGCAGCCTTCATGCCGAAATTCTCTCGCTTGAAAGCATCCCACGTTTCGACCCCATCCTCCCAAAGCCGCTTCAATTCGTCCATCAAAGGTCGGAGATAGACGTCAATGTTCCTCCCGTGGCTGCTTGGGCCTGGGATGAATAACGACAAGAACATGTAGGGATCACTCATACACAACCAGGGCGGAAGATTGTAGACAGTGGCTATAACCGGCCAACAAGAGTAAGATTTTGCCCCAGGACCAAACGGATTGAAACCATCGTAGCGGTATGCATAACCGTATATTTCTTGCTTCGCACGCAAAGTCGGATAAGTCTCATCAAAGTGTTTCCATGCCTCCCCATCACCGGGATGAATCAACACACCCTCTTCACGCAAACTTTCCTTATGCCAACGCATTGCCTTCGGCAGTAGATTTAGACGCGTAGAGGCGTTGCAGCTCTTGGAATCAACGGCATGTAACGCAACCGCTATGTGGTCTGTTTTTCTTGTGTTTTGAACTCCCCTCCGATTTGGCTTATATCTACTTTGTCCGCAAATTGAACACTCGTCTTCTCGTGAATCTTCCTTGTAGAATAGCATGCGTCATTCTTACACGCATCAATCTTTTCATAACATAGCCCAATCTCGCCCAACCAACTTCTTTGTCTCATAAAAGTTTGTAACCATCTTATTCTCTTTCGGCAACATCCGCTTAATTGCTTTCATGATACGATTATAAGCGGCATCGGCTAATATTGCAATCGGCCTTTATGTTAAGTGAGCTCGGCCACAACTCTCCAACACATCATTTTTCGCAACACGGATAGACCTTCTCTTTTGCAGAGTCCATAGCATCAATAAATTTCTTGGCTGCAGGGGTTCGGGTTCTTGCTGTTGGTTCTCTGACCAATCGAAGGAAGGACCGGCCGCATCCCTAACCATATCTTCCATATTCAAAGGTGGTTCTTCATTGTCCCTTGAATAATAGGTTCGGGTTCGGGAGGGTACATGAATATTCTCTGGGATTATTCGCAACATTTGTGCGCAATCTCACCTCACCATGACGAGTCCACCGTTTGTACCCAACTTCAAACCCGTTACGCAAAAGATGTTTCGAGTATCGATCAAGCTTAGATACTTGACATTACAACACTTGTCGCATGGACACCTAATCTTACCATATTTATCCATGTGACCGGTTTTATTTAATTGAGCAAATTCAACAAATCCCTTCAACCCTCTTATAAAACTTAGGATTGATACCGCGTTGATTCGGCAACTTCCGCTTATACATCCAACTACGATCATCGTTAACGTACATCACTCCCGCATTGCAATCCATATATTATACGTACACTCAATTTAATCGACGGATGAAACAAAATTGGGATGTTAATAATTATTGGATTTCATAATATATTAACAGTTTAGAAGTAATTAACATATTATCATTCCCTAAATTTGAATTACAAACTTAAAAGCAACACAGATCTTCTTAAAATAAATATAAAGCTTCTAACTCATATTTAACAATATATTAACATGTCTTCTTAAAGTGTCTAGGAACTCGTTCCCGCTCCCGAACTCGAATCTCTACTCTTCCTCCGCCTCGGTCCCCGGGAGGTCTTTGGTCTAGGTATGTTGAAAAAGCCGGGCCGGACCTCGTCCCGGCTCGGGTATCGTGTGAGCCGGTGGATCAATCGCCCGGTAGCTCTCGCACGCTCTTTCCTGCCTCAAGGCCTCCCTGCGATCTATCACTTCGGGATCATTTCTCAAAGCAGCTCTCCGAAGCTCCCCCTCTCATAATCTGCTGCAATGTCGCTAGTGATTTCATCAGGGTTGCTCTTGGCCTCTATGTCTCTTAATGTCCGGCTGGAAGAATAGTCTGCCCCAAAATACTCTCGGCGTCGAGCCTCTATCATCACCGTACAGACCTTGCCGCTCCTCGTACCATGTCGGATACTCGGTGGTCGAAATGTGCTACCTCTAGTCGACGGAGTAGTGGTTGTATCGAAAGAAAGCCCTCTAGAAATGCTGCGCCAAAGAAATGTGTAGTCCGAGGCTCAGCCATAATCATCGGCATGGTATTAGTCGTCAACCGCTTCTCTCAAAGTCCGAATGGTCTGCTGCGGGTATCCGTCTTGTCGCTCACTAGAGATGGAATGCAAAAGGATGATACATGTAGTCCCGGAAGTCGGACAATCACTGACCCATCTTGAATATCTCTCATAGTCTGCAATCCCCATGCCGGAATCCAATAGTACTGGTTTGCGGTCTCATATCGGGCCAAGGCCAACCTCCTATGCCAACTCTCAGTAGCGGCATCCCTCAATTATCTGCTTATTTGTCCGATCACCCAAGGTAATTCCGTTTGCCCCTCTGGCAGTGGCGAGATCAAGCGCAATCTCTCATACAGCCACAATGATAGTAATCTGGGGCTGCCTGAACCCATGTACTCGGATCCTCCGACTAATCTATCAATGCCGTGGTATGTCTCCACTAGCAACAGTGGAATGATGTCCATCGCTCCCTATCCAGATTGAATATGCCGGATGTCAACTCCTCGATCACCTCTCAGCTGCCTGATGATCTCTAACAGCGTAGCTGGACACTCTCTGATGTAGCCGCGAAGTAGTGCGCGAACGTAATGAGCAACATGAATATATCTAAGGAAGTGGATAGATCAAACAGTCCAGGGCTAGTCCGACTCAATCTGGCTATATGAGTCAAGTCTATGAATCTATCGTCAACGACAATGCCCGATACCCAGTCTGCTGATAATCCCAAGAATTCAGATAGTTGCTCCGTAACTGATCGTTTGTCTCGAGGAAATGCCACAGTCCTCGACTCAGCCACACCAGTCAGTGCTCGAAAATCCTTCATCGTTGGCATCAGATCGTTGTATGATAGGGTGAACACATGTCACTCCGAATCCCAAAAGCACGAAGCAGCTCGGAGCAGATCCCAATCAATCTTCCAATATTTTAGAGACCAGATGCATGGCATGCTATACCTCCTGTCAATAAGTTTCCGGTGTTGTTTTTGGTGAAAGCGCGAGAGTTCAAGAATGTCTTGTTGAAATTGATACTCTCGGGAAACAATTTCTCCATTGTAATGCTCCATGTTGCCTTAAATTGGGGCTGCTGGGATTTTTTACCTATTAATATTGTGAATAATTGTAAATTGTTAATATTTAAAATTAGGTTTAGAATTGGGGTTGGCTTCTTAGTATCAACAAATCTTGAGCTCTAGTTCAAACTAAACTAAAGGATAATGGTGTCCCTACCTAACCACATACTCTATCCTTTAAGTGCCTGTTTGATAAACCTATCCCATCCCGAAATGCACGATTATATGAAATGCAAATATCACTTTGTCTACTTGCTTTAAAATCGAAAATAAAGAAATTTCGGCTTTTGGATAGACCTAAATTATTACTATTGTGAATAATTTTAAATATTAATATTTAATTCTTTGTTGTAAAATATATAATTTTACAATGATGAATTAAATTAACATTTATAAACAAAATGAGAGTCGTTCTCATCCACAACTATCAAAACCCTATCTCATCTTAGACCAAGAAAGACGAGCAAACAAGTTCTCATTTGTTTGACGAAAGGATTTTCTTGTTTAATAAGAATTTTCCGGTTTCACTTGTCCTCCTCTCTAAGGATCTCAAACATATGACCATGTTTGTGACAGCTGTTTACTCTTCACTCGGTGTTATACGGTCACAAGTAAAAACAAGGTAACGAGCATAACACCGGTGAAGAGAAAACAGACTTTCCTCCAATTTTTTCAATCTCCACCTTCCATTTACTCAAGATCCTGATTGCAGAATCTTCCTCATGAGCTTGAAAGCTGGCGGTGTTGCCCTCAATCTCACGGTTTGTTCGCATTCGAATGCAAAGCAACCGTGAGATTGAGGGCAACACCGCCAGCTTTCAAGCTCATGAGGAAGATTCTGCAATCAGGATCTTGAGTAAATGGAAGGTGGAGATTGAAAAAATTGGAGGAAAGTTCTGTTTTCTCTTCACTAGTGTTATACTGTTACCTTGTTTTTACTTGTGACCGTATAACACCAGTGAAGAGTAAAACATGCACTGTCACAAACATGGCTGTGATGTTTGAGATCCTTAGAGAGAAGAGGACAGTGAAACTGGAAAAACTCTTATTAAACAGAAAATCCTTTGCTCAAACAGTGGAGAACTTATTTGCTCTATCTTTCTTGATCAAAGATGGACAGATTTTGATAGCTGTGGGTGAGAAAGACTCTCATCTTATTTATATTTTAAGATGTTAACCACCAACCCAATACCCTAAGGTGCATCTAGGGTGCCAGGATTGATATCAGGCGCTCAAACGTAGGCGATATACATCACCGTCCGCGATGCCGTCAATCGCCCCAAAATGAGATCTAGAACCACTAAGGTAGTGTGCAGTTGAATATGTTACATTATTGAGACATTCACCCCCCTTCCTTCCCCTTTGACTTTAAAAGACTTGAAAATTAGATATTTAGTAACTTATCTAATTGTTGCATATGTAACATGTTATGTTTACTAAATATGTAACATGTTATGTTTACTAAATATAACATGTTACATATTTGATTATGAGTACGGTTATTTATCGTTTTCTTTATAGTGGCATATATTTTCTTCTATTCGTTAATATTACTAACATATCGTTTTCTTTTTGTCATTTATGATTCGGTATAACTAAATTGATTATTACCACCATTTAGATTACGCATTATTCATTTTTTCTTTAGCTCTTTATCAATTATTTTTGTAATTTTCATAGATACTCTTTATTCTCAGTTATGGTTCTCAAAGCACATTTTATGATTTCAGGTACTACACCTTAAATGTTGGTTTACTTATTTACGCGACACGTATATACAGAAACTGTATCCTAGTTTGTTTCATATAAGGTGCATCTAGGGTGCCAGGATTGATATCAGGCGCTCAAACGTAGGCGACATAATCACCGTCCGCGATGCCGTCAATCGCCCCAAAATGGGATCTAGAACCCTATCATTATATTCCATGAGGTCCTCATGAATCACCAGGCAACAACAGAAGCCCCCCCCCCACCACCACACACACACACACAAGCAAACAATCACATAGTATAAAATTTCCAACTTCCTGATCACTGTCACAACAATTGAAGACCTCTAAATCATCTGTTTTCTTTTGATCGCTTCTGCCAAAAATGAAAATTGAGAGCGAGATGCAACTTCACGGGAACCAAAAAATGAATTACAACAACCGTAACAATTTTCCAGTTCACACCAAAAATGGTATACTTAAACTCCAGATCAAACACTTAATAGAGTACACCAGCACTAAAACTACATAGATCTAACAAAAAGCATAGCATACATCAATAATTGAAGAATAACTCCACAGATTAAAAAGATTAACCCTTTTAAACAATCAATCAAATAAAACAAAAAATGAATCAAATAATCAGCTGGGTATCATCAAACTAATAATCAAAGACTCAACCAAATTTGATTTGATTTACAAATACCGTTCAACTTAGGAGTTTCAATCAAATAAGAGGCTGAATTTCAAGAAATGAGAGGGAGAAAACGTACTGTTTCTTGTCAATGGCGATTAGGAAGAGAGACGGAGGATGGAGCTTGAAGAACGAACGAAAGAAGGAGAAGACGAGCAGTAGACGGCGGTGAGGCGACGGCAGTGAGGCGACGACTAGACAGGCGACGACGATGAGAGATGCCGGTGATGAGGAGACGGCGGCAAATGGTGATGGAAGAAGAGAGAGCTCGACGGTCGCGGTGGGGAAGAGAGAGAAAGCGGGAAGAGAGAGAGATTGTTGAGAGACTGTAATGAATTTAGGGCGAAATTTTTTTATTTATATTTTACCTCAGCGACGGAATATTCCGCCGCTGATAATTCGCCTCTAGACATTACGTTCACATGGATCGATGGCGTGGCATGTACCACCGACGGAAATTTCCGCCGCTGGTTTAATTAACCCCAGCGACGAAAATTTCCGCCGCTATAATTAATAAATATCATTAATAAAAATCATTATTTATATCATATATAACATGAAAATTATTTTAAATCACTATCAAAAAAATAAATATGAGTTAATAAATATTATTTTTGAAAAAATAAATAAATCATAAATATTTATTAATTTTAATTTAATAAATATCATTCTTTATAATTATATAAAACATGAAAATTATTTTAAATTACTATCAAAAAAATAAATATGAGTCAATAAATATTATTTTTGAATAAATAAATAAATTATAAATATTTATTAATTTTAATTTAATAAATATCATTCTTTATAATTATATAAAACATGAAAATTATTTTAAATTACTATCAAAAAAATAAATATGAGTCAATAAATATTATTTTTGAAAAAATAAATAAATCATAAATATTTATTAATTTTAATTTAATAAATATCATTCTTTTTATTATACCATATACCATATACCCTATACACTATACACTATACACTATATACTATACCCTATACCCTATACACTATACTCTATACCCTATATCCTATACCCTAACCCTAACCCTATACACTATACAATATATCATATACCCTATACACTATACACTATACCCTATACCCTATACACTATACCCTAAACCCTATACTCTAAACCCTATACACTATACCCTATACACTATACACTACACCCTATACCCTATACCCTATACACTATACCCTAAACCCTAAACCCTAAACCCTAAACCCTAAACCCTAAACCCTATACCCTATACACTATACCCTATACCCTATATACTATACACTATACCCTAAACCCTATACATTATACACTATACACTACACCCTATACCCTATACTCTATACACTATACACTATACACTATACCATATACACTATACCCAGGGGTGGAGCCAGGAATTGCCCGAGGGGGGGCAAGATTACACGGGGGGTTCGGGGGTAGCGCCCCCGAAAAAAAAATTTCGGGTCGGACAAGTAAAAAATGGGTCAAATCCATGAAATACAATGTATTTTAGTTAAAAATGTAAAGAATTAAGAAAGTTAACAAAAATGATAAAAGTAAGTAATTCAAAGAACGTTTGAAATAATGTTGAAGTATTTAACGCAAACAATTTATTAAAATATATTACTCGTACAAAAAAGAAATTCAAATTTGCTAATTAAACTTGGGATAATAGGAAGAAAGACCAAAAATAAAAAAAATGGGAAAAGCCTAACTAATTAATTAAGATTGAAAAAATGTGAGGAAATTAGGAGAAAGAGAAAAACAAAACTGTTAAGAGAAAGAAATGGAGAGAGAGAGAATAGCAAAGATGGAGGACAAATAAAATTAATTGAAAATGTAGATAGCAGATCTCGAACATGAATTTGAAAGGAAACACCAAAGGCTTTAACTTCACCCCTTCTACCACTGAACCACACCACTCACTGGTGTTAATCTTGAAGTTAATTATATATAACAAAAAAATATGGAGGGGGGGGCAAAAAAAAAAAATTTCACTGCACTTCCGCCGCTGGGGGGGGGGGGCAAGTGCCCCCCATGCCCCCTGGCTTCGCCCCTGACTATACCCTATACCCTAAACCCTATACACTATACCCTATACCCTATACACTATACCCTAAAACCTATACTCTATACCCTAAACCCTATGCACTATACACTATACACTATACCCTATACCCTATACACTATACACTATACCCTATACCTTATACACTATACCCTAAACCCTATACCCTATATCCTATACCCTATACCCTAAACCCTATACACTATACACTATACACTATACACTATACCCTATACCCTATGCCTATACCCTATACCATAAACACTAAACCCTATACCCTATACACTATACACTATACACTATACACTATACCCTATACCCTATACCCTAAACCCTATACACTATACACTATACACTATACACTATACCCTATACCCTATACACTATACACTATACACTATACCCTATATCTTATACACTATACCCTAAACCCTATACCCTATACCCTAAACCCTATACACTATACACTATACACTATACACTATACACTATACACTATACACTATACACTATACACTATACCCTATACTCTATATCCTAAACCCTAAACCCTATACCCTATACACTATACCATATACACTATACACTATAGGGTTTAGGGGTTAGGGTTTAGGGTTTAGGGTTTTGGGTTTAGGGGTTAGGGTTTAGGGGTTAGTGTTTAGGGTTTAGGGGTTAAGGGTTAACGGTTAGGGTTTAGGGGTTATGGGTTAGGGGTTTAGGGGTTAGGGTTTAGGGATTAGGGGTTATGGTTTAGGGTTTAGGGGTTAGGGTTTAGAATTTAGGGTTTAGGGGTTATGGTTTAGGGTTTAGGGGTTAGGGTTTAGGGTTTAGGGTTAATTTAGGGTTTAGGGGTTAGGGGTTATGGGTTAGGGGTTATGGTTTAGGGTTTAGGGTTTAGGGGTTAGGGGTTAGGGGTTATGGGTTAGGGGTTATGGTTTAGGGTTTAGGGTTTAGGGGTTAGGGGTTAGGGTTTAGGGTTTAGGGGTTAGGGTTTAGGGTTTAGGGTTTAGGGTTTAGGGGTTATGGGTTAGGGGTTAGGGTGTAGTTAAATATTTTAATGTTTTTTAGTTTGTTATTTTGTTAATTAGTTCTAAAAATAATCAAAAATTACATTTTATTATCAGCGACGGAATATTTCCGTCGCTAATAAATTAAAAAAAATTAATTATTCAGCGGCGAAAATATTCCGTCGGTGTAATATTTCAAAAAAAAAAATAAAAAATATTTTATTTTCACCATCGGAATATTTCCGACGCTGGTAAACTAAAAAAAAATTATTTTTTCAGCGGCGGAAATATTCCGTCGGTGTAATATTTCAAAAAAAAAAATAAAAAATATTTTGTTTTCACCGTCGAAATATTTTCGACGCTGAATAATTATTTTTTTTTAAATTTATCAGCGGCAAAAATATTCCGACGGTGAAATATTAAAAAAAAAAAATTTGATTTTCACCGACGGAATATTTCCGCCGGTAAATCAAGCGCCAAAATAGTGGCGGTAATAAAACGAATATTCGAGGAATATTCGTTTTAGCGTCGAAAACTAGCGTCGGAATTAAATTTCGTCGCTAAATTTGACGCCAAAATCCTTTCCGTCGCTGAAGCTTAATTTCCGTCGCTAAATAGCGACGGAATGCTTCCGTCGCTGTTTTTTCCGTCGCTAAAACACCTGTTTCTGGTAGTGTAAATACATTACCACTACAACGGTTTTGAGGTAACTGCAATTTTGTTATCTGAATATCATCTTTGTTCAATACATTTTTGCTCTCCAATACACATACTTACTTTCACGCCTTAGGGTCTAAGCCGGAGACACATCCGGCTAGTCGTGGGTTCTGATTTCAGGTCAAGGAGTCAGGTGATCAGTCCTGCCACGTGGAGGAAGATTGATAAGCACATTTCCTGCGGCATCAGTTCTATATTGTGTTCATAAATGATTTTTGTCAATTTATATTTTCATATTTTATTTTATAGTTGCATGGTGTATTTTTTTTCAAATAATTATTACTTATTTAAAATGATAAAAGAAAACTTTAAATGAAAAAGTTGTCATTTTATGTAATATAGAACGGACTGATAACATATACAGTAGTTGAAACACATTTTTTTAATAAAATATTAGTATTAGAAACTGAGTTAGTTGGTAGTTAATGTTAACAATTATAGCCTAGTGGCCTACAATCACTAATTATATTATTAGAGTATTGTAGTTTGAGCATGTCAATAAATTAAAAGAAAAAATAATGTTCTAGAATCATTTATGTTTTGGAGGGAAAAGTTAAAATCACATGTACCTTTATAAGATATAGATTTAAATATTTATTAAGGTAATAAAACTGTATTTTCACTTTGTGCAACAACACACTTTACTGTCATTCAAACATACTGAATGAAAATAAAAAGAGTTTAAATATCTTTCCAACTAATTCAAGTTTGATTCACTAAATATGTAAAATACACATATGAATCCACAAGTTAACTTCCGTTAGATTGTTAGATTTAGTTAGTTTTATTTAACAATATTGGATGTCATCATGGGATTTGAGTTTAATGAGTACGTATTTAGAATATGGTGATTAAAACTGCTAAAAAATAAATATAAATAGTTAAAAATGGAGCATAAAAAACGTATCGTAATTCAAAATGTCGATAGATTTGAAAAACCTACTATACCGCTCTCAAAATTAAAGATTAGTGTACATATTAAGCACATATCGTTAACATGAATTTGGAGGATAAAATAATACTTGTTGCGTTCCGTTTTAGCTAAATTTATATTTTTGTGTTGAATATGGTGATTTAAAAAAAAAATATAAGTAGTGTAAATATTGTGAGGTAAAAACGAGAAGGTGGAGAACCGATAGTCGTTAGCACTCCGAGTGAATTTCATTGAATAAATAAGTATTAAACAAAATTATTTTAAAAAAGTGTAAATTTAGATAAGACTGTAGATTAAATGAAAACAAAATAATAACGAAAAATGGCCATGCATGGTCTTATACGTATACCTTTAATTTTGTTTTTGAGAATATTGCTACTAGGCAGTAGCACATGTCTAGTCTTGAGATGGCCGCAAGGTTGCATCATCATTAGTGTGGCTGTGTGGTGGGGGTAAAGATATGCTATTAATTAATCTTATGACATTGAGAAGGCAAAAAGTTTGCTTTCATAGTAAACTAATTGTATTTTTATTCTAAGAGTTGGCTTATTTTTTATTTGAAATTCAAAAATCCAATAATACTGTATTTTCACTATATTTCTAATAAAAATAGAGCATGTGTCACGCATGTCGCTTTTTAATGATTTACTTGGTCATTTGGTTTGGTTAGTTTATGAAACAAAAATACTACTTCTAACATATATTCTTGATCTATCACTTGTTTTTATAAGAAAAACAAATCTAAACCAATAAAAAATTTAATTCCTTCTACAAGAACTAATCTGCTTCCTGCCCAAAAATGAAATCATGTTGCCAAAAAAGTTCAACACATAATAAGAAAATCAAATCTACCTAATATTACTGTTCCCCGACAGAAGCACGGCTGTGCTTTATGGTTTGCACAACCGTGCAAAATCATATTGGGCAAACAACAAATTCGACTTCACTGACACGATCGTGTCAATTTACAAGCACGACCGTGTCAATGCAATTTTTCAATTTCTGGTCCTCTTCTTGCAAGTTTGATCCTCTTGCTCATCCAAGGGTTATATCCATTCCCAACAAGCTCCCACCTGCAGACAAACCGCAAGTGACTTCCATCATCAAACTCTCACCCGAGAATGACTTACACATATTGTGACCGCTACATTTGACTTCTGCCAAAAGTCAAACCAATAGGCTCGACAAAGCCCACACAAACGAGTTGAATCGTAGCGTAGGTCTTCAATATAACTACCGGAAACTCTCTTGCCCCGAGTCTTCACTTTCAAAGTGATTCTCGCCACAATTTTCTCCGCTTGTCTGTCCCTTGTTTCTATCCAAGAATTCCTATGCGAACCACATGCCTTCACGGTCTTGGTCCTGTCTGTGTTCCAAGGCAACCACCGTAACTCAGTTCTGGATAACGCTCATTTTGGCCAAGTTGTCTCCGCTAGCTAGCCTTCAACAACCAACTTTCTACCAACATACCGTTCATAAGATTTCTCCCACCATGGTGATCTCGGCCTCCCGTGTCATTTGGATACACCCCGTTTCCCCAATAAACCATTGTATGTGGTGTACAATCACACATTGTCTCAAGCTACCAAGTTAGCTCCTTGCAATCTTTCATGACCACAGTCTAAGGCGACCACCAACCTTCCTTTACATGACTGCTCACAGAATCCAAGTCTTCTATTCCTTCTCTAAATGTCCCTACAAATCACCCAATTGTAACACAGTCCCATCCGCAATCTTGACTCGCCCAAAGTAAAGTTCTATGTCCTTGCACTGCTGCCCTTTGATGAAACAATGTTTCCAAATCAAAATATCAACGAACCCAATTGATAGCTCTTCTTAAAGATTAATGCACTCTAACAGTGATCTACACATGATCTGTACACATATTCAATCCACACTCATCAAGGTCTAGAAACTTGAATCTTCTGTATCTTTCTTTTCATGACTTTCATATCTCCGGATCCGTTGTCCAAATTTGATCCAATCAAATTTCCATGTTGATCCATCTCAACCCATCATCCCTGCTCACACTAAATCCTTAATAACACGATTCGCCTAGATCCCTGCAAACCCTAGCAACAACCAGATTCTGCAACCCTTGATCTCGAATCCAATGCCCTTCCATAATTATGTAACTGCAACCCTAATCTGAATACCTGCAGTCCTAAGTCCATTCAAAATTATGAAACCTTGATCCTATTTGATCGAAGTAACATAAAATCAAAAGAATTTCTGCATCCCCCAATTTTGATCCATGTTCCTACAACCCACATCCAATCAATTCAGACAACCCTGATCTCTAAATCGGAGCTCTAATACCAGTTGTTGGGGAATTGGTGATCTACGAGCAGTACTTGTCCCATACCAAGTGTACAAGAAAGAGATAACATGCATACAACATCCATATGAAAAGTAATAAAAGAAGAAGAACACACAATTTGTTCACATAGTTCACCCTTTCAGCTACATCTGGGGGCACTACTAATCCAGGATATTCACTAATATCACAAAATATGTTGTGTTACAATATTCACACATGTTTACAATAATAAAAATAGCCTCTGAATTATGAACACACCCTTACACAAACAAACCCTAGACATCTCCTAGTTAGGTTACCCATGGAATGCCCCTAAGGGCACCCCAAAAAAACCCACCACTATCTTGGCTCTCGGCTCTCTTTGTTGATGTCACAGATTTTCTCTGGCTAAAATAAATTATCAACAACTAATTTGATCATTCACTAGCACCACAATATTCTTGGTCATCACTTGTTTTTATAGGAACAACAAACCTAAATCCACATGGATTTCAATTCATTATTCAATAAGTAATATGCTTCCTGCCCAATAAAGGAATCTTGTTGCCAAAAGAGTTCCACAGATAATAAGGAAACCAAATTTATCTAATATTACTATTGTCCGACCGAAGCACGACAGTGCTTTATGATTTGCACGACCGTAAAAAACTATATTGGATATACAACAAATTCGACTTCAGTGACACGACCGTGTCAGTTTACAAGCACGACCGTGTCAGTGCAATTTTCCTATTTCTCGTCCTCTTGTTGCAACCTTGATCCTGTTGTGCGTCCAATATTTGTATCCATTCCCAACAATTCTATGGGGTTATACCTAATAGTAGAGCCGTCAAGTTGGGACGGTCCCGTCCCGCCATACAAATGGGACGGGATATTTTAGTCCCGTTCCATTTCGTCCCGTCCTGTCCCGTCTCGTCCTGTTTTCATCGCGGGACAACGTAGTGCGGTCCCGCCCATCCCGTCCCGTCACTACCAGAAAAATATGTTTTAGCGGCAGAAATTTTCGCCGCTAAAGTTCATCACCGACGAAAAAATTCCATCGGTGGTCCGCCGCTATCATACCGCCGCAGTGGTCCGACGGACCAAATTCCGTCGGTATACTTTTAAAAGATAGAAAAAAACTAAACAAATGAAAGCATATAGAAGAAAAGTCAAAAGAGGGACGAACTACCCTATATTTATTTTTTAATTTTTTAAAATTTTTTTATTGACTAGAAAATAATATTTCAGCCTTTGTTAATTAGTGATTTCTTTTAGAAAAAGTTACTTAAAAAAAGATAGAAAAAAACTAAATAAATGAAAGTATATAGAAGAAAAGTCAAAAGAGGGATGGACTACCTTATATTTATTTTTTAATTTTTTTAAAATTTTTATTGACTAGAAAATAATATTTTAGCCTTTGTTAATTAGTGGTTTTTTTAGAAAAAAATTATATAAAAAAATATAAAAAAAAAACTAAACAAATGAAAGCATATAGAAGAAAAGTCAAAAGAGGGACGGACTACCCTATATTTATTTTTCATTTTTTTTTAAAATTTTTTATTGACTAGAAAATAATATTTTAGACTTTGTTAATTAGTGGTTTTTTTTTTTAAAAAGGTATATAAAAAAAAGATAGAAAAAAACTAAATAAAAGAAAGTAAATAAATTCCCACCGACGGAATTATTCCGCCGCTGATAAATTAAAAAAATAAATAAATTCCCACCGACGGAATTATTCCGCCGCTGATAATTTAAAAAAGTTATATTATCACCGACGGAATTATTCCGTCGCTGATAAATTAAAAATAAATAAATTACCACCGACGGAATTATTCCGCCGCTGATAAATTAATTTTTTTTAAAAAAAATTAGATTATCACCGACGGAATTATTCCGTCGCTGATAAATTAAAAAAATTAAAAAATAAATAAATTATCACCGACGGAATAATTCCGCCGCTGATAAAAGAAATAGCGACGGAATAATTCCGTCGCTAAAAACGAATATTCGTCGAATATTTGTTTTTAGCGACGGAACCCATCGACGGAATTAAATTTCGTCTGTAATATCGACGCCAAATTTATTCCGTTGCTAAAGCATAATTTCCTTCGCTATATAGCGACAGAATGTTTTCGTCGCTGTTAATTCCGTCGATAAAGACACAATTTCTGGTAGTGCGTCCCGCACAAGTAGGCCCTAATGATTTTCAGTACATTGAAACGTGAAAGAACAGTAAATTGAAACGTGAGGTTCACATGTAAATAGATACAATTTTGATGTGATGTTGCCAGGAACTTCCTCAACAGCAACCTCACCGTTGTAGTCTATCCTTGATGTCTCCGGCTCCTTCTTCTCCGACTGATCTGCACACAATAAACGTTAACTAAGCCGGGGGCGGCTCCGGCGTAAGCCCCTCCGGCGTGAGGATAAGTGTTTGCTTGGAAGGAAGGTAAACAGTATTGAAGGTGATGGTGGGTGTATCAGTGGACATACCTTGAAATGAAGCCTTACCCTCTTATTTATACTCCTCATCCTCGTGCCATGCATGTGACCTCCTCACATTTCATGCCTCCTGCTACGTGTCAACATATCATTGGTCCTTTATAAAGTAAACCCTTAACACGTGATCATCAATCCCAATGCATAACCGTCTAAAGGGTCCCACTTGGTAGATATTTATATGCCGCCTCTGGTGAATATCAACTGGAATCCCTCTCTCGCCGGATAAGGTCGCTTACTATTATGTCTCGCCTTGCCATCATGTCTCGCGTTTAATCTTTATCGCCGGCTTTCCTCATAGTATGTCGCCATTTATTATCTTGAATTCCCCCTTTCCTAAGGATATTAGCGGGATATTTCCTATCTCGCCTCCCTATGATCTTCTTTGGGTCGCCTGTATTCTTATCTCCTTCTTGGGTCATTCCTCACTTTTGGGCCCACTGGTTACTCTCTCGCTAATGGACTTGGGTCAGGCCCAATTGTTATTACTGGACAGCATCAGAAGCCCCTAAGTTTATGGCGAGATTCATTTATGGTCTCGCCAAAAACTTTATATCTACCGCCTCCTTATTCCGCGACACATAAATCCTTCTTCAAAAGCTACCATTGCAAATCCCTCTCCATACACGTGTCCCTTAAGATGTAAACGAGCCGTCATTTGGGAATCGTGCCAAAATTGTGAGGGAAAATTCGAAAGTTTCTTTTTCCAAATGTCACATCAATCATTTCCTTAAAACCCTCTCTCTTATAAATACCCAAATCACCGCCCTCATTCCTTTTTCTTACCTTCTTCTAGTGAATTCTGCGACATGGCTGGTCAAGCAACTTCTTCTCCCGCAGCGGCTTCCAACAATCCTCCTCCCACCGGGGTTCAAAATCTCGCTCTGCAAGAAGGTACATTCTTTACTAATCCCGCGCATGCTGAGGCGGGATCTTCCCTTGCACCCGACACGGACTCCCTGATTCCCAACCCTATTACTGATTGGCATAGAACCTACCACATTGATAGCTCAGTATATCGCATTTCTGACTATCAGGGAGATCTCTCCCTTGCCCACTTAAGAGAAATGAGGGAGGGCATAGTGATCTTTCCTTCTCAACTAAAAGCTGGTCTCAGGATCCCCTTTGATCCTTTTCTTTGTGAATTCCTGTACAAAGCCCAAGCCATGATAACAGAAATCCATCCAAATGCCATAAGGATAATAACTTCCTTCATCACCATTTGTCGCTCTCTGCGAAAAGAACCCACAGTCACAGCTCTCATTTCTTTGTTCACTGGATACAAACAAACCAACCAACTTTCCAACGACACCATAGAAACCCGCCTTTCCCTCCAATACCATAGGGGTCCCAAGATCCTTACTCCACTGCCTACCAAAGTTCATGATTGGATGGATGATCCTCTCTTTGTCGTTTCTCGCGTCGGATGGTCTCATCCCGCTGACCTTCACCCTATCAATCCCCAAATTGAATCTAAGGAAGCTTCTACTATTGGCGACTCTGCCCTTTGCGACGACATTCTCTCTTTGCTTGTTTTACCCGAGAACTCTGCTGCCGATACTCCCCAACCTCTTATTTCTTGGAGAGGTACTCTGCGGGATAGAGAATTGTTAGATCAAGTTGGTCTTGCTGACAACTTTCCTAGGGTTCAACCCCGAGTGCCAATGAGCCATGTCTTCTTTGACGGATGGGAGCGACACTCGGGCAATAAGTATGCCCATGAATGCCAATCCTGCAAAGGCTCGCGTCATTGCACCGCCATGAATACTGCTCTTTGTATGTTTCCTTTTTAACCTTATCTTTTCTTTACTTTGACTCACACTTGAATTGCTTTAACTCTTGATTTCCTCTTGACTTCTTTTTATTTGATTTCAGACCATCGAGCCAAATCAATGGACGATCGTCGTGCCGCCTAATCTGAGTCGGACAAGAGATCGGAAACAATCGAGCAATGCTCGCGGTGTTGCCCTTGCTCTTCTTCAGAAAACCTCCCTTTACCCATCTCTCGCGATGGAAAAGATCGATGAGATCGCTCTGGAAAGAGCCCAAAACACGGCTAAAAACAGAGCCAGGCCTACAAACCAAGCGGCACGAGCTAAGCGACAAAAAAGAGTCGCTTCTGTAACAACTACTGTCGCCCCATCTCCTCAGGTAAATATCTCGCCAAACCCTATCATTGATTCAGATCCTCTATCCACAGAAATTGATCTCCCGCCAACTTCTATTTTGCCCACCACTGAAAACAATGCTCCGTTAACTGTTGCTCCGTCCACCGATGTCGCACCTGCGACTGAAAATGTCGAAATTTTTATCTCCGATCCTGCCCCACCTAATTCTCCTTTTTTGGAAATTAACAATAATGAGCCCCATCAATCTGAAATCCCTCCCTCTCGCGAGACGGAAATTTGCGACTTAACCATCATGTCCAACTCTACTTCAACTCCTCCTGTTCCTAGCACTTCTTCCGCTCTTCCCTCTCCAAGTTGGCTGCAGGAAAACTTCTCTAAGCCCCTTGATTTTGTTGGGCTTTATGAACTTAGCAAAGAAGTTGCCAAAGTCCCCCGCATAAAGGGGTTGATTGAAGAAACTAGGAGTGCGGAAGAATATCTGCTGGGTAGCTCGGCCTTAATTAGAGCTAGTGATGAAACACAAGTTCAGAATGTTGCCCAAATGGATTCTGCTCATGCCGCCTGCCAGGCTGGTTTCTATTTTTCATTGGTTAGTTTTTCTTTTCTTCCTTACCTTTATCTTAACTTTATTCTCAACTGCTTTCTAACTTTTAATTGTTACCTTTTTCCAGTTAGGATCTTCTATTACAGGCATTAGTGAGGCAAACACCCGCTTAGAGAATGAGTCGGCCCGGTTGAAACGCGACAAAGATGTCTTGAAGGGTAGGCTTACGAGGCGAGATGCTACAATTAAAAACTTGGAGAAAGAGCGAGACAAGCTGAAAACTGATCTGACAACTTCCCAAGATCAGCTCGATCATACTCTCTCTGACCTCAATACCGCTACCTCTAAGATCGCCGCGGCTACCACTGAGCTTGAAACCGCTAAAGAAAATGCCGCCAAGCTGAGAAACGAGAATGAATCATTAAAGGAAGCTCATGCGGCTGATACTCGATCTCTACAAGACGAGATTGCTAAGCTGAAAGAGGAGCTGACTGGGAGGAATGCCGAAATTATTGCTTTGAATGCTGATGTGGCTCAGCTAACTGACGACATTGCTGATATTGGGAACCAAACGTCCCTTCAAGTTATGCGAGCTGCAGCGGCTGATATCAACGACATTCCTGCCATCACAATGGAAAAACTTGCACATTGGGGCTCAGAGCCAATTTTTAGCGAAGTGTGTCGCCGCGGTCATTTCATGGTTCCTTATACTCCTGAAGAGCTCAAGGATCTCGCCGATGAAGATGCATTGCTGGGTAAGTCGCCATGGAGACCTCCCCCTGTTCAAGTTCCCAACGCCATTGCTTTGTGGGATAATCTTCTCGAGCATAAACACAAGCAATTAGATGATGCCAAAGCTCGCGCCTTAGCGACTTCAAGCTCTAGTCAAGTCATTCCGCCGACTGAACCTACTGTCTGATCTATCTCTTCTTTGATACTTAACTTTCTTTTTGAACAATTTTTGTAGCTTGCCTTGGTGGCTAAACAATTTACTCTCTTTTCCTTTTGGGGCCTGCGTGCCTTTTGAACATTGTACATTCGCGGCCTTTGTGCTTGCCCCTTTATTTTCATGCTTTACTTGTCTCGTCACTTATTGTTTTGATAGTTTATCAAAAATCTCTTTTGCATGACAGGTACCCTACACATATACTCCCATCGAAAAAGTGAAGTCGTCTTTAGGCGACTTTACTTATAATGCATATTGCGCGACTCATCTTGTCGCTGGCTCTAACCATTTCTTAATCTTCCTTTGCTTCATACTGAAAATAATTTCCTTCTTTTTGCCTTATCTTTCCTTTATCATTTCAGCGAGAGAATGCTATCTTTCATAGCGGCTTACGTTTATGCTCTTAATGCGAGATAAACCTTTTCCTCATTCATAACTCAGAAACTTTCATTTTTATAAGCCTTACTCTTACATTTTTCATCATCCATAAATTGACTCGCATCATTTATCGCGACTTATATTGACTCGCAACATTTATAGTCTGCCGACTTTCAACATTTATAGTCCGTCGACTTTCAACATTTATAGTCCGTCGACTTTCAACATTTATAGTCCGTCGACTTTCAACATTTATAGTCCGTCGACTTTCAACATTTATAGTCCGTCGACTTTCAACATTTATAGTCCGTCGACTTTCAACATTTATAGTCCGTCGACTTTCAACATTTATAGTCCGTCGACTTTCAACATTTATAGTCCGTCGACTTTCAACATTTATTTCAATAATTCATCAATTATTGTTTTGATAATTCATCAAAAACTCTTTACCTTCTTACCTTTAGCGAGATATCACCATACACATATACTCCCATCGAAAAAGTGAAGTTGTCTTTAGGCAACTTTACTCTTAAGCGACTTATCTACCATGTTATTGGCGACTAATCATACATGACTATAAAATTTAATCCATGCAAAACACATATGAGGAATAAAATTTCATACTTTCATTGAATTAAAACAAGTTCAACATATATATCTTCTATTCGAATCATAAAACATATGGCTTTCCTTCATGATTAAAAAATTTGTAGATTCATCAAAATAGATATGAAAAAACTTTCATAAGAATGAAATAAGTAAGTTACCCTCATTACTTCAATGGTAATATTTCTTTAAATGATCAACATTCCATGCATTCGGGACATCTTTGCCGCCTTCTTCTTTCAAGTGATAAGTCCCTTCTCGCACAATCTTAGCGATTTGGAAGGGACCTTCCCATTTTGGATCTAGCTTGGCAAATCCCGCTGTTGCGCCTTTAACTTCACGGCTTCTCAACACCCAATCTCCTACATTGAATGACCTCTTCTTTACTCGCTTGTCGTGTTGTGCCTTCATCCTCTGCTTGTAATTAATCATCCTCATTCTCGCCCTAAGCCTCTTCTCATCACTCAGGTCTAGCTCGAAGCACCTTCTGTCGCCATTCATTATCTCGTCATAATAAGTCACTCTATGGGTAGGCAAGCCCATTTCGGCAGGAGCCATTGCTTCTGAGCCGTAAGTTAAAGCGAAGGCAGTCTCACCAGTTGATCCCTTCACTGTCGTTCTAACATACCATAAAGGCGTGGACAACTCTTCCAACCAAGCTCCTCCTCTCTTCTCTAAGTTCTTACACAAAATCTCGAGAACTTGCTTGTTAGCGGCTTCCACTTGTCCGTTGCATTGCGGCTATTATCGCTGCGGATTGCCAATGCTTGATATTCAAATTATCGCAAAAACCGTGAAACTTTTTTCTAAATTGCGGCCCATGATCAGAAATAATTGCCCGCGGCATTCCATGGCGACATAGAATTTCCTCCGTTACAAATCTGATAATCTGGTCTTCAGTGGTAGAAGTTAATGCCCTTGCCTCTGTCCATTTAGTGAAATAATCAACTACCACCACCATCTGTGCTCCTCCTTTGGCTTTGGGGAAAGGTCCTATAAGGTCTATCCCCCACATATCAAAGGGCCACGCCGCTATAATTGGGGTCTGCTTTCGGTTGCGGCCGCCTAGGAATGTTAGCATGTCAGCGACGCGATCACATCTCCTTACATATTCCTCCGCATCTTTCTTCAATGTCGGCCAGTAATATCCAAGGAACATGATTTTACTAGCCAAAGTTCTTGCCCCTGGGTGGCCTCCGCAAACGCCTTCATGCACTTCGAACAAGACATTATCCACCTTTCCTGGCTCCACGCATCTCATCAACGGTCGCGAGAAAGACTTGCGGTATAAGATCCCATCCTGTACAGTAAACCTTGGCGACATTTTTCTAACAATCTTCGCCCTATCCTCTTCTTGAGGCAGCTCTTCTCTTTCCAAATAGTCTTTCATTTCGCATACCCAATCTTTTTCTCCCGCTTCAATCTCCATTATGAGCGGCCTTTCAAATGCCGGTTCTTCAATAAATTCCACTACCACCTTCTTGGGCAACTCCTCTATTTTGTCACAAGCGGCCTTGCTCAACATGTCGGCTCGCTCATTTTTCTCCCTATCAATCTGCTCCAGTTCCCAATAATCAAAGCTCTGCAAAATCTGTCTTACCATTTCACAATACTTTGCCAAGATTGTACTCGCCACTCCGTATCTACCCTTAACTTGGTTGACAATCAACTGGGAATCAGAATGGGCAACTATTTGCTTTACCCCAATATCTCGGCATAGCTCCAATCCCGCCACCAACGCCTCATATTCTGCCTGGTTGTTTGTCATATTAAACTTAAACCTCAGGGCCTTCTCGTACATGCAATCCTTTTCTGGCGAAATTAATGAAATCCCAGCTCCTCCTTTGTCTTTAGCTGAGGATCCATCAACAAACAATTCCCAACATCCTTCTGGTCTTTCTCGTTCCTCTTCTATCTCAGGGTCCTGCGACATAGCCTTCCTTTTCTTGGCCCCTTGAGTCTCTACCTCCTCCCTTTCATATGTAAATGAAGTTTCAAGAATAAAGTCCGCCAAAGCCTGCGCCTTAATCGCCTTTCTTGCCTCAAACTGAATATCAAACTCCGTTAATTCAATCGACCATTTTAAAAGCCTTCCCGCTGAGTCAGGCTGTTGTAAAATCTTCCTCAAGGGCGCGTTAGTCAACACGATAACAGGATGAGATAGGAAATAAGCCCTTAACTTCCGTGTCGCAATCACCAAAGCATAAGCCAACTTTTCCGCATTAAAGTATCTCGCCTCTACTTCACTTAATGCCTTGGAAACATAATACATCGGCTTTTGCATGCCGCCGTCCTCCTTTATCAATACCGCTGCCACTGCCAAATCAGAAGCCGCCAAATAGACATATAACTGGTCTCCTTCTTCTGGGCTACATAGGATGGGCGGCTTTCCCAAATACTCCTTCACCTTTTGAAACGCCTCTTCGCACTTTGCATCCCAAGAAAACTTTTGATCTCCTTTCAACACTTTGAAGAACGGCAAACATTTCTCAGCTGACCGCGACACAAATCGTCCCAGAGCTATCACCCTACCATTTAACCTCTGAATTTCTTGAATGGTCTTGGGCGACTTCATATCAATTAACGCCTGGATCTTCTCCGGATTTGCCTCTATCCCGCGGCGATTTACCAGAAAACCCAAAAACTTTCCCGCCGTAACTCCAAAGGTGCACTTACTTGGATTAAGCTTCATGGAATTCTTTCTCAAATTCTCAAAAGTCTCCGTCAGATCCGCCAAATGATCCTCCCCCTTGGTTTTGATTACCATATCGTCAATATAAGCTTCGACATTCCTTCCAATCTGCGATTTAAAAATCTTGTTGACCATCCTTTGGTATGTCGCCCCCAAGATTCTTCAAGCCGAAAGGCATCATTTTATAGCAAAAATTTCCAAGGGAGTTACTAAAGCTGTTTTTGCCTTGTCCTCTTCAAGCATCTTGATCTGATGATACCCTGAGTAAGCATCAATAAAACTAAACACCTTGTGTCCCGCAATAGAGTCCACCAATCTATCAATCTTTGGCAAAGGATAACAATCCTTGGGACATGCCGTATTCAGATCTGTGAAGTCTATGCACATCCTCCACTTTTTGTTTGCCTTCAACACCACGATCGGGCAAGCTAGCCAAAGCCGGATAAGTGATTTCTTCAATAATTCCCGCCTTTAATAACTTCTCCACTTCTCCAATCACCGCTTTCTCCTTTTCCGCCGACAGGTATCTCACCTTCTGCTTAAAAGGTTCTACATTTGGATCAGCATTTAAACAATGTAAAGCGACCTTCTCATCGACTCCGCACATATCCTCAGGTTTCCAAGCAAATACATCAATGTTATCTCGCAAAAAATCAATCAGCATATCCCGCTCATCCCTTTTCAATTGTTTCCCAATTTTAACTTTCTGCTCTGGGTATTCGTCATTCACAATCACCTCTTCCAATTCTTCGGCCGCCTGGATATCAGGCTCATCCCGTATTTGCAATGTATCTACTTCCATCTCAGCCGCCTTCCTCCGATCAACACATTTCTTTATCTTCTTATCGCTACTTTCCTCCTTATCTCTCCCGGCAAGCGACATGCTCTCAGGGGTGTCCATCATGATCTCTTCATCACATTCTTCACTATCCAAATCTACTATCTCTTCAATGAGGGGCTCCTTCATTTTGACAAATTCAGCAGACCTAGACCATGCCATCTCAGCTTGCATCACCATTAGCTCCATCAAATTTCCTTCTGATTTTCCCTCCACCATCTCTGTATCTCGCTCCTCATTTCTTTCTCGCACAACTTCGTCTTCCGCCTTTTCTTCAATAACAATGATCGCCGACTTATTCTTCATGCTTTCAGTTTCCTCCCAGTTCTCACACCCTCCTAAGTCGGTGATCATGTTAATTCTCGCATCTCGCACCACCATAGCTGTGGATAGTGAACTTGTGCTAGCTCTTGTCGCCGTTTGCATCTCAATCTTCTTTTGAATCACCTCCTTAACTTCACTCTTCAAGCAAGCAATCCCTTTTGAAGTAGAGAATTTGACTCGCTGATGCGGGATTGAAACCACCATTTCAAAAGACTGCATAAAGGGGATACCTACAATAGCGTTGTATGGCGACACCAAATCAATAACCATAAATTCCACGGTGCGAGTTCTCACCTTCTCATCTTCTCCTACCTCTACCGCCAAAGAAATCGTCCCCTTAACCCGCACAGTGTGGTTTGTAAATCCTTCCAAAAAACCCTTATACGGCACCAAATTGGCCTCTGTATATCGCATCTTTTAAAAGCATCATAATAGAGAATATTTCGGCTTGCTCCTGAATCTACTAAAACCCGATGCAAAATACTGTTCCCTGGGGCGATTGAGATTACAATCGGTTGGCATCCATGACTCGGCGTTAGAGCCAACTCTCGCCTTGAAAAGCTGATCATCCTTTCTTCACTGGGTGGATAGGCGGGAATGTGACAAGTATGTGACAGCGACATAATCTGATTACTTAAGCAAGTAATGCTTGTTGGCTCGTGAATTACCAAAATTTCATTCCTGTTACCATTTCCTCCTTGAGCCGCCCCATTTGGCTCTTGCCATACATACTCTTGCAACTCACCCCTTTCAACCTTCTTTTGAATTACTCTTTTCAAATTATAACAATTGTCAGTCTCATGACCCCTGTCTCGATGATAATTACAATATTGATTCATGTCAATCCTCCCAAGATCATTCATTTCAAAAGGTGGTGGCAAATCAACAGCCCGTAGAATTTCACTTGGTGTAGCGGTCAGCCTTGTAAACCTTACAATCCTCCTGACTCCTCGACCTCCATTTTGCCCTCCATTGCGACCTCCAACGTGACCTCCCTCTCGCCGCCGCCAGGATTCCTCGACCTCCTTGTTGAGCGGCATTCCCTTCCTTGACATACTCGATCCTATCCTTAACACTTTTCTTCCCGTGTTAGAAGCTCCTTCATCAATATCCTCACCACCACAATACGCCTTGACCCTTTCATGTAACTCGCTCAAAGTCGCAGTAATCTCATCCTTAACTCCCTCCCGAATGATTCGGATAGCAGACCCGACATATACATCATTATAACATATTTGGGATCAACCTCAGCAATTTGATTGGCAATTAGCAAAAATCTGTTGGTGTAAGTAACAAGACCCTCTCCCGTCTTCTGTTTAATCCCAATCAATTCTTGCAGCATTACCGGGTTGAGCTCCCACCGATCCAAATCTCGCCAAAACTTTCTCTTGAAATCTTGGTACCCCAATATGGAATTAACAGGCTGCTGCACAAACCAATCCAAAGCCTGAAGCTCCAAGGTGCTAGCAAAAGTCTTACATAATAAAGCATCATCTTTTGTTAAAATCGCCATTGTGACCTCAAATCCCGCTACATGAGTTCTCGCCGCGACTCCCGCATACTTGGATAGAGCGGGCAAACGAAAGTCCGGAGCCGGCTCAGCTTCCTGGATATATCTAGCAAACGGAGCGACAAAGGAGTCTTTCTCATTATCAACTACACCACCCCTTTCCAGCTCTGCCAATCTCCTTGCCATCTCGGCCATCTGCTTCCTGAAACCGTCTTCTTCTCCAAAACGACTAACTCCTATACCCTTCCCTTTTTCTACCGTCTTGGGTTTCTCGCAATCTTTGAAACTTCTCAACTCTTTCTCGCCATCTTCAGCATCATTCGACGCAGTATCACCATCTTCTTCTTCACAATAGAGGGACGACACTTGGGAAGTGTGTGGCCAATGATAAACTTTAATCTTTCTTCCATTTTCCATGTACTCTCCCGCTTTTCTTTTTTGTGTTCCTTCAATTCGCCTTTGCGACCCTTCTATTCTCGCTTCTACTTCTTTTGGCTTCTCAGGCTCTACTTCCTTTTCTTGCTCCTCATTTACTACAATTACCTCCTTGTTTGCTCCCTTGTCTCCCTCTATTGTCGCCGTTAAAAATCCCTGCGGGATTGGAGTAGGTTTCTTCTTCATCGCCCTCAGTCGCTTGTTGTTTTCAATCAATTGCAAGATCAAAGCATTATGGATCCTCAAACTTTCTTCCTCATTCTCTATTTCCTCCTCTTGTGGTGGCGGCATCACATTCCTCTCCCTCTCGTCGCCAGTATCTCGCTCCGCCTCTTCCGGGATTACTTGCTGCGAGGAAGAAGTATCTCTCGCTCCACCCATACCGATATTCCCAAACCCAGAAATTGGAGTGATAATGTTCCTTCCCGCTACAGTCTTTTGGCCCACTACCATATTCTTCTCTGGTGTTGACATTCTTTCTACTTACGTAATCACCTCTATGAACTTCAACAACGAAAATCTGCAAATCTTATGAAGATTTGAAGATCTTGCTCAAAAACCCAGAAACAACAACAATAAACCCAGTAATCAGACCTTTCTTCAACACCAAAACTTTCCACACCTTACCACCAAAAACACCCAAATCAAAACTACTCGAAACAAAACAACTTCATAAATTCCAACCTCAAACTTTCACAACCAAACCCAGATTTGAACAGATCTTAACAAACAATTTTGAATTCAACACAACTCTTACAAATACTCTAGAAAACAAGAATCAACACCAAATCAATTAAACCAAATTACCTTGTCCAAATATTCAACTCACAAACACCAATCAATCATAACAGCAAAAACAAACACCACTCGCATCCACCAACAATAAAAACAACAAAATTCCTCTTACAAATTGCCAATAACGTCAACTTCAACCGGTGGATTCAATACTTCTCTAAAATCGTCCACCAGGCGACCCACCTTCAGAATTTCAGAACAGAGCTCCCTCGATCTCAAGCCACCGCCAACGAAGCTTCAATCCTTGAAGAGAAAATTCCCAAGAATCTAACCAATTGATGTTGCCAGGAACTTCCTCAACAGCAACCTCACCGTTGTAGTCTATCCTTGATGTCTCCGGCTCCTTCTTCTCCGACTGATCTCGCACACACAAACGTTAACTAAGCCTGGCGGCTCCGCCAGTAGCTCCTCCGGCGTGAGGATAAGTGTTTGCTTGGAAGGAAGGTAAACAGTATTGAAGGTGATGGTGGGTGTATCAGTGGACATACCTTGAAATGAAGCCTTACCCTCTTATTAATACTCCTCATCCTCGTGCCATGCATGTGACCTCCTCACATTTCATGCCTCCTGCTACGTGTCAACATATCATTGGTCCTTTATAAAGTAAACCCTTAACACGTGATCATCAATCCCAATGCATAACCGTCTAAAGGGTCCCACTTGGTAGATATTTATATGCCGCCTCTGGTGAATATCAACTGGAATCCCTCTCTCGCCGGATAAGGTCGCTTACTATTATGTCTCGCCTTGCCATCATGTCTCGCGTTTAATCTTTATCGCCGGCTTTCCTCATAGTATGTCGCCATTTATTATCTTGAATTCCCCCTTTCCTAAGGATATTAGCGGGATATTTCCTATCTCGCCTCCCTATGATCTTCTTTGGGTCGCCTGTATTCTTATCTCCTTCTTGGGTCATTCCTCACTTTTGGGCCCACTGATTACTCTCTCGCTAATGGACTTGAGTCAGGCCCAATTGTTATTACTGGACAGCATCATGATGTGTGAGTTCTTTCTTTGAATCTCTTTATTTGGCTTTCCTTTTGTTTTTTTGCAATTTATTTGGTGAATTCAAAGTCAAGTTCTTGCTGTACCTGATATTTCGTTGAAAATTTTCAGGTCACGTTCTATTTTAGGAAGCCATGTCCAAACGATATTGTGATTTTTAAAAGCCCTCCGGTTCTCCAGGTAGTGGGATACACCGATGATGATGTCTTCATCAAACGTGTTGTTGCCAAGGCCGGTGACTTAGTTGAAGTAAGATTATTAATCTAGCAGACTTTTCGAGTTTGTTTGTCCCTAGTAGTTTGCAAGTAGGAATCTGAAAGATTGTATGTCTTATTTTTAGATGGTGAAATGATTCCGTCTGAAGCAGTAAAATTGGTATCTAAAATTTTCTCCTTGCTTCGCACAGAAATATTATGTTATACAATTTTCAAGTATAATACGTACATGGGATTGTGATTTGTGACATCATCATTCCTTCCCATTTTTTCAACAACTAACGCGCCTCCCCGGATTGTAACGTGTCACAATAACATGTACTGTATGTTTCTATAGAAATATCAAGGGTTTGATCATCACAAGTACTCCTCCGTCCTGCACTGGGTTAAATCTTTTCCTTTTGGGACGCCCTGCATCAAGAGTTCATTTCCAAAAAAGGAAAGTTTTTGAATATATTAATACCCTTATCATCTTCATATATTTACAAAAAAACCATTCATTATATCCTTATACATTCTCTCTCCTATTTCCTACCACACATTTAACTACTATTCCTCCCACTCATTCTCTCTCCTATTAAATATTTTTAACTTTTACATTCTCTCTCCTATTCCCTACCACACATTTAACTTTTATATTATCTCTCATATTTTCTACCACACATTTAATTACTAATCCCTATCTCACATTTAACTTTTATTCATTTTTTAAAAAATTTCTTAAGAAGCGTGAAATCCCCCCATATACCCTTGGTCTGGGACGGAGGGAGTAATAGATTTCTGTTTTGTTTTGAAGTGTCTTTCTGTTGATTAAAATTAATCATTAACTAATAATTATTTTTTTAAGACACAACTTCATATATTTTGAAGGCTTATAATTTTGCTTTTCACCCTTAAAAATATCAAATTTCCTCCTATATCATCAAGGGGGGCTACCCTATTGGATAATGGGCCAACAACAACCCCCATGAGGATTTAAATTGTACCAAATTAATACTAATAAATTTTATATATTTTGATTTATTGAATTAAAGTTTTTTTGTCCCCCTTTTGACAAGAAAATAACACTATTTTAATTTCACCTTTGTTTAAACTATATTTATATATTAAAATACATCATAATATTCTAAAATAAAAATAATTTTGACTTCGTTTTGTTCCTTGTTCAATAAGTGATATTGTTTTTTGCGTTAGAGCGTTAGTGTTTTGAGTCACAATATTTGTGCTAATAAATTTTGATTTCTTACAATATTATCACCACACGTTTGAAAAGAAATTATATTTATTTATAAAAATGTTATCGTGCATTTTTCATATGACTTATTCACAAAAGAATGTATAAGAAGCTTAATTTTAAAAGTAATTTGAGTATACGTTTAAAAGATCAATTTAATTTTTAATAAGATGTTTTACTAGTTTATATATTATTTGTATAATGATAAAATTACAATAGGTTACCTTTTTTATTTGAAAATATGATATTTAATTTTAAAACGAAACAAAATAAACAAGTGAAATATTTATTTGTCACTCAATTTAAAAAAGTATGGGTGTTCAAAATTTTGCTAAATGGGTTAAGGGTAACAGTGTCATTTCAAGCATTTGCTAAAAAAAGTACTCCATGCATGGGTGTTCAAAATTTTGGCCGACAACTTCCGTAGTTAATCCCAACCGCAGACTCGAGGATTCAACAACTAACGCGCCTCCCCGGATTGTAACGTGTCACAATAACCACCTCAAGGACTCCTACGTTGCAACTATTTTCTTACTCCTATGATCTTCTTTGGGTCGCCTGTATTCTTATCTCCTTCTTGGGTCATTCCTCACTTTTGGGCCCACTGATTACTCTCTCGCTAATGGACTTGAGTCAGGCCCAATTGTTATTACTGGACAGCATCATGATGTGTGAGTTCTTTCTTTGAATCTCTTTATTTGGCTTTCCTTTTGTTTTTTTGCAATTTATTTGGTGAATTCAAAGTCAAGTTCTTGCTGTACCTGATATTTCGTTGAAAATTTTCAGGTCACGTTCTATTTTAGGAAGCCATGTCCAAACGATATTGTGATTTTTAAAAGCCCTCCGGTTCTCCAGGAAGTGGGATACACCGATGATGATGTCTTCATCAAACGTGTTGTTGCCAAGGTCGGTGACTTAGTTGAAGTAAGATTATTAATCTAGCAGACTTTTCGAGTTTGTTTGTCCCTAGTAGTTTGCAAGTAGGAATCTGAAAGATTGTATGTCTTAGTTTTAGATGGTGAAATGATTCCGTCTGAAGCAGTAAAATTGGTATCTAAAATTTTCTCCTTGCTTCGCACAGAAATATTATGTTATACAATTTTCAAGTATAATAATAAGTACATGGGATTGTGATTTGTGACATCATCATTCCTTCCCATTTTTTTTTCAGCATAGCTGCCGTAGCAGATACAATGGTTTTATATTGTTGCATTATCACATTCATTCAGTTTCATTTTTTCTTATCTCTATCAACTATTATGGTTTGCTTGAAATTCATTAAAACCTTCTGGTGGTACAGGCTTCAGACATGGTTAACTTGAACTATCAAGAATATGTATCTCAATGCTGAAAATCATTAGGGCCTACTTCTGGTACAGGCTTGCAGTTGTTGATGACTGATGAGTTGCCTTGCCTTGGCCGGCCTTGGCCTTGCCTTGACTCGGCCTTGGAGGCCTCCCGCTAGTCAACGTCTAATTTTGCCTAATCAACGGGTCCCGCATTGTCCGGCGTCCCGCAGTAGTTTTGGGACAGGACGGACTTTATTTTCGTCCCGTCTAATTCCGTTTTCGTTGCGGGACAACATAATTTTGTTCCGTCCCATTTCATTTTTCCGTATTGACGGCTCTACCTAATAGCGACACATTATCCTAAGCCCGGGGTATAGAGTTATACAAACAACCACTTCATATGTCAGACTTCTACTCAATCAACATGTACTGTATGTTTCTATAGAAATATCAAGGGTTTGATCATCACAAGTAATAGATTTCGGTTTTGAAGTGTCTTTCTGTTGATTAAAATTAAGTCATTAACTAATAATTATTTTTTTAAGACACAACTTCATATATTTTGAAGGCTTATAATTTTGCTTTTCACCCTTAAAAATATCAAATTTCCTCCTATATCATCAAGGGGAGCTACCCTATTGGATAATGGGCCAACAACAACCCCCATGAGGATTTAAATTGTACCAAATTAATACTAATAAATTTTATATATTTTGATTTATTGAATTAAAGTTTTTTTGTCCCCCTTTTGACAAGAAAATAACACTATTTTAATTTCACCTTTGTTTAAACTATATTTATATATTAAAATACATCATAATATTCTAAAATAAAAATAATTTTGACTTCGTTTTGTTCCTTGTTCAATAAGTGATATTGTTTTTTGCGTTAGAGCGTTAGTGTTTTGAGTCACAATATTTGAGCTAATAAATTTTGATTTCTTACAATATTATCACCACACGTTTGAAAAGAAATTATATTTATTTATAAAAATGTTATCGTGCATTTTTCATATGACTTATTCGCAAAAGAATGTATAAGAAGCTTAATTTTAAAAGTAATTTGAGTATACGTTTAAAAAATCTAAAAAGTGAATTAGAAATTATTAACATGAAACGGAAGAAGCATTTGATACCGGATCTTCAATACTCCCTTAGTTTTAATTTAATTTTTAATAAGATGTTTTACTAGTTTATACTCCCTCCGTCCCGGTTCACTTGGCACCAAAATGAATGGCACAATAACTAAGAAAAAGTAAGAGAGAGAAAAAGTGTAAGAAAATGTTGTGAGTATGAAGAATTAAATAGGAGAGAGAATGAGTGAGAGGAATAGTTAGGAGAGAGAATGTTGTGAGTGTAAAAGTGAAGTATGAGAGAGAATGAGTGGAAGGAATAGTGAATATTCTTTTTCATTTTGGGCGGTGCCAAGTGAAGTGGGACGACCCAAAATGAAAATTAGTGCCAAGTGAAGTGGGATGGAGGGAGTACATTATTTGTATAATGATAAAATTACAATAGGTTACCTTTTTTATTTGAAAATATGATATTTAATTTTAAAACGAAACAAAATAAACAAGTGAAATATTTATTTGTCACTCAATTTAAAAAAGTAGAGTAGGTCTGCTGAGAAACGCGTTTCTCCGTCCCTTATGAAGAAACGGGGCTTGGTTTGTCGCGCGACATACATAGCCAGTTTCTGGATATCCTATTCAAAGCTTCTGGATATCCAGAACTTTGAATATGGATATCCAGAAGCTTTGAAAAGGATATCCAGAAACTAAAATATTTTCTCGATATCCTTTCCAACTTCGGATATCCGTAACATTGAATATGGATATCCGTAGCTTTGGAAAGAATATCCAGAAAAAATATTTTGATTTCTGGATATCCTTTTCAAAGCCTTCCTGATATTCATATGCAATGCTCGGATATCCGAACCGGCGAGAAGTGATATCCAGTTGTTGTGGCTAAGTATGTCGCGCGACAAACCAAGCCCCGTTTCTTCATACGCGACGGAGAAACGTTTCTCCCTAGATTTTGTGAAAAAAGTACATGTGTTCAAAATTTTGCTAAAAATGGGTTAAGGGTAACATTGTCATTTCAAGCATTTGCTAAAAAAAAGTACTCCATGCATGGGTGTTCAAAATTTTGGCCGACAACTTCCGTAGTTAATCCCAACCGCAGACTCGAGGATTCAACAACTAACGCGCCTCCCCGGATTGTAACGTGTCACAATAACCACCTCAAGGACTCCTACGTTGCAATTATTTTCTTACTCACCTCAAAATTACTCCATAATCCTAAACATTAGAACATCAACGATAGATTCAACTACCTCATTTTTTCAGCATTCTTTAAAACACGACACATCAACTTTTCTCTCTTTCACCTAATTATTCAACACCCCATTCAATTTTTATTCCCTACAATAGTTTCAACATCCATATTTTTTCAACACCCTTCCAACTCATCATCCTATACCGACTATTTTTATTTTATTTTATATTCATTATTTTTATGATTAATAAAATAATAATAATTATTATTATAATTTATAATTATAATTATGAATTAGGACCATTGGATTTGAATGAGATTAATGGTATAGATTGAAAGAAATAGTCGGTATACTATTAATCTCATCACCCTTTCAACACACTCATATTTTTTCAACACCCTTCCAACTCATCATCCTATACCGACTATTTTTATTTTATATTCATTATTTTTATGATTAATAAAATAATAATAATTATTATCCAAGCAACATCTTCACCATTAAATGCATCACATCCAATGGTTCAAATTCATCCCATAAAAACAAAAACACACTTTCATTTGATTGGCCCTTTAATATTCACATGGATTATCAATAAATCAATCTATACCATTAATCTCACTCAAATTCAATGGTCCTAATTCATCATTGTTTTTATGGGATGAATTTGGACCATTGGATGTGATGCATTTAATGGTGAAGATGTTGCTTGGATAATGATCCATGTGAATATTTGAAAAATGAAATTTTTGGAGGCAAATGAAAATTTGTTTTTCCCACCATCTCTAAATTCAAATGTTTTTTGTGTTTCCCACATAGATGTATTCTACATTTTTCAAATCTTTCTTCTACTATAAATAGATGATTCATCTTCATTGTTTTTCAAGTTCCTTTGGGACCTCTCTTAGTGAGAGGACTTTTAAAGGGACTTCCTCTTTCTTTATTTATTATTTTATATACTCCCTCCGTCCCACCAATTGCTTCACCATTTTCCTTGGGCACGGGAATTATGGTAATGGGAGGGAAAAAAAATGTTGTGAGTGTAATTTGAAAATAGGAGAGAGAATTAGTGGAGGGAATAATAAATTATAATGGTGTTGTGAGTATTAAAATAATGTAGGAGAGAGAATGAGTGTAGGAAATAATAATATTTTATGTCCAAAAAAGGAAAGGTGAAGCTTCTAACGGGACGCCTTTTTGGGTAATTGGTGAAGCTTTTATTGGGACGGATGGAGTATATATAAATAATATATATATATATATATATATATATATATATATATATATATATATATATATATATATATATATATATATAATATATATATATAGAAAGAAAGAAGAAAGAGAAGAGAAGAATTAAATAAATGGACATTCTGGGCAATAGTTTGAACAGTGAGTCATTTTGATAAATAAAAAAGTAAAAAAGGATTATTTGAGAAAAAATTCAAGATATATGTGTTACTTTTAACATTAAACACCAACACTTGTTGCATATTTTATTTAAGCTTATATAAATTTGAATAACCCTCTTTCATTAACTTCTACATGAAACAACTAACTATAAAATAAGTTAAAATATTTTTATTAAATTATTATATCCATGAATATTTAAATAAGAGGCACTAATACTCCTAAATAAAAATCAATTTATAAATTTTTATAAATGACCAAATTGTTGTAACTAAATATTATAAATAATAGTCATATATATATAAAATGAAAAAAATCAACTCATTTAGAGTCGACTTGATTATTTTTAATATTGTGTGAATGAATCAACTCATTTGTAGTAGAATCATTGTTTTAGAATTAATGTTTTGATTTCTAACTAGGACAAGCATTTTAAAAATATATTAGTATTTATCAATTAATTTCTAAATATTACTAATTAGATTTCATAAAATGTTAGAATTAATATTTATCTTATAAATTCTATAATTAGATTTCATAAAATGTTAGTTGTATCTAGAAATTAAAAAATAAATTATATGAGTGAATTCTATAAAAAGTTAACTCAAGTTTTAAGGGCAAGTTACAAATAAGGATCTTAATTTTGGGTGTCGTTCGTAGAAAGGGGTTTGATGTTTCATTTTTGGCAATTAAGGGTCCGAAGTTACAAAATATTAGCAAATAGTTTTTTTTTTTACAGAATCATTAGAAATTTTAGTTAAGTCATCACGTGTCAAGCACGTGCAATTTAAATGAGGTAAGTTTGTAAGTTTTACGTGTGCTTTGCTTTAAGTAAATTCACATTTGACAAAATTGATAGATCTTTAATTGCTAAAATCCTAACCTTGAACCCTAATTTAGAAATTCCCAGAAATTTGGACTCAATTTGAGAATTCCCCCAAACTTTGTACCCTATTTTGTCATTTGTCCAAAAAAATCCCATTTTATTTTATTAAAAAATTAACTAGTAGTAAATAAATTATATAAATTTAATTGCGCTTGAAAAATAAAATTATTAGTTAATATTTTTAAATGCAAATTAACAAAATTAAATTCTACTATGTTAGATTTTTTTTCATTATTTATTAGTATTTATCACTTTCAAGCATTAATTTAAGTAATAAATTTTTATCATTATAGTATATTAGATGTATTAAAATAATATATCGAAAAGTTCATAACATCTAGAAGTATTTCCTATACTATACTACGTTAAATATTTTAAGGGGCAATTACCAAATCATCTCCCGTTCTAACAAAAATGACCATCTAATACAAGGATTTTCGTAATCGACCACCAAGTACTCTCATTGTAAATGGACACGCATGCCCTTGCTAGATTTGGCAAAATTACACATATACCACTGCTTACTTGACGCGAATGCGAGTGATTCATTCCCTATCCCCCCCTCTGCACTTTCTTGCTCTCTCTTTCTCTATTTTTCCCTCAAACTTTAAAATGAAATATTTTAAGATCTAGAAATAAAAAAATCTGAAATCACCGTTGTTTTCGTTTCGTCAATACAAATCAAACTAGAATCATCAACATATAATCTGGAGCAAATTTGAGAAGTTCACAGTTGTTTAAAGTTCACAGTTGTTTTTGATAAATTCACAATTATTTTTCACATTTGTTCCAATAACAATTAAGAGAAGTTCACAGTTGTTTTAGCTAAATTCATAATTTCTGCATGAAAATGTCTATCATTTACTTAATTCACATATTTTTTTAGTTAGGTTCACAGTTAGTTTTAGTCTTTTATATCCTTTATTTTTGCAATTTTATGAGATTATTTGACCTATTTGTTAAGTTTACTGTTATTTTTAGTTAAATTCACAGTTGTTTTAGTCCTTTCTTTATGGCCTATATTTTTGCAATTTTATGAGATTATTTGACATATTTGTTATGTTTACAGTTGTTTTTACTTAAGTTTACAATTTTTTTAACTTTTAGGGCCTCTATTTTTGCAATTTTATAGATTATTTGACATATTTGTAAAGTTCACAGTTGTTTTTAGTTAAGTTTACAATTGTTTTTAGTCTTTTATAGCCTCAATTTTTAAATTTTATTAGATTATTTGACATATTTGTTAAGTTTACAATTGTTTTGGATATTCATTTGGGCATGAGGTAGTCCCAAAATTAATGTAAAAAAACATTCAAATTTGCTTTTGAGCAAAAGTAAATTAGAACATTTTTAAAACATGTTTTGGACATTCATTTGAGCACGGAGGTAGTAACAAAAGTGAAAAAAAAATAACTAATTAACCCAATAAATAAATTCACACAGCACCAGAATCCAAGCTCATTTTTCTCATTACACAGATCGAAAAAAAAAAACACTCTGATTTGCTGCTGGGAATTCTTCTTAAAAGGTTCATGGAAATTAGGCCACAGGTAGTTGTAGTACACTTTCATTGATTGGCATGAAATTCACTCGCTTCTGCAGCCAACAAAACACAACTTAAAATCAATATTTACTTTTATCATAATTCTGTTGGGATAGGAATAGAAGACCAACCTTGACAGTTTTTCCGGAGGAGTCTGAGGCGGGCGCCTGGGGATGGCGAGGCGAGCGCCTCGAGTCCAGTGGTTTTGGCGTTGGGGCAACGTGCTTGAGGCGGCCGCACGACCTGGGGTGAGGCGTGCGCCTCGGCTGCCGAGGTGAGCATGGTGTTTTGGCCTCTTCCAGGCGGGCGCCTGGCTCCTTTGAGGCGGACGCCTGGCGTCGATTCTCAGGTCGGGAAGGCTTTATTTTTGGGCCCGTTTTCAGGCCATCTAGGGTTAGGTTGTTATTCCAGGGCATGTATAAAAGCAATGTTCCGCCCCTTTATTCATTGTAACACAAAAATTACATACATAGTGCAAGATCCTGGCTTGGTAGTGCCCCCAGACGTAGCCAATCAAATTGGTGAACTGGGTAAACAATTTCTCTTGTCTTTTCTGTGCTTTTGATTTTCTTTTGCTTTGTTTGTGTGCGATTATTATTCTTGTGGTTTGCTTGGTTTGTGGAGGGCCAAATTCACAACAACTGGTATCAGAGCTCTTGGTTTAGGATCAAGGGAGTTGTTCCAAGCAATCAAGTATGGGCAAGGACAAACAGGCGGTGGAGAAATTCGATGGTTCTGACTACGGATATTGGAGGATGCAGATTGAGGATCTCTTGTACAACAAAGATCTCTACAAGCCTCTGAAGGGTGTCAAACCGGAAGATGAAGATCAGGAAGAATGGGAACTCATGGATCGGAAGGCTTTAGGGGTGGTTAGATCTACTTTGTCAAAGTGGATCGCGAAGACTACCAGGAAGGCGACAACCACCAAGGAGCTATTGGATTATCTTACTGAGAGATTTGAAACTCCGTCTGCTGCAAATAAGGTTGATTTGATACGCAAGATGGGTAGTCTCAAGATGCAAGAGGGAGGATCCTTGGCTAAGCACATCGATGAATTTATGGATGTCATAGATTCATTGACAGCGGTGGAGATCAAGTTCGATGATGAGGTTCATGCATGCTTGTTGCTAGCTTCTTTACCGGCAAGTTGGAGCGGAACGGTGACTGCAATCAACGCTTCAGCAGGTAAGAAAAAATTGAAATATGATGATGTTAAAGACTTTCTTTTAGGTGAGGAAAATCGCATGAAGAAGTTGGGGACATCAAGTACTTCGGGAGCGGCTTTAGCTACTACTAGTAGGGGGAAGCCGGGTACTAGCAAACAAGGGAGAACCGAATCAAGGGAGAACGGAATGAGTGGTAAGGGCAAAACTGATGAAACCAAGGACAAACCGAAGGTTGCGAAGGGATCTGTTCAGTGCTACTATTGTAAGGAGTTGGGACACTTTAAGAGGGATTGTCCAAATCGTAAGGGCAATCAGGCGAATGTGGCAGTTGAAGGTGATGATGTACTAGTTCTGAGTGTCAGTAGTGCACTAGAATCATGGGTGCTGGATTCGGGGGCATCATTCCACTCTTGCGGGCACAAGGAAGAGATGGATAATTACACTTCCGGTGATTTCGGGAAGGTCTATCTAGCTGATGGCGAGCCTTTGGAAATCAAGGGGAAGGGGGATGTCAGGATAGGAGCATCGGACGGGAAGGTTCTACATCTGAACGGGGTCAGGCACATTCCGGTTTGAAAAGAACCTACTTTCGGTTGGGCGGTTGGACGAAGAGGGTTACAAGGTGACTTTCGGGTGCGAACTGGGTTATTACCAAGGAGGATTGTGAGATCGCTCGGGGTAATAAGGAGGGTACTTTGTATTTGGCGAACAACACCAAGGATAGTATTGCGGTGGCAGCAGCCAAGGGTGATACTGATTTGTGGCACTGTCGATTGGGTCACATGAGTGAGACAGGGATGAAGGTACTTTGTTCCAAGGGTCTACTACCGGGTTTGAAGACAGTCAACGTGGGAATCTGCGAAGATTGTATGTTTGGCAAACAAGGGAGGAATAATTTCTCGAGGACAGGTAGGGGATTGAGGGAAGCAAAGTTGGAATTGGTTCACACGGACTTGTGGGGCCATCTCCTGGTTACATCTCTGTGGTGCGTCATATTACATGACTTTTATTGATGATTCTACAAGGAAGGTCTGGGTCTATTTCTTGAAAGGGAAAGATGAAGCTTTCGAGGTGTTCAAGAAGTGGAAGGCTTTGGTGGAGAATCAAACGGGACTTAAGCTTAAGTGCTTAAGATCAGACAATGGTGGGGAGTATGAGCTCGGGGAGTTTAGGGAATATTGTGCTGCGAATGGTATTCGTATGGAGAAGACTCCAAAGAAGACTCCACAACTCAACGGGGTAGCAGAAAGGATGAACAGAACATTGAATGAGCGGGCTAGAAGTATGAGATTGAAGTGTGGACTTCCGAAGACGTTCTGGGCATATGCAGTTGACACGGCAGCTTTCTTGATCAATCGGGGACCATCGGTTCCATTGGGGAATGGAATTCCAGAGGAAGCTTGGAGTGGCAGCGAGGTAAATCTGTCCTTTCTTCGCGTATTTGGCTGCGTTTCTTATGTTCATGTTGATTCTGAGAGAACTAAATTAGATGCTAAATCTGTTAAGTGTACATTTATTGGGTATGGCGGGGATGACTTCGGGTATAAATTTTGGGATGATCAAAACCATAAGGTTATTCGTAGTCGAGATGTGGTATTCAATGAACAGGTTTTGTACAAGGATAGAAAGGGGGCATCTGATGGTACTAGTTCGGCACCGGAAATTGTAGAGGTGGATATTCCAAACTCTAGGGTGGGAGCGGGGCAGTTCATGTTGACCATGGTCGAGGTCACCGAAGATGAACCACGTACTCCGTAACCGGATATTCCATTGCGTAGATCCAAGCCCAGTGCGTGGATCACCTGACAGTATACTCCTTCGAATTATTATTTGTTGTTAACGAGATAATGGGGAACCGGAATGTTATGCGGAGCGATTCGTAGTGTGCTTTGTAATAAGTGGAAAGCTGCGATGGATGATGAGATGGTCTCATTGAAGGCAAATAAAACTTGGGAGTTGACTAAACTACCTAAGGGGAAGAAGGCACTGCATAATAAGTGGGTTTACAGGATCAAGGAGGAAGCAGACTGTAGCAAGCGTTACAAGGCAAGACTGGTTGTTAAAGGGTTTCAGCAGAAGTATGGTATTGACTACACCGAAGTATTCACTCCGGTTGTGAAGATGACCACTATCAGAATGGTTCTGGGGATAGTAGTGGCGGACAACTTGCTGCTTGAACAGATGGATGTGAAGACGGCCTTTCTTCATGGGGACTTGGAGGAAGAGATTTACATGGTACACCCGAGAGGGTTACTTGTCTAAGGGTGGCGAGGAGCTAGTTTGCAGATTGACTAAGAGCTTGTATGGCCTTAAACAAGCTCCTAGGCGATGGTACAGAAGTTTGATGGATTCATGCACGACATTGATTTTATCGGATGCGAGGCGGATCATTGTTGCTACTTCAAGAACACGGACAATGGGCATATTATCTTCTTTGTTATATGTGGACGACATGTTGATAGCGGGCTCTAGCAGTAGAGAGGTAAACAGGTTGAAGACTCAGTTGTCAGAACGGTTCGAGATGAAGGATTTGGGAGAGGCAAGGAAAATCTTGGGCATGCGGATTGATCGGAATAGGGAGTCGGGCAAGTTGGTTCTTTCACAAGCGTAATATGTTGAGAAGGTCTTAGCAAGGTTTTGTATGGAAGAGGCGAAGCCAACAGGACGCCATTGGGTTTGCATTTCAAGCTATCCGAGAGAGGACTCGCCTAGGAACAAGGAAGAGCGTGACAAGATGGAGAGAACTCCATATGCTTCACCGTGGGAGTCTCATGTATGCAATGGTGTGTACAAGGCCGGACATTGCACATGCGGTGGGAGTAGTCACCGATTCATGGGCAATCCAGAAAGCAACATTGGGAAGCGGTTAAGTGGATCCTACGTTACTTGAAGGGTACTGCGGTAAGGCTCTGTGTTTTTCAAGCAAGGAAGTGGTGTTAGCGGGTTATGTTGATGCGGACTTGGCATCAAGTGATCTTGATAAGAGGAGAAGTACTACGGGTTACGTGTTTACATTGGGTGGTACAGCAATCTCCTGGGCTTCTAAGTTACAAAAGATCGTGGCTCAGTCGACTGCAGAAGCAGAATATGTGGCAGTGACAGAAGCGAGTAAAGAGATGGTTTGGCTGCAGAACTTCTTGGGTGAACTTGGGAAGACGCGAAGTGGTAATATTCTCTACAGTGATCAGTGGAGTGCAATTCACTTGGCAAAGAATCCGGCGTTTCATTCGAGGACGAAGCATATTGAACTGAGGTTTCACTACATCAGACATCTCTTGGAGGAGAAGATTTTGTGGCTTGAGAAGATATTGGGATCGGAGAATCCGGCTGACATGTTGACAAAGGTTGTGAACCTTGAGAAGTTGAAGCTGTGCAAAGCTTCAATTGGGCTTGAAGAATGAGAGAGGAGGATGGCACTACCATGATCAAGGTGAGCACTAGGAGGACACCAAGGATGAGTTGAAGAACGGATACGGGGCTTGTATATGCGGTTGATCTCTAGGTGGGAGATTGTTGGGATAGGAATAGAAGACCAACCTTGACAGTTTTTCCGGAGGAGTATGAGGCGGGCGCCTGGGGATGGCGAGGCGAGCGCCTCGAGTCCAGTGGTTTTGGCGTTGGGGCAACGTGCTTGAGGCGGCCGCACGACCTGGGGTGAGGCGTGCGCCTCGGCTGCCGAGGTGAGCATGGTGTTTTGGCCTTTCCCAGGCGGGCGCCTGGCTCCTTTGAGGCGGACGCCTGGCGTCGATTCTCAGGTCGGGAAGGCTTTATTTTTGGGCCCGTTTTCAGGCCATCTAGGGTTAGGTTGTTATTCCAGGGCATGTATAAAAGCAATGTTCCGCCCCTTTATTCATTGTAACACAAAAATTACATACATAGTGCAAGATCCTGGCTTGGTAGTGCCCCCAGACGTAGCCAATCAAATTGGTGAACTGGGTAAACAATTTCTCTTGTCTTTTCTGTGCTTTTGATTTTCTTTTGCTTTGTTTGTGTGCGATTATTATTCTTGTGGTTTGCTTGGTTTGTGGAGGGCCAAATTCACAACAAATTCATATTCGCAATGATAAACACACACACACACGTCTCTAAGACAATCCCTTCATTTCGCCAGATATAGGAGGGCCGATGAATTTGGACGTCAGAGAAGATGATTGCAGCATCCGGCTGGAGAGATGGGGAAGGAGAGGACGACCGAAGGCTGGAGAGAGAGAGAGAGAAAGGAGAGATGAGTGTTCGTATGTGAGGAGAGGGAGGATCGCCGGAGTTGAAAAGGGAAGGGTTGTCGGAGGGGAGTGAAGGGTCGCGGAGGGGAAGGGGAAGGTTGGCCGGAAGGTGTGGTGGAAAGAGAAAGTGAGAGAAGAGCGTGAGAGAAGAGTGTGAGAGAGAGGATGATTTTTTATTTTTGGGCAAGGGGTAGTTTGTGTAGCGAAGAAATATGTGAAATTTTTTATTTTGATGTCGAACTTGTTGGTTAAATTTCAAAATCCTTGTCTTAATTGCTTTTTTCAATTGGGGTGAAGGAACCAGCGATAATTTTCCCATATTTTAAATATCTTTATTTTTATACAAAAACAAATGAAAGGTAATGGAAATGTAGTAAATTTTAAATTAGAAAATATAGAGATTAAGTGAAACCTTAATCTTCAATGATACAATATACTATATCTAAAATATTTTATTAACTATTTAAAATGTCAAAGGATGATTGTGTCAATTAAAAAAAAGCGGATGTTAATATTCCTTCCCAATTGTATTTAATTTTTGTAAAAATATTAATGTTTATAGTATTAATCACTAAAATATTTTTAGCAAATAATAACATACGGTGAAAAGTTAGAGATATTTTTTTAAATTAGGGCCTAAACTTAGAGAAATTTTCAGATTGGAGTCTAAACTTAGGATTGTTGCAATTATGAGTTTGAAATGAATTTTTAGTTTATTATTTTGGGGTTATGTCCATATGAAATGACCAAATTAACCCCTGATAAGGCATTTGCTCGACACATGGTGACTTAACTGAGATTTTTAACAATTCCGTTAAAAGCCCATATTTGCTAATATTTGGTAACTTCAGACCCTTAATCGCAAAATTGAAACAGGATACCCCTTTCTGCAACGAACGACTTCTAAAATTCAGACCCTTATTTGTAATTTATCTACTTTTTAAATGTCTTACCTTTAATAACTTTTCAATTAGTCAAAAAATAAAATATCTAAAAAAAATTGTAATTCTGCTTCTACTTGAATAATATAAAATATATTTAATAATTTTCAATGAAAAACTCAAATATATTATAGAAGAATGGTAGATAGGGATGGAAAGGGGCAAATTTTGGGATAGATTTGACATTTTCCAAATTCGCTTTTTCTTGAAATTTCTAAATTCCAAGCCCACCCCGCCCCGGTTATGTTAAATCCCTAACTCATTCCGTCTCGTCCAGATTAATTCAAAACTTATAAAAATATTCCATTTAATTATGTAAAACTAATGTTTTTATTCTTTTATATTAAAAGATATAGACTTATAATATAGTGTATATTTATAAACTATATTATATCATCAAACATAAATTGAATTAGTGTTTATATTATTATCAATATTTAGAATAGTATATTATGCCGATTAGGTTAAACGAGACAAATTATATGATAATCCCAAAACTGACGAGTATTAAAGCACTCTTTCCAAACCTTTTCCATTATAGACGAGTCTTTTCGGGACTAGGTTGATTGTAGATTTGCATATTATGTGAATTTTGAAATGGTATACTCCCGCCGTTCCATGTGATTACAAACCAATTTTTTGGGCACAATAATTAAAAAGTATTATTAAGATAATAAAAATGTGTAGTAGGAAATGAAGAAAGAGAATGAGTGGAGTTGGTTGAATAAATTGTGTGGTAGGAAATGAAGAGAGAGAGAATGAGTGGGTGGGGTAGGGTGAATATAAAATAATAAATTTATTTCCATTTTGGACAGTTTGTATTCACGTGGAACGAACCAAAAAGAAAATAAATTTGTATTCACGGGGAACGGAGGGAGTATGTTCTATTTGAGATTGGATGAAAAATATGTAATAGACTCATAGAAGAGCAATTTGTACGGTGCAGATCGAAATTTATTATGTGGAGATGAAGATAAAATTTTTGGAACATGACAGTTTATAGAAAAAATATTATTTTTGAACATATAATGTACTAACGAATAAATATCAAGGATGTTGCGACGATTGTGTAAAATATATGCGGCGACGCCACTTCTAGTGCTTATACATGGTGATCCATCTCTTATAGTTCACGAGAATCATAGTGAGAAAAATTGAAAATTTCATAGTAACTAAATTGAGAAAATGAACGTTGAAAGATATAGTATTTAACATTCTTATTGTTCATAAGAATTATAGTGATAAAAATTGAATAGTTCGTTGGAACTAAGTTAAAAAAATGAACGTTAAAAGATGTAATATTTAACGTTGCATTTTATAAATTATGTATTGAAAAAAAATGATAGGGCTTATTGAAACTAGTTGTTAAATCCTATTATTATCAGTTGTGTCAAAAATCACAAAGATAAAAATAATAGAGCTTGTTGAAATAAGTTGTTGAATTCTATTGTTTTGAACATTAACAAATGTCACAAGAACTAAAACTATAGGGATTCTCGTAAGAAGTTGTTAAAACCTAATAGGGGAATATGTGACTAATGTTTTGAAGATAAAAAGAATAGAAATTCTTGAAGAAAGTTGTTAAATCATATTGTTGTTGATGATAACAAATGACAAAAAATATTTAGAAGGAGGAATTATAAAAGAAATTGTGTATTATTTAAATGAGAATGTGATTTTCTCTAATTTAGAGGCACTCAAGATGAGACCTTTAAATGTTTGGAATAATTAACCTCCAACTATAATTTCATTAAGGAATTTAGAGATTTATAAATATGGGTGGTTATAAAAAATAAATTGTATTAATTCTTCTATTGAATTAACAATTTATTCTTGAAGTGAATTCTCTAATTAAGTTAGAGAATTATATTTGTAACAATGTTGGGTATGCTTACTTTAACCTTCCTAAATTAGCTTAAGATTTGATTGATACCATAACCTCCTCTCTATTTTAAGGACTTTAGGACCCTATGTAATGAAGCTTAGACTTCAATTTTTTAGTTAAGTCCATTTTATAGAATATGTTAAATTAGGCTTGAAGACTAGCACAAGACTCATTGGATATGAGGTTGCAGTTCAAAGTAGTTTCAGACCGCACCATCAAAACCTCACTTGCAAACCGCTTTATGCAATTGCTGTGAGGAATTCCTTTGTCTGAAATCGCTCCTTGACTAACTTAGTGCAACTGCCTTTAAGTGAACCGCATTTGTAATGCAGTTCCAATATCTTAACCGCACTGATGAAACCTCCTCTGGTGTAACCGCTCTTGTCACAACTGCCTCACACCAGACCGCATCCAATGATTGAAGACTTGAAGTGAACCACTTTATGACTGTTGAAATCCACGTCAGCAATGACAAAAGTCAAACATCAAATCTTGTCACGTGATTCAATATCAGAGAAGATCTGCAAGGATCTTGAAAAGGTGCCAGGTGTCCTTCTCTCCTTAACTGTAGCTGAAGTCTGATCAGCTTTGACTGCAAGTTCTGAACAAGGGATAAAAGGTGAATTTGTGGACTAATCAGAAAGCACCAGTACAGTACTTGCTACAACTGTGTCCAACGGCTAGTTCCTTGGTGCTTGAGTATAAATACCCCTAATCTTCATCACTTGAAGATTACTTGAAAAATTGAAAGTGCTGTGAGTTCATAAGAAGTTGAAGCTCTGCCCAGAAAATTTCCAGTCCTTTGAATCTTCATCTTCCTACTTCAAGAAAAATATTCCAGCCCAGAAATCAAGCCTTATACACATCAAGAATCATTGAGCTCTACATCTCTTAGATTCAAAGAGCCTTGATCTTGCTTACACACAGACACCTCACTTGTTTAATCACATAGATTATTCATTTGATATACACCAGTTATAGTCTAGGATTTGATCTTCATAGAATAGATTTTAGATCTGAGTATTGATCTTTGTAACTTATAATCTCTCATACTCAATATAATCACTCTTAGAAAATTCAAGACTAACCATCTTGGTAGTGGACGTAGATCGTTTAACGATTGAACCACTCCAAATATTGTGTTCTTATATTTCTGCATTTTATTTACTGTGCTTATTAATTATCTATCTTTATCTCTGTTTGATCTTTTATACAGTTATCCATTATTGAGAATTGTGTTTGGAGTTATCTTTGTCAAACTTCACTTTTCAGTTTTACAACTGCACTGAAAACCGCTTACCAAAAACACACCTCTAAAACCGCTTTGTAATACTAAATATTTCGTTGTGCATTTTGCAACTCTACTTGCAGTTTCTTATTGACTGCAAGCGATTTTGTAAGCAAGAGGTTGAGTTTTCAAAAGAGGGCGAAAAATTTGTAACAGCTATTCACCCCCCTCTAGCTGGTTTTCACCCTTATTGCCACCTTTGAAACCAACAAGTGGTATCAGAGCAAACACATTTATAAAACCACTGTTTTTCAAGCTTAACAGCTTGTGTGCCGATTCGATATGGCAAACTAAAAAACAATGACAACTGTTAACTATTCACACATTCCCATTTTGGACGAAGACCACTTCGATATCTGGAAAGTTCGAATGCTTATTCATTTGGAGACTATTGGTGAGATGCTGGTGGAATGCGTGACAAATGGCCCGTTCGATCCCATGAAGGCCAACACCAATCCAAACACCAGTGCAGAAACTCCAGAAGTTCAAAAGTCAAAAGGCGAGTGGTCTGATGAAGAGAAAAGATTAGCTGCCTTAGACAGTAAAGCAAGGCACATCATTTCTGGAACCCTTCCTGTTTCAACCCTTCAAAAGGTGATGTACTTGAAAACCGCAAAGCAGATGTGGGATGCCATAGAGAGCTACCTCGAAGGTGATGATGAGTGCAAGGAGAACAAACTATATGTTGTTGAAAGATCTTACAACAACTTCAACAGAATATCCAACGAAACCTTGCACCAGACTTACGACCGCTATGTTGAGGTAGTTAATGCATGTAGATCTCTTGGCAAAATTTTAACTAATAAGAAAATCAATATGACTTTCCTAGCTGCTTTAGGTTTGAGATGGGTCAATAAAGCCACATCTCTAGAAGACTCCAAAGTTTTGAATACTTGGTCGTTAAGTAACTTGTATGCAAACCTTAGAGTCTATGAGCTTAAATTAAATCACATTTAAGAGATTGAAAGGAAAACCAAATCACTTTCTATATCCGTCGTGAAACATGAGGAGAAACCAACCACATCTAACCAAATCACTGATTCTTCCATATCAACCTCATCACTCATCGAAATGAATGATGATGATTTTGCCATGTTTGTGAAAAGATTTCAAAAATTTAGAAAATCCTCAAAACCTTTCACAAAATCATTTTTTAAAGGCAAACCTCCAGCAACTTTTTCCAAGGCTGCTGATACAAAGAAAAAGGGTGATCTAGTTTGCTACAACTGTAGAAAACCCGGTCACTTTGCATCTGAGTGTCCACAGCCAAGATTTGAATACATGAAAAAGAAAACCTCTCTAGCGAAATTTTCTCGTCGCAAGGGAATGGTTAATGAAGAGGAAGAGAACTCAAAGGAGTTAGCTACCTGGATTGAAACAGATTCTGATGATGGAAGTGAAGATGAAACCGAAGAGGTTAATCTCTGCCTAGTTGCAGATGCTTCCGATGATTCAGATACTGAGTCAATCAAGTCGCTACATATGAAGGATGAAGAGGCTCCTATAAAGATTTCCAAATTTAAATTGGATGATGATGTGAAACTTAATCCCAGCATTAAAATAGGGAATTGTTCGTATTCACATCCCATTTTCCTCCCTACAAATGCTCCACCTTCAAAAGTCACTTCAAAGAAGAAAATTTTGAAAAAGGTGGTGGAAGAAGTTTCTCCCATGGAACATGAAAAGGATGTTCAAGAAAGCTGAAATAATGATCCAAAAGTTCTCTAATGTTAAGAAAGCTCTAGGTTTAGCTCATGATAAACTTTCTTAGTACAAGACGGTGAAAACTGTGATGAAGTCTGAAATTTCTAATCTTAAAGACCAAATCAAAAGTATGTCTCCTCTTGCTGATCAAAACCGCATCCTTGAAACTAAGGTTGCTGCACTTCAACTTAGGAATGATGACCTGGTTGCCCAGAATCTCGACCTCCAAAAGGTCATTGATGGGTGGATTAAGTCACATGTCATCTTGGATCAAATTATAGATACCCAAAATGTCAATGATGATAAAGAAGGTTTGAGATATCAAACAGGTGAGCAATTGAAGTGTGCATCCTGCTGTGAAAAGGATGAGGAAATTTCTAAACTAACTAAAGAAATTCCTAAGGAGAAGCGTGCTGTTTCTAAGGGTAAAGGACAGGAACAAAAGGCTCCACTTAACTTCCATTATGTCTACCCAAAGAAACAATTTGAAAAAAACTTTCAGATGAAAGGAAAAGATTCAGAGAGTGAAAATGCAGAGGAGGTTTCTGATGCAGCTGACCGCACCTCTACTTCAACCGCATCTGGTGGAGAAGGTGGTGCTGCCAACTGCAAGACTGACTGCCCTTCTTCTTTGACCGCTCCTCCTGCTTTCAAAGGCAAGAAGAGTGTTTCTAAAAAAACCGCGGTCAAACCAAAGACACCTACCTTTGTCAAGGCTACAACCGCAGTTCCCAAACCGCATGCTAATCCTAAGAAAAGTAAGGAGTTACTAAAACCTCATGGAGCTCATAGCTATCATAAATGTTCTGTGTGTGATGATTTAGGTCATAAGGCTGCAGAATGCCTTTTACGGTTCACATCCAATTTCAGGAAGAGTAAACCTCCTTCTGTCAAACAGGTGTGGGTCGTTAAAGGTTGCTAACCTCAGGACCCAAGGAATAATGGGGACCTCGTTTTAAATGTTTATCTTTCAGGTCCTCTGCTTAATGGCTGGTCACTCCAAGGACAATGAATGGTATCTTGACAGTGGTTGCTCAAGACATATGACTGGAGATAGATCATTACTAGAAGATGTCATTGAAGCAAGTGGTCCATCTGTAACCTTTGGTGACAACAACAAAGGCAAAACCATTGGGTATGGTATGATAAGGAGAGGAAACCTAACAATTGAGAAGGTTTCTCTTGTTGAAGGACTCAAGCACAACCTCCTTTCAATTTCTCAATTATGCGACAAAGGAATGCTTTGCAACTTCACTTCTTCAAATTGCTTTATCAAAGATAGCATTTCCAGAGTCACCCTACTCACAGGGATTCGTAAGAGTAATATTTACATTATCGATCTAAATTCTGCATGTAGTATTACTAATCTCTGTTTTGTAGCTAAAAATGTGAGCGAAAATAGTTGGCTATGGCACAAGCGGTTGAGCCACTTGAACTTCAAGTATCTAGCAAAGATTGGAAGGGAAAACCTAATTCGTGGTTTACCCAAAGTGGCTGACCACCATCTAGATAAATGCAGTGCATGTCAACTTGGTAAACAAACCCCGTCGTCTTTCACCAGCAAGACCGCGCCCTCAACTGCAAGATGTTTACAACTTCTTCACATAGATTTGTTTGGACCCGTTACCACTGCCAGCATTGGAGGAAATAGATATACTTTAGTGGTGGTGGATGATTATTCTAGATATACATGGGTTTAGATGATGATCACTAAGGACGATTGCTATGAAATCTTAACCTCACTCTTTAGACGGCTCCAGAATAAAAAAGAAGACGACATCGTTAGTATTCGATCAGATAATGGAACAGAATTTAAGAACAACGGTGTTGCTCAGTATTGTGATGACCATAAGATTAATCACAATTTTTCGACTGCTGGTGTTCCATACCAAAATGGGGTTGTGGAAAGAAAGAACATGAAGTTGATTGAGGCTGAAAAGACAATGATATCTGAAACCAAGCTGCCTCAGTATTTCTGGGCTGAAGCAATCAACACAACATGCTTCACTCAGAACCGCTCCCTCATCAACAAGACCTACAACAAGACTCCATATGAGCTTTGGAGAGGAAGAACCCCCAATATTGCATTCTTCAAGATCTTTGATTGCAAATGCTTTATCCTCTACAACGAAAGAGAAAATAGAGGTAAATTCGGAGCCAAGGCCGATGAAGGTATCTTTGTCGGGTATGATAAACATTCAAAAGCTTTTCGTGTTTTCAATAAAACTAGTTTAAAGATAGTTGATTCTGTCCATGTTACTTTTGATGAATATTCTCTCCTTGAGCCACATATGACTCCAAATGTTGCTGATGATTTTGCTGAGCATAATGCAACAGGTGAATCCTCTAGAACCGCACCTGAACCTCAATCCTAAAATTCAGCACCCTTAACTGAAATTCCCTTAGACCAAAATTATCAAACCGCACCTGAAGTTCATTCTCCAGATGCAACCGTTAGGGAAGAAGAAGTTGTTGAAAATTTCCCCATCCAGCTTATTGAACCTCTTCGTCAACTTACCTTTCATGACTTTGCTGAAGGATCTAACGATGTTCCAATTGAAGATCTTTAGCAAACCTCAGTCCAACCAGACTTACCACCTGAGGTTAGAGAAGTCAGCAGTCACCCTCTATCTAATGTGATTGGTGATCTGTTTTCCGGTGTTCAAATAAGGAGATCAAACTATGATGAGAATACATCCTTGATATCTCAAATTGAACCCAAGAAGATTGATGAAGCACTCCAAGATTCCAGTTGGGTCGTTGCTATGCAAGAGGAACTCAACCAGTTTGAAAGATGCAAGGTCTGAACATTAGTGCCTAGACCTCAGGATCAAGGAGTGATAGGAACTAAGTCGGTGTTTAGGAATAAAATGGACGATAATGGAAGCATCACCAGAAACAAAGCAAGGTTGGTTGCACAAGGATATAGGCAAGAAGAAGGAATCGATTATGATGAAACCTTTGCTCCAGTTGCAAAGTTGGAAGCAATCAGAATGTTCCTTGCCTACTGAAATTACCCGGCATCTCGCTGTTGTTCGGGAGGTGTCTCGCTGCGTTTTTGCTTGTAGAGTCACCACGCCATTTTGATTTAGCCCAAAACATTGAGAAAAGGCATCAATTTAAAAACTGTTATTGTGTGATAAGATTTTTGAGTTCGGAGGTCAGGTTACTCCTCGGGAAGGGCATAATAAATGCACACCCGAGTCGCCTCATAAAAAAGAGTCTTTCGGTACCCCTTCTTTCTTTAAATGTTGTGTGTGTGTATGTGCTTTTAAAAATGCATGCTGTATCGGATGTCTACATTGTACACTACGTATTGAAATGTATTGAAATAGTGTAGGAAGGAAGCCTTACCAATGTTGATTCATGTTTGTCTTCCGCTAGGGAATAGTGTTTGAGGATGGAATAGTGTTCCGGGATAGACCGGGATTGCTTCGGGATGTGCCGGTTGTCTGCGGACAGAGCTTCGGCGTGCCTCGGGATTGTCAGGTGTGTACTCGGGCAGAGTTTCGGCATGCGTTGGGATCGCAGGGATCGTTGACTGGACTCGGGCAGAGGTTCGTCGTGCGTTGGGATCGTCGGTTGTGCTCGGGCAGAGTTCCGGCGTGCGTCGGGATCGTCGGTTGAGCTCGGAAAGGGCCGGGACGCCTCGGGATGGACCGGCAAGGCTTCGGGATGGATCGGCGAGGCTTCGGAGTACCACGAGGGGCCTCAGAATACCTCGAGAGTGCCTCGGGGCAGCTCGGGAGCGTCTCGGGAGCGCTCGGTAGTGCTCGACAGAGCTTCGGAGTACCACGAGGGGCCTCAGAATGCTCCGGAGGGAACCGAAAGGGACCGGGATTGCCCCGAAGGGTCTTAGAGAGGGTGCCTGAAGGCTGGGAGAGAGGAGAGAAGAGGGAGGTGTGAAAATTATGAGGGGGGAGGCCTCTATTTATAGGGTCCAGATTCTGGCTAGTTGTGTCGCACGACACTGTCAGCCATTACCAGTTTTTTGGTTTTCCGGGATTTAAGGGAATCTTGTGGACTTTAAGAGGATTTGGTAACAATTATGTCTGGGGGCAGGTTGTGTCACACGACACAAGGCACCGTCCCCATATTTTCCAAAATTCCTTAAAGGTCCTTTTGTACTTTTTAATCCCAGAAAGGCCTCTAGGTGTGTAAGTACCCGAATCCGGATTGCCAAAATCCGTTAAAAGTTAACCGGAATTCGTTAACTAGCCCGCTCCAGGTTAACCGGAACCCGTTAAGCTCCCCGTTCTCAAGCCAACAAGATGTCCCTTGGACTGCCCCGTGCATCCCAACGTCAAAGCGTACTCAACACACGTCGTCGCATGTAAAAGTACAGATTTTCCTGAAAAATGCACTTTCCGGCACTTTTTGGGGGCGTTTCGGACATTTTTCGGACAGTTATTTAAAAACGGACAAAACCGGGAATAATGGAACGAAAAACCATGCCCTGGTGAGTCACAGGGGCACGTGGCACGCATGCCACAGCCCTCCGGTCAACATCAATCAGATTTCAGATTGAAAAGACCAAAATACCCCTGAGATGTTGTCACAGTTCGTCCGGACTCTTTTGCAGGAAAAACCAGAATTGCCAACAAGCCCTTCCATTTTCCAAAAGACCCCCTGGAATTCAGGTTGAGTCCGTCCGGACTCTTTTGTAATTTTACCCTATAAATACAGAGGGCTGTCAAACATTTCAAAGAAGGAAAAAACTTATCCATTTTCACAAATAGCCACGGCCCAAACTGGTTTCACCCCATCCCGAGCCCCATTTTGCCTCGATTCGCGTGAAAACTTCGTATTTCAACCAAATATAAACCAAACAACTTTGAAACACCGTTCCAAACACTAAATCGTATCCCGTATATGCCTCCCGAGCCAAAAGAGTCAACCCCTAGCCATAGGTAACACTCTCTCTCCCTAAACACTCATTCCGTCTCGGTTTATGCGCCAGTCGCTACCACCGTTTCGGTCGAACGTTGTTGAAATGTAGACGTCACCGTCAATGGGATCCGATACGGTTTAGTCCCAGATCCTCTTCTCTTCCCGTAAGAGAAGTAATCTCGGGTTAAAACGGCGTTTCGGGCCCGTTTCTTTACTTTTCTGTCATTTACCATTCCAGATCGTTTGATCCGTTGAACGTCATTTACTTTACGCAACTTTATAGTCCGAACCGTTTGGTTCGTGATAGTCATTTAACGATCCGGATAGTTTGATCCGTTGAATGCTATTTACTTAATGCACCTTTAAAATTCGGGTCGTTTGATTCTGTCGATACCGCACTTTAAATACTGTCATTTACAAGTCCGAGCCGTTTGGCTCATGATAGTATTTGCTTATCAAAGTCCGAGTCGCAAAACGATTCATTGATCGCATATCATTTAATGCTTTTTTTCCCGTAAAATCGCTAATACTGTAATGCCCGATTCAAAACCGGAGTTCGACATTCGAACTCTCTTTCAAAATGCGCAAGATGACGTTTGGCATCCAAACAATCATCTTCAAACTCAAAACCTGATATTTGACATTCAAATCTCATTTAATGTTTTTTTCCCGTAAAATCGCTAACAATGAAATGCCCGGTTCAAAATCGGAGTTCGACATTCGAACTCTCTTTCAAAACGCGCAAGATGACGTTTGGCATCCAAACGATCATCTTCAAACTCAAAAATCCGACGTTTGACATTCAAACGCTCCTTTCTTAAAAGTCAACATTTGACACTTAAGTTAACGGTTCAAAATCATCACTCGCACCACTTTTTCCTAAAAACTCCAAAATCGACGTTTGTCATTCAAACGCTCGCTTTTTCTAAAAGGAATCACAAAAATAAACGTTTGACATTCAAACCAAGATTAAGCTTGTCATCCAACCCCCATTTTCAAAATGCAAACGCCCACACACACACGCACACATTTTCGAGAAAGGTAGAAATACTCGTCATACGAGGCGTTTCGGGTGATCTCAAAATACTCTTCCCGAAATATAACGTGACCTCCGAACCTAACAATCTCTGGCACTAAAAAAACTTTTTCTCGTTTTCGCTACCAATAAAAATGACACTCCATTTCAAAGCCTTTTCCTAAGTTTTACTACCAATAAAAACGACACCCCTTTTCACTAAGCCATTTTTCAACGTTTGGGCTCAAAATACAAAACCGCGTGGTGACTCCTCTCCTTCCCGAAAGCGAGGTCTCAGACACCAAACCCGCGAAAGACAACCACGTTCGCCGCGCGCGAACCCCGGGTAATTTTAGTTGGCGACCCCGCTGGGGACTTGGATACTTTTTTAAAACGGCCGTCGTTTTCAAAAGGCCTTCCGTGGGTCAAACTTTCGTTTACCCTTCCTTTTTTTGTGTGCGTGTGTTGTTCAAAACCTCGAACGGTTTTTTCAAAAAGGGTGTTGCATTTTCATCTCTTTCAAAATCATAACATGTTCGTGCATTCCCGTTCATACTTGATTTTCATGCTACATTTTGAACTGCGCATAAAATTCTTTATGACACATTCTGAAAATCTCTGTTTTACTCAGAAAAGGAATTTTAGTGACCGCACACTACTCGCACTTGCTGCCTCGGTACACCTCACTTCACGTGCACTTGCTGCCTCGATACACTGTACACTACTACCCGTAACCCGGGATTACCGTTCAGTTGCAGCTCGGTTGGTCTGCCAGACACCTTTCGAGCACGCATGGGGTCTTCCCAAACTGCCCATCCTAGCCCGTGTAATCCATGCACTCTTTGTGTCACACTTCGTCCAAGACCCCGATTGGTTTTTGGCTTAGTACGTGTCATAAAGCCCAAGTGTATGTTTTTTACGCCGGGTTCTGTCACGAGTCAAGCTCGAAAGATTGAGACCGAAGGACGTTCCCGACCCGACGTCTTGAAATTTTCAGCCTTGACTTTGATGTGGAGCTCTTCCGAAAAATATGCCCGAAGGTTCAATGTGACGCCGTGTCACCAAACCCTCAACGCATGCACCGTGCCAGCCACAACTTGGCCAACGCCAAAAGCTAAGGCCCCTCGCGCAAGCGAGTCAGGAGAGGTCATGCCGAAATTTTGGCACGATCCCCTCCTTAACTTAAGGACGTTGACTTCGACCGTGGCCCGCGTGTCACATACGTTGGAAGTTTGCGTGATCAGCTAGCCTTAAGTTCATTTTTTCCTTTGTCGGTGGAACTCGCTTTCCTTCTAGGACCCTCGCTCGAGATTGTTTGTCCCGGGAAGATGATTTACTGGTGAAAAACGAGGGGCTTATAAACGTAGTGACGAGATCCACTGATTAGAGCCTTAGGTTAGTTGTGAAAAAGAAGACACGATCTTTTCCAACCGATTAGGACTCTGAGAAAATGCATTTTAAATAAACATTAATCGGTAGCTGCACATTGTACTAGCTCGAAACCCTGAGCCAAATGCCCTTTCCGAAGCCTAAACCTTGCCTTTCGTTCCCTGCAGCGAGCAGAAAGTGGTTCGATCGGGTCAGCCGCCTCGCCGAGTCACGATTACTGGCGGCGTCAGCTTCTTCGGTTCCCTCATTTCCCTCAGCCAGAATATCTGACATGTCAAGCTCATTGAGAAATTGTGATGGGGACGGACCCCCGCCGCCGGTAACAGATATGACATTGGAAGAAGCCATTCGGGCTTGTGAGGTTCACAAGAGGCAGAAAGAAGATCAGCAGAATTTTGTGGTACAAATTCTGAATGATCGAGGTATAGCAGCTATCCCCCAGTCAGACGATACTTTTGTCCCAATCGAGGATGACAATTCCCCAAAACCAGCTCCTCAAACCTTCAACCAGGTTCCTCCCCCGCCAACTTACGAGATGCCTTCGAACCAAGGAAACAGCCGACCTAGGCTTCATGTCGCCACCTTTCAAGGCAACCCTGTCATATACGGCCAAGCCAGTACTACTCCCATCACTCAGTACAACCAGCGCACCGCTGGACCATCTCAAATAGATGCCAATATCCTCCAATATCCTCCCGGGTTCAACCCATTGCCTATACACGAATCCCAAAACACCAGGGATAAACCTCGATACAGTCCAGAAAAGGCCCCCATATATCCTCATATATCGAGCCTACCACCCCCAATCACTGCCACTCATATGGTAGCATCCGACGCCGAGCCTCAAAGTCCACCACTGGACCTAACCTTAGCCTGGATGGTCGAACAGATGAAAGACCTGAAAGCCATTATGAGCAGCTCAAAGCAAGAAACACTCAGATCCACAGATCCGGGAATGGTCACGCCTCTCCCTGCCAAGTTCAGAATGCCGGAGATGGACCGATTCGACGGAACGGAATGTCCTCAAACTCATGTTGACACCTACGTTCTCGGCATGAGAGCGAAAGGAGCAACCCTTCAGCAAATGGCTGATCACTTCCAGCATACGCTCAAGAGTTCAGCGTTACGATGGTTCCTAAGGGTCAAGCCTGCAGATTGCCATACCTGGGATCAGATCAGTAACATCTTCCTAGAGCGGTACAGATCCAACCTAGAGTGGGAAACAAGTTGTGAGGACTTAATCACCACCGAGCAGAAAGCAGATGAAAGCGTCGGAGAATTCTATAAGAGGTGGAGTTGAAAACTCTCCGAGATTATGGAGCCACTCTCCAAGGATGAACATATGCGAATCTTCAAGTCCTGCTTGAGGCCGTCCATCAGAACTCTCATCAGCCATCACTTCTTCCCAGATCTCTGAGCCATGGTCAACGCCGGCTCACAGTTCGAGAAGGATCTCAAGGAAAAATCAAGCTACAAGACAAAGAATACGTATACCGATCAGCAATTGCATTCAATCCCGCACCGGCCCACGGAAAAGGGAAAGATACGTCTGTCAACTACATTCATCAGGGACAGTAGTCGGGCAATAGAAACCCAGTCCCGCAAAGCAACAACTCCACCCCGAAGCAGCTTGCCGTACACTTCGACAAGTTGGACATGCCGCTGATTAAGATGCTGGAAGGGTTGATCAAGGAAGGCCTCCTCAAACCCGTTGCCAACTACAAACCCAAGAATCCCGTAGTCAATGCTGACAAAAGCAAGTACTGTGCCTTCCACCAGTATCATGGCCATACCACCGACAACTGCGTGGGATTACGGTACGAAATTCAAAATTTGATAGAGGAAGGAAAATTGGAGCTTCCATGTGGACCTAATACAGTCGGAAACCCTTTTTCGAACAACAACAGTGTGAACTCCATTGAATGGGTACCAAAGAAGATTGCCGCAGAGCCAGTTTCTCCGCCTCTTCCAGCCAGGTCCTCATCAAACGTCCACATCAGCCACGATTTTTGTGACTGCTCCGCATGCCTTGAGTGCGAGTGTCACGACCCCAACTCTAGGCACTGTTTAGGCACGTGGAGCACATGGGAAGGGGGATTTCACTTTATTTTATATGATGCATTTCATGATCTTTGAAGTATTATGTGATTATTGTGTGATAATTTCATGGCTTATGTGTTTATGAAGTTTAAAATTTCATTTGGGAATATTATGTCTAATGGAATTAATGTAGGAGAATGTCCTAAGGGTATTTTAAAATGGAAGGAATTAGGAAAGTAGTAGGGGCTTTAGAGCAATTATAACTTTGGGGGTTTAATTGTAGCCTTGGATTAATGGGAGGGGACTTAGTGAAAAGGGGTGAAGCTTATCCTTTTAATGAAGCCTCTTCCTTAATTTAATTTTATTTCCTTAACTTCCATCAACTTCTTACTTCTTCCTCCAGCCAAGAACAATTCCAAACCCTAGAGATCTTCTAAAAATTCTAGGAAATTCTCTGTTGCTCCGTTTTCCAAAGTAATTGCGGATTATTGATCACGGCGACGAGTAGTGTTCATCTATCCGGAGAAAGCTTCTTGTTCTTTTCATATTTTTCCAAGTAAGTTATTATGGTCTTCCTTTCTATGTTGAGCATATGAATTTAATTCAAGTGAAATTGTGTTATAAACTATCTTTGGAACTGATTTTTCTAAATTGCTTGGCTTGGAAGTGGTTAGAGAAGGTTTGGGAGAAGAACTTGAAAAAGGGTAATGAAATAGTGCATTAGTGGTATGTTAGAGGGTGTATAGATGTTCTATGGCATGATTTGATTGTGTTGATGTGTTAAAATTGGTATATGAACTAGTTTTGGTCTGATTGGAAGTGTTATTGGTCTTGGAAAAACAGAGTAAGGTGAGAAAATGGGACTTGGTGGGAACAGTTACGGATGTCTGCGATCTGGTGTCTGATTTTGGTCTTGGCACGAGTCGTGCCAAGGAGCACGAGTCGTGCCCTTGTGCCACTCGTGAGCACGAGTCGTGAAGAATAGCTCAAGTCGTTCTGAGTAGCTTGTGGGAAAAGGCACGAGTCGTGCCATATGGCACGAGTCGTGCCCTGCATCAGAAATTATGAATTAACTTGTAAAGCTTATAATCATATGCAACTTAGAAAATGATTGAACCTTTACAGCGTAGGATGAATTAGAATACTTTAGCTATATAATGAGGTCTCACGTAGTAAAGATGAAATTGGGGAAGTAGTCTAAATATCGCATGGAACCGGGTTGAAAGTCATTCTTGTTTAAGAGCCAAAGTTTATAGAAACTTGGTACTTGATTATGGAAATTGAAAAGGAAGTCATGAAATAGGATATGGTGAACGCGTAGAGTTAGTTGTATATTGTTATACTCCTACGTGATTACTTTGGAATGGTTATATGTTAAAATGGTGCGTGAAATAATTGTTGCACGACATCATTTGTTTGATCATGAGCATAAGTGTTATTGTTGATTATGGTAATTCAATAGTGAATATAGATATGTGACACTATTTGGAGATTGAACATGAGTAATCATACCATTTTATATGTTGTTATCCCTATGTGTGGATTTAATTTCAAGTAACTGTTACGTGCTTGAATGTGAATGTGTGAATGTGAATGTGTTCAATATCAGCTGATATTTCGGGGGTATAATGGAACACGACCACTTATGAGAAGTTGTAACATAAGGTGCTCGGGTTTCCTTATACCTGTGTCCGTTTCCACCCCACTGCGGCCACAGTTTGGGGCTCAGTTACTATGAATATGCCTAAGCAGTTCATAGGATACTGATACCTTACATGGTTCCCTGGAAAATGGGTCTTGTAAGGCGTGAATAGGCTTAAGCCGTTCACAAGAAAATGGGTTTCATTCCGAGAAAGTACGACTGCTTATTCAGACGGGAAAAAGGTAAGATCAGGTAACGTAATGTGTTAATCTGTGCTAAATATGATGTTGAACAACTTGTTTACGTGTTGCATCTATTTGGCATCTTGCTGCATACATAATAGCTTACTGAGATTCTTTCTCACCCCGTCTCCCTTTAATTTTTTTAGATCCCGCTGAGACAGGAGGTCAGGACCGGTGAGGCCGGGGCTCAGTTGGCTCGTCTTTTGGTTGTCAGGGTACGTTTTGCTAGGAGGGTTAGGTTGGTTGATGTATTCTTTTGGGGAAAGTTGTAAATAACTTTTATAAATGTTTTCAAGTTATGGTTTGTAAATTAATGTGGTATGGTTGTAAAGGTGATAGTTAAAGCCTTTCTTTTGTTGTGAAATGAATGAAGGCAAGTTAATATCTTGAACAGGTTTCTTAACATTTTATTTAGAGCAGTCATGCCAAAATTTTATTAAAACATCATTTGGTTTGAAATGATTTTTGAAAAAGGGTTCTTCTAAGTCGAGTCGGGTTGGGGACCCTACCATCGGGGCATAAGTTTATAGGTCCCAAGGTTGGGAAGGCCCCACAGTTGATATCAGAGCTAAGGTTAGATGTCAAGGGTAGAAGTCGAGTCTAAGGGGGAGTGTGATGTCTGACGTCGAGTGTTTGATGCAGGGAAATTGTGTGATGGCTGATACTGGTAAAGGACAGCAAAGGGGGGAAGGAGATCCAGATGCGGGGGGATCCGGAGGGGATCCGAATGTGGAAATGATGAACATGTTCCGGTCTTTTATTCAGAGTATGGCAGCTCAAGGCCAAGGTCAGCAACAACAACAAGAAGGGCGACAAGCGCACGGATTGGAAAAGTTTGTTAAGTTGGCTCCACCTAGCTACAATGGAGATCCGGATACAGTTAAGGCAGAAAGGTGGTTAGAAGCGATGGAAAAGATCTTTGTGGCAATGGGAAGCTCAAATGAGGAGAAGGCTTGATGTGCCGTGTTCAAATTGGAAGGGCCAGCCGAGCATTGGTGGCAAATACTCAGGGGGAGTTGGGAAAGAGAGCATACTCCACAGACATGGAATAATTTCACTCGGAGTTTCAGGGAGCATTTTATACCAATGGTGACGAGGGATAAGAAAGAAGCGGAATTTCTGAAGCTGGAACAAGGAACAATGTCCGTGGCTCAGTATTCATCAAAGTTCACTGAATTGGCAAGGTACTGCCCTCATCTTGTACCGGATGAGCAAAGGAGAGTTTATCGGTTTGTGAAGGGATTGAGATTAGAGTTCAGAAAGCAATTGTTGACCCATGACTTTCCTACTTATCAAGCGGCGGTAAATATGGCTTATAGAATAGAGAATGACATTGAGGAGCACCGGGGCAAGCATGAAGGTGGTGGATTCAAATCCAAGTTCTCAGGTCAAGGTTCAAGTCAGCAGCGGAGTCAACCAAAGACTACTACTCCTGGAGGGGCTAAAGGAGGAAGTGTTAGTGGTTCTGTTCGTCCAGCACCTAGCAAAGTTGGTACTGTGTGTAATTGGTGTAAGAGGGGTGGTCATTCGGAAGAGAATTGTTGGGCGAAACAAGGGAAGTGTATTAGTTGCGGCGAGATGGGACACTACCGAAGAGACTGTCCAAAGTTTATCCGAAGTCGAGCCGGGTGGCGGACGCGGGGTTCCGCCAAGGAGTGGTGTTAAGAGGGATGTCGAAGGAAAACCTAAGGAGAGAGTTCCGGGTAGGGTGTTTGCCCTAGGACGTGGCAAGGTAGATCCGTCAGCGGTCATTAGAGGTATAGTCCCTGTCTCGGGGGTCAGGGCTCGTATTCTTATCGACCCTGGATCGTCTCATTCGTATGTTGCATCTCATTTTGCATTCACATTGCATAAAATGCCCAAGATGTTGCCTTATCTGTTAGAGGTGTCTACTCCCATTGGAGAGTGCCTCGAGTCTTCTTTGATCTATCATGATTGTGAGGTGCTTATATGTGGTCATGTGTTGCCCGTGGATTTGGTAGAGTTACCAATCCGGGACTTTGATGTTATCTTAGGCATGGATTGGTTAAGCAATTGTCATGCCTTGGTGGATTGTCGCAAGAAGCGCGTCACCTTTTCTATGCCTAATGTGCCTGTATTTGTCTTTGACGCTGATAAATCATTGTTTGGCATAAATGTGATATCTGCATTGAAAGCTAGGAAGTTGTTGTCAAAGGGGTGTGAGGGTTATTTGGCTTATGCGGTCGATGTTCGTAAGAAATCCCCCGAGCTGTCCCAAGTACCTATTGTGAATGAATTCAGTGACGTGTTTTCAACTGAATATGCTATGCCCCCTGATAGAGAAATAGAGTTTTGTATTGATCTTGTACCTGGTACCTCACCCATTTCTAAGACTCCGTATAGAATGGCTCCAGCGGAACTTAAAGAATTGAAAGTACAGTTGCAAGAACTTCTTGATCGGGGTTTCATTCGTCCTAGTGTATCACCTTGGGGAGCGCCAGTATTATTTGTTAGAAAGAAGGATGGTACGCTACGATTGTGCATTGATTACAGGTTGTTGAACCAATCCACTGTTAAGAACAAATATCCGTTGCCTCACATTGATGACCATTTCGATCAACTACAAGGTTCGGTTATCTACTCCAAGTTGGATTTGCGTAGTGGTTATCACCAGTTGAAGATTAGAGCGGAGGATATCCCTAAAACTGCATTCAGAACTAGGTATGGACACTATGAATTTCTTGTGATGCCTTTTGGATTGACAAACGCCCCAGCTGTGTTTATGGACTTGATGAATCGAATCTTCAAACCTTATCTTGATAATTTTGTGGTGGTTTTCATCGATGACATTTTGGTATACTCTAAATCACGGGAGGAGCATGAGGAGCATTTGAGAATCGTCTTGTCCTTCCTTCGGGAGAAACAATTGTTTTCTAAATTCAACAAATGTGAGTTTTGGCTTGAGAGGATTTCTTTTCTTGGCCATGTGGTATCACGTGATGGAATTACCGTAGATCCTGTGAAGATTGAGGCAATAGTCAACTGGAAGCCGCCGTCTACAGTGACAGAGGTTCGCAGTTTCCTTGGCCTAGCGGGATATTATCGGAGGTTTATTGAGGGCTTTTCACGGATTGCAACGCCATTGACTCGTTTGACTAGGAAGGAGGTTCCTTTTGTGTGGGATGAGAAGTGTGAGGCTAGTTTTAATGAATTAAAGAGGAGATTGACTTCGGCTCCGATCCTTACCTTGCCAGATGGATGCGAGGATTTTGTCATTTATAGTGATGCTTCTAAAGAGGGATTGGGGTGTGTTTTGATGCAAAGGGGAAAGGTCATTGCGTATGCTTCACGGAAACTATCACCAGCAGAGCAAAATTATCCCACTCACGACATGGAGTTAGCAGCTATTGTATTTGCCTTACACAAGTGGAAACATTATTTATATGGAGCTAAATTTGAGATATTCACGGATCATAAAAGTTTGAAGTACTTATTCACCCAGAAGGAGCTCAACAACAGACAGAGGCGATGGTTGGAGCTCCTGAAGGATTATGATTGTACCATCTCGTATCACCCGGGGAAAGCGAATGTAGTAGCGGATGCTATTAGCCGTAAGGCCCATCTCTCATCTTTGAGATCTCGAGAAGTGAAGAGTCATATGTTGTTTGCGAATGTGAGAGCCATTCCAACTCTTTACGGGGATCTTTTGGAAGCTCAACAGAAGGATGAGGAATTGAAGAAAATCCGAGAAAAGTTGCAAGATGGAAAAGCAAGTGAATTTTTAGTGAATAAAGAGGGGATTTTAACTTTCAGGGGTCGAATTTGTGTTCCTTCATCTCCGGAGATTAAAAGACAAGTGTTAGAAGAGGGTCACAAATCCAAGTTTGCCGTTCACCCCGGGAGCACAAAAATGTATCAAGATTTAAAGAGAGGATATTGGTGGAATGGAATGAAAAAGGAAATTGCCGAGTTCGTGTCCAAGTGTTTAACGTGTCAACAGATTAAAGCGGAGCATCAACGACCTGCGGGATTGCTACAACCATTGGAAATTCCGGAGTGGAAATGGGAAGGCATTTCGATGGATTTTGTTACGGGATTGCCTCCTACACCTAAGAAGATGGACGCAATATGGGTAATCATAGATCGGTTAACTAAGTCTGCACATTTCCTACCTATGTCAATCAAGTATTCTTTAGAGAAGTTGGCTCAGTTGTACATCCGAGAGATAGTGAGATTACATGGAGTACCGATTACCATCGTGTCGGATAGAGATCCACGGTTTACCTCCCGGTTTTGGAGAGCATTACATGAAGCACTGGGGTCAAAGTTGAGTTTCAGTACCGCTTTTCATCCTCAGACCGATGGACAAACGGAGAGAACGATTCAGATCCTCGAGGATATGCTTCAAGCATGTGTTATGGATTTTCAAGCATCTTGGGAAGATCATCTACCTCTTGTGGAGTTCGCCTACAATAACAGTTATCAGTCCAGTATAGAGATGGCACCTTATGAGGCTTTGTACGGAAGGAAATGTCGGTCTCCAATCTGTTGGGATGAAGTTGGCGAGGCAAGACTTTGGGGTCCGGACTTGGTGAGAGATTCAACTGAGAAGATAAAGGTGATTAGAGATAGGCTAAAGATAGCTCAAAGTCGACAGAAGAGTTATGCAGATACGAGAAGAAGGGAATTATCATTTCAAGTGGGAGACTTCGTATTTTTGAAGATTTCGCCGAGAACGGGAATCAAAAGGTTTGGGAATAAAGGGAAACTAGCACCGAGATTCATTGGGCCATTTGAGATTCTAGAGAGGGTGGGTGAGTTAGCATACCGCTTGGCTCTCCCTCCATCTTTATCTTCACTTCATGACATATTTCATGTGTCCATGCTACGGAAGTATTGTTATGACCCTTCGCATATATTGAGTTCACCTCCCGAGGATGTTAGAGCGGATATGACCTACGTTGAAGTTCCATTGAGAATTTTGGAGCGACAAGTTAAGGAGTTGCGTACCAAGAGCATTCCCGTGGTTAAGGTTTTATGGAAGAATCACACGATAGAGGAAGCTACGTGGGAATTGGAATCGGAAATGAAGGAGAAGTATCCAAGTCTCTTTGAACATACCGGTAAGTAAAAGTCAAATTCGGGACGAATTTGGTTTAAGGGGGAGTGAGTGTCACGACCCCAACTCTAGGCACTGTTTAGGCATGTGGAGCACGTGGGAAGGGGGATTTCACTTTATTTTATATGATGCATTTCATGATCTTTGAAGTATTATGTGATTATTGTGTGATAATTTCATGGCTTATGTGTTTATGAAGTTTAAAATTTCATTTGGGAATATTATGTCTAATGGAATTAATGTAGGAGAATGTCCTAAGGGTATTTTAAAATGGAAGGAATTAGGAAAGTAGTAGGGGCTTTAGAGCAATTATAACTTTGGGGGTTTAATTGTAGCCTTGGATTAATTGGAGGGGACTTAGTGAAAAGGGGTGAAGCTTATCCTTTTAATGAAGCCTCTTCCTTAATTTAATTTTATTTCCTTAACTTCCATCAACTTCTTACTTCTTCCTCCAGCCAAGAACAATTCCAAACCCTAGAGATCTTCTAAAAATTCTAGGAAATTCTCTGTTGCTCCGTTTTCCAAAGTAATTGCGGATTATTGATCACGGCGACGAGTAGTGTTCATCTATCCGGAGAAAGCTTCTTGTTCTTTTCATATTTTTCCAAGTAAGTTATTATGGTCTTCCTTTCTATGTTGAGCATATGAATTTAATTCAAGTGAAATTGTGTTATAAACTATCTTTGGAACTGATTTTTCTAAATTGCTTGGCTTGGAAGTGGTTAGAGAAGGTTTGGGAGAAGAACTTGAAAAAGGGTAATGAAATAGTGCATTAGTGGTATGTTAGAGGGTGTATAGATGTTCTATGGCATGATTTGATTGTGTTGATGTGTTAAAATTGGTATATGAACTAGTTTTGGTCTGATTGGAAGTGTTATTGGTCTTGGAAAAACAGAGTAAGGTGAGAAAATGGGACTTGGTGGGAACAGTTACGGATGTCTGCGATCCGGTGTCTGATTTTGGTCTTGGCACGAGTCGTGCCAAGGAGCACGAGTCGTGCCCTTGTGCCACTCGTGAGCACGAGTCGTGAAGAATAGCTCAAGTCATTCTGAGTAGCTTGTGGGAAAAGGCATGAGTCGTGCCATATGGCACGAGTCGTGCCCTACATCAGAAATTATGAATTAACTTGTAAAGCTTATAATCATATGCAACTTAGAAAATGATTGAACCTTTGCAGCGTAGGATGAATTAGAATACTTTAGCTATATAATGAGGTCTCACGTAGTAAAGATGAAATTGGGGAAGTAGTCTAAATATCACATGGAACCGGGTTGAAAGTCATTCTTGTTTAAGAGCCAAAGTTTATAGAAACTTGGTACTTGATTATGGAAATTGAAAAGGAAGTCATGAAATAGGATATGGTGAACGCGTAGAGTTAGTTGTATATTGTTATACTCCTACGTGATTACTTTGGAATGGTTATATGTTAAAATGGTGCGTGAAATAATTGTTGCACGACATCATTTGTTTGATCATGAGCATACGTGTTATTGTTGATTATGGTAATTCAATAGTGAATATAGATATGTGACACTATTTGGAGATAGAACATGAGTAATCATACCATTTTATATGTTGTTATCCCTATGTGTGGATTTAATTTCAAGTAACTGTTACGTGCTTGAATGTGAATGTGTTCAATATCAGCTGATATTTCGGGGGTATAATGGAATACGACCACTTATGAGAAGTTGTAACATAAGGTGCTCGGGTTTCATTATACCTGTGTCCATTTCCACCCCACTGCGGCCACAGTTTGGGGCTCAGTTACTATGAATATGCCTAAGCAGTTCATAGGATACTAATACCTTACATGGTTCCCTGGAAAATGGGTCTTGTAAGGCGTGAATAGGCTTAAGCCGTTCACAAGAAAATGGGTTTCATTCCGAGAAAGTACGACTGCTTATTCAGACGGGAAAAAGGTAAGATCAGGTAACGTAATGTGTTAATCTGTGCTAAATATGATGTTGAACAACTTGTTTACGTGTTGCATCTATTTGGCATCTTGCTGCATACATAATAGCTTACTGAGATTCTTTCTCACCCCGTCTCCCTTTAATTTTTTTAGATCCCGCTGAGACAGGAGGTCAGGACCGGTGAGGCCGGGGCTCAGTTGGCTCGTCTTTTGGTTGTCAGGGTACGTTTTGCTAGGAGGGTTAGGTTGGTTGATGTATTCTTTTGGGGAAAGTTGTAAATAACTTTTATAAATGTTTTCAAGTTATGGTTTGTAAATTAATGTGGTATGGTTGTAAAGGTGATAGTTAAAGCCTTTCTTTTGTTGTGAAATGAATGAAGGCAAGTTAATATCTTGAACAGGTTTCTTAACATTTTATTTAGAGCAGTCATGCCAAAATTTTATTAAAACATCATTTGGTTTGAAATGATTTTTTAAAAAGGGTTCTTCTAAGTCGAGTCGGGTTGGGGACCCTACCATCGGGGCACAAGTTTATAGGTCCCGAGGTTGGGAAGGCCCCACAGCGAGTCCCAAGACATGATCAGGAATGATTCTCCCAAAAAGCAGAAGAAGAAGTCTTCTCAACAGAAACTGAGAGAAAGATATGAAGCTGGAGACACCAGCGTGGGTGCACTCGGAGAGCCATCTGGGAAGTTCGATTACTACGTACTCTACTCTAGCCGGTCCTCCCTTCTTCCAGGCCACGCAGCTTTAGAGCAGACAAGGGTGGGAAAGCCGAAAAATCCTGCTGACACCAAAGTTCAGGCCTCAGGACACCGGAATACCTCAAATCTTGACAACCTCATCGCCAGCCAGAAGCCTAACCCCCCGCGGGATCAGCCCAGGTTCAATTTGCCCAACTTCAGGGCACAAGCCGGCAAAGGAAAGTCAAAGTCAACTTGGCACTCGCACTCAATCAACGTGCTGACCAAGGGCGGCCACCGTCACAAGCAGCCTCAACACAAGCCCGAGGCACCGCCAAAAGCTTTACCTCGCAAGAGGAAGACAGGAAACGAATGTGATAGGTTGTTTTTAGCGTTGGTAATTCCTCAAATTTTTCGAATATTTTATAGCAATTTGGTTACATTTTGTGTTTATATTAGTTAAATTGCTATATTTTGTAATATTGAGGAACATTGTAATAGGAGAGATTATTATTGGTATTTTATTGTAATATGAGGTAGACCTCTTTTGGAGATGCCAAGGAAGCCAAAAAGTCAACAAGTCAACTGAAGGTTCAAGGACCAAGCTGCAATTTTCAGAAGTTCAATGACCAGAATGAAGTTATGGAAAAGTGGATGACCAAAGAGAATAAAAGAGATTGGGAAACTTAATGTTCAGCACGTGGGTGAAGACCAAGGAGGCGTGTGTTGACCGACGAGTTGACCGGCTGGAGATGTTTAATATTATTTATTTTCTTTTTTTCCTTTTTCCATTATTAATTAGATTAGGTTTATGGCTTGGTAGAGAGTATATATACTCTTTTTAACAATACTTTTAGGATGATCTATTTTCCTTAGTTTTTCCTAGAACAATATTCAAGTTTTGAATCTCCATGGGAAGGCTAAACTCATTGCTTTGGATTGTAACTTTTGAACCATATTGAATATCAATTGAGGTTTGTTTTCTTTCTATTATTTTTCCCTAATTGCAATTTTGCTTGTTCTTAATTCAAATCTTTTTCTAGGGTTTTGAGAAATTGATCAATCTCTTAATCCTTTTGATTGATTATTGCTAGATCTCCCTTTTATCGTGTCGGACTAGGGTTGTCATTGTAGCACCTTCGTTATTCATGTATGTGTCATCTTGAATGGTGATTAAAGTAAAATTGGCTTTAATTCTATTTGAAATAGTAATAGATTAATTTCTTGATCTTAATCTCTTAAAACTTTCATCAATTAATACTTTGAATCTTGACCGTGTCGGCTAGGTTTTGGTATCAATTAGGATTATTAGTTGAGCGTGTCGCCGCTAGTAATTATTAACAAAGAAGAGATAGGAATTTTATATCTCGTGATCAAGTAATTAGGGGAAAGAAAGAAAGAATCATTCCGATGATATTGATTGATAGACGGTGATAATTTTGCATGTCCAAGGTGTTCTTTTTCATTATTTTTTATAACTTAGTTTTTAATTCCCGTCTTAGGATTTTAATTCAAAAACAAACAAAACCCCCCATTTGTGTGTGTGACGAGCTCGTTTGCAATACCGTTCTTCAGTGGTTCGACCCTGAACTTACCTTTGCTACATTCTTGTGGCCGACACCAAGCCTTTGAAAAATCGACCACTATTTAAGATTGGTGAAAAGCTTCTGTTCCTTGAGCTCGCCACAGGTGTGTACATCTTCTTCATTGGTTGATACTACATTGCTTTGGGGAAAAACCATTACTTTGTATACCTTTTCGTTCAATCTTTTGCCTTCTTAGTCATGGGCCAGATTGGTTCCCATCGCCTCATTAGTCCCGGAAGGTATCCCTACCCCTTTCTTATTTATTTTGTAGTAATGCATTTGGGACTATGCATTGTTTAGTGAGGGGGTGGGGTACCTACATTTTGTTGTATATAGTCGCTTTCTTATTTAAAAAAAAATGAAATGAAAAAAAAGAGAAAAAAAATGAAATGAAAAAAAAAATAAAAAAAAAATAAAAATAAAATTGAGAGGCTAAGTGAAAACTCGAAAGGGCACTTAGGTAAAAGGTGAGAATTGAATATTTAATATCATTTGTAATCACCAGTGTTGGTTGACATAAGGAAGGTTTGAAGTGAAGGGTAGGATCATTATTGGAGTAGGAGGATCGGTTTAGAGGAGATATGCTAGAAATCCTCATTCGTTCTGGAGCAATAAGGGGTGTAGGAGTTTTCCATGAGGTAGTTGTGAGGGATTACCACCCGAACAAACTTTTTATTTGAGGGATGATGTAGTGTGAGCCAAGCGTGGGGGAAACATAGGACATATTTAGTTTCCCTTGGTTTTTGTGTGTGGGCCTTAGTTTGGATGTTCCTTTTACATATTTGGAGTTGGAATCAAGCTAAGGTCATAATTACCAATTTTTGTGGAGTAATAAGGAGCGGAGTTTCATTCCCCTAATGTGTTATGTTGATATCATTGAGTTTGACGGTTTAGAGGAGTTAGGGAAATCATTTTCCCCTCGCGCGCCTTTTTTAGACCTGGAGTTAGCGAAGAATTAGAAATTTACTCAGGGACGAGTAAAAGTCTAAGTGTGGGGGAATTTGATAGGTTGTTTTTAGCGTTGGTAATTTCTCGATTTTTCCGGATATTTTATAGCAATTTGGTTACATTTTGTGTTTATATTAGTTAAATTGCTATATTTTGTAATATTGAGGAACATTGTAATATGAGAGATTATTATTGGTATTTTATTGTAATATGAGGTAGACCTCTTTTGGAGATGCCAAGGAAGCCAAAAAGTCAACAAGTCAACTGAAGGTTCAGGGACCAAGCTGCAATTTTCAGAAGTTCAATGATCAGAATGAAGTTATGGAAAAGTGGATGACCAAAGAGAATAAAAGAGATTGGGAAACTTAATGTTCAGCACGTGGGTGAAGACCAAGGAGGCGTGTGTTGACCGACGAGTTGACCGACTGGAGATGTTTAATATTATTTATTTTCTTTTTTTCCTTTTTCCATTATTAATTAGATTAGGTTTTTGGCTTGGTAGAGAGTATATATACTCTTTTTAACAATATTTTTAGGATGATCTATTTTCCTTAGTTTTTCCTAAAACAATATTCAAGTTTTGAATCTCCATGGAAGGCAAAACTCATTGCTTTGGATTGTAACTTTTGAACCATCTTGAATATCAATTGATGTTTGTTTTCTTTCTATTATTTTTCCCTAATTGCAATTTTGCTTGTTCTTAATTCAAATCTTTTTCTAGGGTTTTGAGAAATTGATCAATCTCTTAATCCTTTTGATTGAATATTTCTAGATCTCCCTTTTATCGTGTCGGACTAGGGTTGTCATTGTAGCACCTTCGTTATTCATGTATGTGTCATCTTGAATGGTGATTAAAGTAAAATTGACTTTATTTCTATTTGAAATAGTAATAGATTAATTTCTTGATCTTAATCTCTTAAAACTTTCATCAATTAATACTTTGAATCTTGACCGTGTCGGCTAGGTTTTGGTATCAATTAGGATTATTAGTTGAGCGTGTCGCCGCTAGTAATTATTAACAAAGAAGAGATAGGAATTTTATATCTCGTGATCAAGTAATTAGGGGAAAGAAAGAAAGAATCATTTCGGTGATATTGATTGATAGACGGTGATAATGTTGCATGTCCAAGGTGTTCTTTTTCGTTATAATTTATAACTTAGTTTTTAATTTCCGTCTTAGGATTTTAATTCAAAAACAAACAAAACCCCCCATTTGTGTGTGTGACGAGTTCGTTTGTGTAAGTACCCAAATCCGGATCGTCCAAATCCGTCAGAAAGTTAACCGAAATCCGTTAACTGGCCCGCTCCAGGTTAACCGGAACTCGTTAAACTCTCCGTTGCTGTGCCAACGAGACATCCCGGATCGCCCGTGCATCCCGACGTCGAACCGTACTTAGCACGTGTCATCTCACGTAAAAGTATGGCTTTCCTGAAAACGCATTTTCCGCACTTTCCGGGCGTTTCGGACATTTCCTGACTGTTATTTTAAAAAACGGACAAAACCGGGACCGGGGGACAAAATCCCACATGGCTGGTGACTCAGAGGGGCACGTGGCAGCCATGCCACCTCCCTCTAGTCACCCTTCAATCAAATTCAAAGGGAAAAGACCAAAATACCCCTGATTTGCAAGCCAAGTCCTACGGACTCACTGTGCACATTTTCTGAAATTGCCAGCAAGTCCTTCAAATTCTCAAAATACCACAAAACCCCCTGGATTCAGGCCAAGTCCGTCCGGACTCCTACTGCAATTTTCACCCTATAAATAGAAGTTGCTGTCAAAGGCAAAGAGACAGAAAATTTACTCCCAAAAATCACCACCCCCACGGCCTAAGCAGTTTTTACCCCTCCCGAGCTCCCGTTCTGTCTCGATTCGCGTGAAACCTTCGTATTTCGATCAAATACGCCCCTTACAACTTCGAAACAACCTTTCGAATCACTTTCCGTGTCCCGTACACACCTCCCGAGCCAAAGGAGTCAACCCTAGCCATAGGTATAACTCCCTCTCTCTAAATCTCCCGTTCCGTCTCGGTTTACGCGCCAGTCGCTATAACCGTTTCGAACGTCGTTATCAAAATGTAGACGCCTCCGTCTAACGGGGTCCGATACGTTTTAGCCCCTCGATCCTCTTCTCTTTCCGTAAGAGAAGTAATCACGGGTTAAAACGGCGTTCCGACCCCGTTCCGTTTACTTTTTATGTCATTTACCATTCCGGATCGATCGATCCGTTGATCGTCATTTACAATTCCGAGCCGTTTGGCCTCGTTGATCGTCATTTACAATTTCGAGCCGTTTGGCCTCGTTGATCGTCATTTACAATTCCGAGCCGTTTGGCCTCGTTGATCGTCATTTACGAATCCGGATCGTTTGATTCCGTTGATACCGCACTTTAAATACTGTCATTTACAAAGTCCGATCCGTTTGGATCGTGATAGTATTTACTTTTCAAAGTCCGAGTCGCAACCCGATTCGTTGATCGCATGTCATTTAATACGCATTTTCCCGTAAAAATCGTTAACAATGTAATGCCCGGTTCAAAACCGGAGTTCGTCCGTCGAACTCTCTTTCAAAACGAGCAAAATGACGTTCGGCCTCCGAACGCTCATCTTCAAACTCAAAGCTGCCATTTGACACTTAAAATCATTTAATACGCATTTTTCCCGTAAAAATCGTTAACAATGACGCGCCCGGTTTAAAAAACCGGAGTTCGACCTTCGAACTCCTTTTCAACTCAAAGTCGACGTTTGCCACGCAAACGCTCATTTCAAACTCAAAACCGACGTTTGCCACGCAAACGCTCATTTCAAACTCCAAACCGACGTTTGCCACGCAAACGCTCATTTCTGTCTCAAACCGACGTTTGTCATTCAAACGCTCGTCTTTTCAAAAGTCACCTAATCAACGTTTGTCATTCAAACCAAGATTAAGCTTGTCATTCAAGCCCCCATTTCAAAAGACACACACACACACACACGATTTCGAGAAAGGTAGAAAGACTCGTCATGCGAGGCGTTTCGGGCGATCTCGTAATACTCTACCCGAAACGTAACTTGACCTCCGAACCTAACAATCTCTGGTACAAAAAGCTTTTTACTCGTTTTTGCTGCCAATAAAAATGATCCCTTTTTTCAAAGCCTTTTCCTAAGTTTTTGCTACCAATAAAAACGACACCTTTTCACAATAGCCGTTTCTCAACGTTTGGGCTCAAAATACAAAAACCGCGTGGCGACTCCTCATTTTGTTCCTTCCCATGAAGCGAGGTCTCAGACACCAACCCCTCCGCGAAAGACAACCGCCTTTTCCGCGCCCCCCGCCCGCGCGCGAAAAGATCGGGTAATTTCAGTTGGCGACTCCGCTGGGGAAAAGATACTTTTTTCAAAACTGCCGATGTTTTCTAAAAAGCCTTCCGTGGGTCAAACTTTCGTTTACCCTTCCTCGTTTTCGTGTGTGTGAGTTCCTTTAAACCTCGAACGGTTTTTGTTTCAAAGGCATTACATTGTCAACTTTTCAAAATCTTACCATGTTTGTGCATCCCCATTCATGTTTGATTTTCATGCTGTCTTTTGAACTGTGCATCATAAATTCTTTAAGACACATTCTGAAAAATCTCTGTTTTACTCAGAAAAAGAATTTTAGTGACCGCACACTACGCGCACTTGCTGCCTCGGAACACCGCACTTCACGTGCACTTGCTGCCTCGGTACACTGCACACTACAACCCCTAACCCGGGATGGCCTTATCAGTTGCACTCCGATTGGTCTGCCAGACACCTTTCGGGGGCGCACGGGGTCGTCCCAAACATCCCATCCTAGCCCGTGTAAGCCATGCACTCTTTGTGTCACACTTTGTCCAAGACCCCGGTTGGTTTTTGGCTTAGCTCGTGTCATAAAGCCTAAGTGTATGTTTTTCACGCCGGGCCCCGCTCCGAGTCAAGCTCGAGAGTTTGAGACCAAAGGTCGTTCCCGACCCGAAGTCTTGAGCTTTTCAGCCTTGACTTTGACGCGGAGCTCTGCCGAAAAATATACCCGAAGGTTCAATGTGACGCCGTGTCACCAAACCTCGCCGTATGTATCGTACCAGCCACAACTTGGCCAACGCTAAAAAGCTAAGGTCTCTCGCACAAGCGAGTCAGGAGAGGTCATGCCCAAATTTTGGCACGATCCCCGCCTTAACTTAAGGACGTTGACTTCGACCGTGGCCCGTACGTCACACACGTTGAAAGTTTGCGTGATCAGCTAGCCTTAAGTTCACTTTTTCCTTTGTCGGTGGAACTCGCTTGCCTTATCAGACCTCGCTCGGGATAGTCCGTCCTGAGAAAGATGATCTACAATGGAAACGAGGGGCTTATAAGCGTAGTGACGAGATCCACTGATTAGAGCTCTAGGATTAGTTGCGAAAAAGAAGACACGCTCTTTTCCAACCAATTAGGACTCTGAGAAAACGTGCTTTAAGTAAACATTAATCGGTAACTGCACATTGCACAAGCCCGAAAACCTTGAGCCAAATCCCCTTTTCCGAAGCCTAAACCCTTCCTTTCGTTCCCTGTAGCGAGCAGAAAGTGGTTCAGATTTCCGGGTCAGCGCCTTGCCAGGATCACAAGCGGCGGCGTCGACAGCTCTTCGGTTCCCTCGGTTCCCTCAGCCGGAATTTCCGACATGTCTAGCTCACCGAGAAATCGTGACGGGGAAGGACCCCCGCCACCGGTAACAGATATGACATTGGAAGAAGCCATCCGGGCTTGTGAGGTTCACAAGAGGCAGAAAGAAGATCAGCAGAATTTCGTGGTATAGCAGCTATCCCCCAGTCAGACGGTACTTTTGTCCTGGTCGAGGATGACGATTCCCCGAAACCAGTTCACCAAACCTTCAATCAGGTTCCTCCCCCGCCAACTTACGGGATGCCTTCCAACCAAGGAAACAGCCGACCTAGGCTCCATGTTGCCACCTCTCAGGGCAACCCTGTCAATTTTGGTCAGCCCAGTGCTACGCCCATCACTCAATATCACCAGCGCACCGCTGGACCATCTCAGGATGCCAATATCCCTCAATACCCTCCCGGGTTCGTCCCGTTGCCTATACACGAATCCCTAAACACCGGGGACAAACCCCGATACAGTTCAGAAAAGGCTCCCGTATATTCTCATATACCAAGCCTTCCACCTCCAATCACTACCGCTCACGTGGTAGCACCCGGCGCCGAGCCTCACAGTCCACCACTGGACCCAACCTTAGCCTGGATGGTCGAGCAGATGAAAGACCTGAAAGCCACCATGAGCAGCTCAAAGCAGGAAACGCTCAAATCCACAGATCCGGGAATGGTCACGCCTCTCCCTGCCAAGTTCAGAATGCCGGAGATGGACCGATTCGATGGAACCGAATGTCCTCAAACGCACGTCGACACCTACGTTCTCGGCATGAGAGCAAAAGGAGCAACCCTCCAGCAAATGGCCGACCACTTCCAGCATACGCTCAAAAGTTCAGCGTTACGATGGTTTCTGAGGGTCAAGCCTGCGGATCGCCACACCTGGGAACAGATCAGTAACATCTTCCTGGAGCGGTACAGATCCAACTTAGAGTGGGAAACAAGTCGCGAGGACTTAATCACCACTGAGCAGAAAGCGGATGAAAGTGTTGGGGAATTCTACAAGAGATGGAGCTGGAAACTCTCCGAGATCATGGAGCCACTCTCCAAAGACGAACAGATGCGGATCTTCAAGTCCTGCTTAAGACCGTCCATCAGAAATCTCATCAGTCACAATTTCTTCCCAGATCTCCGGGCCATGGTCAATGCCGGCTCACAGTTCGAGAAGGATCTCAAGGAAAAGTTGGCTACTGCACAGCCATACAGATACCGCTCAACAGTTGCATTCAATCCCGCACCGGCCCCCGGCAAAGGGAAAGATACGTCCGTCAACTACGTCCATCAGGGACAACAGTCGGGTAACAGAAACCCAGTCCCACAAAGCAACAGTTCTACTCAGAAGCAGCCTGTCGTACACTTCGACAAGTTGGACATGCCACTGAGCAAGATGCTGGAAGGGTTAATCAAGGAGGGTCTCCTTAAGCCCGTTGCCAATTATAAACCCAAAATTCCCGTAGCCAATGCGGACAAGAGCAAATACTGCGCCTTCCATCAGTATCACGGCCATACCACTGACAATTGTTTGGGGTTACGATACGAAATCCAGAACTTGATAGAAGAAGGCAAGTTAGAGCGCCCCCGTGGGCCCAATACAGTCGGGAACCCCTTTCCGAACAATAACAGCGTGAATTCCATTGAGTGGGTGCCCAAGAAGAGTGCCACAGAACCAGTTTCTCCGCCTCTTTCAGCTGAATCCTCCTCTAATGTCCACATCAGCTACGATGTTTGCGACTGCTCCGCCTGCCTGGAGTACGAGTCCCGAGAAACTGTCCGGAGCAATCCTCCGAGAAAACAAAAGAAGAAATCCTCTCAACAGCAACTGAGAGAAAGATACGAAGCTGGAGATACCAGTGTAGGTACACTTGGAGAACCCTCCGGGAGGTTCGACTACTACGTACTGTACTCCAGCCAGTCCTCTTTGCCTCCAGGCCATGCAGCTTTAGAGCAGACAGGGGTGGGAAAGCCGAAAAGTCCCGCTCAAACCAGAATTCAGGCCCTGGGACACTGGAATACCTCGGATCTTGGTAATCTTACTGCCAGTCAGAAGCCTAATCCTCCGCGGGATCAGCCAAGATTCAATTTGTCCAGCTTCCGAGCTCGGACCGGCAAAGGAAGATCAAGGTCAGCTTGGCAATCGCACTCGATCAATGTGCTAACCAAGGGCGGCAACCGCCACAGGCAGCCTCAACACACTCCTGAGGTTCCAGCAAAGGCTTTACCTCGCAAGAGGAAGACAGGAAACGGATGGCTGGATGACTCTCCTTCTACGGATAGAGACGAGATCTACGACTCCCGTCTGTATGGCAGCATGATCACGTTCTGTGACGAAGACTTACCGAGAGACACCTCGGGGCACAACGAAGCTCTATACATCACTCTCAAACTCAACACCATATCACTCCCCGGAGTATTGGTAGATAACGGGTCAGCCGTTAATGTCCTCCCTCTCAGCATGATGCGAGCTCTCCGCATCCATGAAAGCCACCTGATTCCGTCAGCTCGGACTATCAAGGCCTACGACAACTCGTCTCGTCCCATCCTGGGGACAGTAACCCTGGAACTCTGGTTCGAAACCCAAATGGTGCCAGCAAAATTCCACGTGATGGACATTCCATCCGAGTTCACAGCTCTTTTGGGACGCCCTTGGCTACACCACATGAAAGCCATAGCTTCCACTCTCCATCAGTGTGTTAAATTCATTAACCGGCAGGGAGATCTTGAAGTCATCCGAGGGGATAGTTTCCTCATAGGAAACGAAGCCGAGACAGTAGCCAAGCGTGTCCGCACTCAGGCACCGGGGTTACCTCCTTCGAATCAACCAAGGGACTACCGGGGCAAATCTCATCAGAATCCCTCAGAGTCCGGAGATGCTAACTATGTAAACGTACTCGAGCAACTGTCGTTTCCAACATTTGGAGGCAATACATCAAGTTCAACTGTCGTTTCCAACATTTGGAGGCAGATTGGAAGGAAACGCTGAACATCGCCATGATGCGGGCACATAAACCCCCAGTCTCCAATCGGAGATTCGTCAGCATTCTCCAAACCAACTCTCTGGCCCCGCCAGGCGAAGAGGTTTTTGTGATAAAGGTCAACAAGCACCGTCATTCTCGTGATGAATGCATGGAAGTTGTATGGGATGTCCTCCACGAGGAACTACCCGCTGCACCCCTCTTCTCCAACGAAGAGCATGATGTCTTCCTAGCCGCTCCAGCAACGCAACCGGACGCAATACGTCCCTACACCTGGATTGAACGGTCGGATGACGATGAATCTGGACTCTCCGGAGTCGAGGACGCGGCAGACCCGCAAGCAGACCTCTGCATTCACATGCTCAGTTTTGAGGACGGAACTCCTTCCGATCAGGTCACCTACGACCAAGGTTCCAATACCATGGAAATTGTCAAGCTCAACGTCCAGTACAGGCAGCTATCCGACAATTGGAAGCACGTGATTCACGCAACGAGGAATCCCTCTGATCAAGTGAATGACGACGACTTCGTCAATATCATCTATTCCAGATATCCTGATGAAGCCAAGGATCCAGTCCTTGTTATCAGATTCTGCAACACCAAGGTCACCCTCGATGACTGCCTGCTCATGGTAAACGAGGCCCTGGCCAAGCGAGCTCAGAGCTCATCCTTACTTCCAAGTACCAGCCCCAGTGGCAACCGGCCCGTGCCGTCAGTCAAGCTTATACCCTCAAGCGCCGCCAAGGCCAAGGGCAACAGCGAAGGAGACCAAGCTCCTCACCCTGCTACAAGTCAGATCAACCTCGGGAACGCTTCCGGCAGCCACCCCGAAAACATCTGTGAAGGCTTCCCCGCAAGGCAGAGTCAGCTTCCGACATAGGAAATGACCACCTCAGCATCAACATGCTCCAGTTCGATTCTACTCCCAGCCGTCACGGCCCCGGATTCAGACATCCTGCCAGTCGACTGTTAGCTCTGATAGACTTGGCGATCGAGCGAGATCACGAGACCGTCAACATTGCAGAATTCAATACCCCCGTGGGGTCAATCAAGCAGATATGGGCAAACTTCTTGGTGATCGAGATCAAGGAAGGCCGCATGGAATGTCCCAGTCCGACTTCCTTCGTCAATGTAATCCAAGTGTTCCCGCCATTCGGCGATTTGGATGTAATCACGGTTCTGGACACTAGCCAGACGATGCGCACCTACGGAGACTGCCTAGGTCTCGCAAGGAAAGCCCTCATGGAACTAGCCGCTCAAGAAAGTCGTCTTTGGGACGAAGACCAAGCTCGAAAGACCTACAGGGACCAAGCCCTTAAAGTGTCACAGGCAGCTTCAGACAGAAAGCTAGAGGCCACTCTAGACCAGTTCGACCTCAAGAGCTTTGCTCATGGCAACTTCCCTGACTACCGTCTGTTCTCATCCAACCCCCTCTGCCAGGCAAGGGTGGTCAACGGTCCCAATGACCTAGGAGATGGAACGACACAGCAGAACGAATCCCAGCGCTTACCTTCCCGAGGAAAGCAAGTTCTCTGTGAAAGCGACGATGAAGACGATGAAACCATTCTTTTCCAAGCCGGGCATGAAGTCAACAAAACCGGACTCCCAAGGGTCCTGGGAGGATGGGAACGGATCATTGCCGCACTCAAATTGAAAGGCCAACTCAGGGAGGAAGGTCTATTTAAAAACAAGAGGAGGATGGAGATTCGTCTTGAGCAACTACTCAGGGAAATTCCACAGTCTACGGCATTCGTTTACAGAAACGATCAACTGGGACAGCAACCAGTCACATGGGCCGATGTTCGGGAAGCCGTGTACTCACCTTCCGACATACCCGCCACTCAGATAAAGCAGAGGAGAAAACTCTCCCCGATGGAGGTTTACCTAGACTGCCGCACGCAGTTCAAAGAAGCACTGGCTATTCTCACATGGGAAGAAACGCAGGCACTCACTCTCGACGCAGGCTCCGCTGCAAGAAGGTTGATCTGGGCTCAGAGCGGAGGAAAACTAGCAAACCATGAGTATCGCTGCACCCAACCTGCATGCCCCGAGTATGCTCAGTAAGAAGGAAAGGAACGCGATATACCGTGAAGAGATCAAGGAGACCGTTCGCTAAGCCGAGAACTCTCCAACCTCCCCGGAGGGTCAGCAACGCACAGTTCGCCTCAGCAACCACTGTTGTGCACTGACATTCGAACAACTGCATCAAACTGTAGGCTACCTCCCCGCAGAGGCATCCAAGCCAGTATCCTGGGACAGAATCCGTCAAGCTGCCGAAGCTCCCGAAGATCCCGGGAATTCATCCACAATCAATGAGTTGAGGGAAGACATATGGCCCTATGCTACGAGGAATCCTCCTCTAACTATGGCTCAACTCAGAGCAGCCTGTTCAGAAGGGACCAAACCCGATGTCAGCGTTCTAACCCGGTCGGGTCAAATCCATGCATTACCACCTAAGGCCACCAAAAAGCCGACGGAGCCAGAATTGCAATCCGGCCAGCCCGAAGACGCAAATTCCTTGAAAGAGGACCCGATCCTCACTCAGCTCAAGCAGACTCAGGCGAACATTTCCCTTTGGTCTCTGCTCACCTCCTCTTATCCTCACAAGCTCAAGCTAGAGGAAAGCCTGGCCCGTACCATGGTCCCCGTGGACGCAACCCCAGATGAAGTCATTCAAATGATCGGCAACATCCACTATGGCAACATTATCACCTTCACAGATTTGGACCTTCCAAAATTTGGGGCTGATCACAACGAGCCGCTCTACATCACAGTCCAGCTGGACGAGCGTCGCCTTCCCCGCGTGTTGGTAGATGGAGGTTCCGGAATGAATGTCTTGCCCGCCAAGATGATGGACCTGCTTGACATCAAGCCCACAGATCTTAAGCCTTCAGTCCACACTGTCAAGGCCTATGACTCTACTTCCCGTACAGTTCTCGGGGTTGCTACTCTCAACATCTGGTTCGGCAAGCGGGTGATCCCCACTGAATTCCAAGTGTTGGACATTCCAATCACTTTCACAGCCATCCTGGGGCGTCCCTGGCTGCATCAAATCAATGGCGTGGCATCCACCCTTCACCAGTGCCTCAAGTTCATGCAAGGCAACGAGCTAACCACAGTCTACGGCGACAGTGTCACCACCGAGGGGACCAGCACCAACGACATTCCGGTATTAGAAATCAAGCATAATGACGACATGCCATTAACTGGATTCACTCTGGAGACCTCCAAGATCCAAATATGCAACGTGGACCTTCCACTGTCTCACGATCAGATTCCTCCCGCCATGAGGATGATGAAACTCATGAACTTCATCCCAGGACTGGGGCTCGGCAAAAGGCTGCAAGGCCAACACCAAGTTATTGAAGTCAAGGACCACACCACGGTCCAGGGGCTTGGCTACGTGCCAACACCGGCTGACATCAAGGAAGACAAAAGGCTCGCCCGCACCAAGGCAGCAGCCCGCAAAAGGGGAACCTCCGACGGCACACCCAATCTCCGACCTTACAGCTTTGACCTCGCTCATTACTTCACCAAGGGAACCGACAGCAGAACTGAGGGGACCGACAGCGGAACCGACAGCAGAACTGAGGGGACCGACAGCGGAACCGACAGCAGAACTGAGGGGACCGACAGTGGAACTGATGAAGATGAGAAAGAAGCAGGGATAGTCAGCACCAAGACTACAGGAAGAATGGAACAGCTAGCACGGGACCTCAAGCGTTTCAGAGGACTCAAAGCTAATCCGATAAGGGGAGCGTTCCTCGACATCACAGCTCTACCTGGACCAACTGCCACCACAGTCCAGCATGAGTACACATTCAAGGGAATCCCAGACTTGGAGGAGCAACTCAAGGTACTCTCCATGGGAAACAAGTTGTTCGGATCAGCCGCCGAGGCCACATTCGAGACAGTAAGTCCAAAGCAGAAGGAACCAGAATTCATAGAAGACGCTCTCAGTGGACCAGCTCTACAGAGTCTGTTTGAAGAAGTCATGGAGTTGCCCAACTTGATCGACTGGGGCTCCGACAACAGCATGATCGCCATGATAGGGACAGCAGGAGCCAAGCCTCTCGATCCCCGCACCCTTATCAAGCATCCAGCAATGCCACTGAAGAATTGGGTAACTTTCACCGGACCAAGGGCAAGCTGAGAGATTGGAAGATAAGATGGGCCCGCACCCACATCTCCCTAAACCCGGTCTCAAACCCTCTGAGTCAGTCCTTGTCAGAGTCCAGTCCTCTGAGTCATCCAATGGCCTTACGCTGGAGGACTATAATGTTGTAGCCAATCATGTATTCCCGTTCTTGTTTAATGAAAAGTCTGACCTTTCGGAGTATCCTCTCATTGCCACTTTAACAACTTATAAGTTAACAAACAACTTAAAAGACGTTAATAATTCAATTGATAAAGAAGCAGACACATTAAACGAACAATACATTAAAGAAGTTCTCGAGCGTGTAGTTGACCAAGAGGACAACCGGGCCCAAGCTGCCGAAGAGGTTATGACCAAAGTGAACCTGGGGTCAGTGCAAGAGCCTAAAGAGATACAAGTGGGCAGTTTCTTCGCCGATGCAGAAAAAGAAGCCCTGATAAGCCTCCTCCGGGAGTATGTTGACGTGTTCGCCTGGTCATATCAGGACATGCCAGGACTCGATCCCTCAATCGTGGAGCACAGAATTCCCCTGGATCCCGAATCCAAGCCTGTCAAACAGAAGCTGCGCAAGATCAAGCCAGAGTGGTCCTTGCAAGTTAAAGAAGAAATTGAGAAAATGCTCCGAGTTGGTTTCATCAGAGTGATTGAGTACCCGACTTGGCTCTCCAACATCGTGACGGTCACCAAGGCCAACGGAAAGGTCAGATGCTGCGTGGATTTCCGGGATCTCAACAAGGCCAGCCCTAAAGATGATTTCCCACTGCCTAACATCGACATGCTGGTCGACACCACGGCAAATTTTGAAGTAAAATCCTTCGTGGACGGGTTCGCTGGCTACAACCAGATCAAGATGTCCGAGGAGGATCAGGCCAAGACTGCCTTCACCACTCCGTGGGGGACATACTGTTACACGGTCATGCCGTTCGGTCTGAAGAACGCTGGGGCTACTTACCGGGCTGCAACAGCCCTCTTCCATGACATGATTCACAAAGAAATCGAGGTATATGTCGACGACATGATCATCCGCTCCAAGGGATCAGACATGCAGCACATGACAGATCTGAGGAAGTTCTTCAACAGACTCAGAAAACATTCCATGAGGTTGAATCCGGCAAAGTGCACCTTCGGCGTCAAGCGCGGCAAGGTACTGGGGTACATGGTTACAGAAAGAGGTATCGAAGCCGATCCCAGAAAAATCAAGGCCATCATCGACATGAAGCCGCCTCAAACCCTGACAGAAGTGAAGAGCTTCATGGGAAGACTTCTATCATCCGCTTCATCAACCAGCTTGACATCTCTCTGCGAGCCTATGTTCAAACTGATGAAAAAGAATGCCGACATCAAATGGGACTCCGAGTGCCAAACAGCTTTTGAAAAGATCAAGACCTACTTGGTGAATCCCCCAATTCTGTGCCCGCCACATGAAGACAAGCCACTACTCCTGTATCGACAGTAGAATGTACACGTCAATCGGAGCAATGCTGGCACAAGAACAGAAAGATTCCAAGATTGAGCATGCAATCTACTTCGTAAGCCGAAAGCTTCAAGGAAGTGAACTCAGCTACTCAGCATCAGAGAAAACTTGTACCGCCTTGGTATGGGTAGTCGGGAAACTGAAACACTACATGCAGTCGCATTCAGTGCTCCTGGTCTCCAAAGTGGACCCCGTCCGATATCTCTTTGACAAGCCATCTCTGTCAATGCGGCTAGCCAAGTGGTCATTCTTCCTGGCTGAGTTCGACATCAAGTACATGGTCAGAAAATCAACAAAGGGCAGAGTAATGGCAGATCAGCTTGCCGACTTCCCGAGCAGTGAACCTAAGGGTCCTGATCCGCAATTTCCGGATGACGGAATCTTTTCACTCTGACAACATGAAACCGCTGGCAACTCTTCTTCGATGGGGCAGCCAACAAGAAGGGGAATGGCATTGGAATGCTCCTTGTCGATCCCAAGGACGAGCATACTCCCATAGCCATCAAGCTGAATTTTGAAGCGACCAACAATGCAGCAGAATATGAAGCCTGTGCAGCAGGTTTGGAAGCCGCCCTCGAGCGCAACATCTTAGAGCTGGATGTATATGGAGACTCAGCATTGATCATCAATCAAGTATCCAACAAATGGAAGACGGTAGATTCTGGCCTTCAGAAGTACCACGCGTACATGGAGGAACTCATTGCTCAGTTCAAGGACATCTCTTTTCACTATTTGCCAAGAGACAGGAACCGCTTCGCAGACGCCCTGGCAACCCTCGCCTCTCTTGTCGAAATTCCCGAAGGGAAAGCAGTAAAACCCCTCAGAATAGGCAGACGGGAAACACCCGCCTATTGCTGTGAGATCGAAAAAGAAAAAGAAACGATCGACGAACCCTGGTACAATCAAATTTACCAGTACCTCCAAAGCGGAGAAGCTTCCTTCACAAGTGAAGATGGAAAATACAAAGAAGGGATCAAAGCCAAAAACATGATGGCATTAAAACGCCTGGCATCCCATTTCGTCATTCTGGGGGGTATGTTGTACAAGAAGCGCCACCAAGGGCCACTCCTTCGGTGTGTAAACAAAGAAAAAGCCAGCGAGCTAATGAACGAAGTTCACAATGGAACCTGCGGTCCGCACATGAACGCCCGAGCATTGACACAGATCATTCTCCGTATGGGATACTATTGGATATCAATGGAAATAGACTGCATCCAGTTCGTCCGAAGCTGCGACAAATGTCAACGGTTCTCCAACCTCAATCACATCCCTCCTCACGAACTCTATTGCATGACTACGCCATGGCCTTTCGCCACATGGGGAATCGACGTCATCGGCAAGATCACTCCTCCAGGGAGCAATGGTCACGAGTTCATTTTAGTCACAGTCGACTACTTCACCAAATGGGTAGAAGCCAGATCGTACAAGGTACTGAATTCTAAGAAGGTGGCCGAGTTCATCCGAGAGAACATCATGTGCCGATACGGAGTGCCCAACGAGATCATCTCCGACAATGGGACTCACTTCGAAGGAGATTGTGACCAACTACTGACCGAATTCAGAGTCACACGTCACAGGTCTTCTCCTTACAGACCACAAACCAATGGTGCAGTAGAGGCAGCCAACAAGACTCTCGCCATGATAATCAGAAAGATGACCACCAGAGGTCGGGACTGGCCCGAAAAGCTACATCTAGCCCTCTGGGGATACCGAACATCAGTCAGAACCGCCACAGGGGAGACTCCGTTCGCACTTACCTACGGAATGGAAGCGATGTTACCCGTGGAATTGGAAATTCCATCCCTCCGAGTCCTCTTGGAAAACGGGATCAATGAAGTCGAATGGCTACAGAGCCGTCACGACAAACTTGCTCTACTCGACGAGCGCAGATTGAAAGCCATGGAACACACTCGAGCCTACCAGAGCAGAATGGCACGAGCATTCGACAAGAAAGTCAAGATCCGAGACATCAGAGAAGGCGACTTGGTGCTAAAGGAAAAGCCTCCTACGCAGACCAATCCCCTCGGAAAGTGGGAGCCTACCTGGATAGGACCGTTCGTGGTACAAAGAATCTTCTCCGGAGGAGCCATGAAGCTAGCAGATTTGGACGGAAACCCTTTCGTTAACCCCGTGAACGGAAGCAAGCTCCGCAGATACTTCGTTTGAGGAAGAGCACGAGTCAACTCTCCTTCCCCATACATCGTCCCCCTCAGTAAATTAAAGTGCTAAAAGAGTAATACCCAACTGGATACATTCCCGCTAATGATCCAGGTAAAAAACAGGGTCGCACTTCTTTTGTCTTTGTTTTTCTCAAATTCACCTAAAGTGTCGAACTACGGTGACCTGAGCCCCTTAGTCCAATTGTAAAAGGGGAACGTAGGCAGCCATCTTTGGTTCGGTCTAAAAAACAAAAAATACAATAAGCATCAATTGCTTGTGTTTCGAAAAACTCTTTTCATTTAACCTACAAATTCATAACGGTTAAAACATTCTTTGATGAGTTCAAGCACGGTCAACTCTTGACTCGCTACACGCTAGCAAAACTACAATAAAACATTAATCAATTAATGTGTCTTGCAATGATGATGGGTGGATACTTCCTCGGGATGCTAAAGGTCAACCTAGTTTCCCGTACTAGGTCCTTCATCCTTCTTCCCCTTCCCTTTTCCCCGACGAGTGTTCTTCACCTTCGCAGGAAATATTCCGGTAGGCCTTCTACCTGGCTCAGGGACTCTTCCCGACGCCTCCGTCAAGCCTGTGGCTGTCAACGCAGTCCTTTCTCTAGCTCTGTCTCGAGCCGCCTCGCTTCGAGCCATCATCATAGTGCTTTGATTGGCCTCCTGATCAGCACTTGCCACATAATCAGCCATGGCATCGCCAGCACGATTCCCATGGTTAGCCCTCGCTTCCGTCCTCCTCAAGGTCGAGCTGTCCAGGTGATCAAGCACCCAACAGCTCACTCCGTCTCCACAAGATATCCATCTCGTGTCTCCCCATACACTCTTCGTACCGGCCAGATACCGCATCGGCTGCACAGTGCCCTCTCTCCGGTGAAAGAGAACCCTGGCAGAAAGGACGTGTATTGCCACCACCGGTGATTAGCAATAGCGTCGAAGGATCTTCCATCCGCAAAGATCCCACCTCAAAGGTAGCGGCATAACTCGGATCACCGGTGGCACCTGCTCCACCGCACGCCGCAGTAACCAATGATGGAATATAAAAAGACGTCTGAGACAAATTTCCCCGGCACTCGACAATCAACAGACCCTCCTGAGCGGTCCTACAAGTCTGTAACTTCCAATGGGGAACCCACCATCGCAAGTGATGCGTGCAAAGTCCGGCCATCCAGAGCTCCAGCTCGGCGATTGCCCCTATCACCAGAGGACGTCGCGAGAAAGACCAAGCGTCACAAGACATTGGCACCTCAGCATCATCCGCAGCCTCTCCTCAACCACATGGTCAGCATAGTGGGACTCCCTCCCCACATGTATCGGCTACCGGCCGCCATCCGGCCTATGCCCAGGAACGTCTCACCCAAGACCAATGGCACGATGTCTCCCCCACTCGGCACCGCCTCACCAGAGTTCGGTATACTATGATGGCACACACCAGCAGACGTGAATGTGAACAGAGTAGCAATCGCGCACAGAGCAAACGCGCCCCACGAAAGACGCTCCCTCGCCTCGCAAATCTTTCTGGCAATCCGAAATGTCAACGTAATCGGTATCCTGTATCAAGATCCCGTATGCTTCTCCAGCCGAGATACCCAACAAAGACACTAGCTTCTCAACAGTGGCCATGCCACCAGATACGGAAGAACTAGCTGTCCGTCTCAGTCCTCCCGAGTATGGCCCGGAAATCTTCAAACGTAGGAGTGATTTCGTTGTACGAAAGGCCGTACACATTCCTCCGTACGTCCCAGAACCGAGACGCGGCGCGCAAAAGATCCCAATCTGGCATGATCTCCTTCAAAGCCCAAACAGATTTAATCCCAGAATGTGCCTTCGAAAAACCTTTTGTTCTGCCTCGTGTGGTTTCGTACCCACGACTGAAAGTTGTCCAAATATCGCTCTTGCATCCGAGACGATAACTTGGGAAAGGAAGCCATGTCAGAAGGTGAAGGGAACCTTAAGAAAGAGAAAGGAATTCAGCCAGATGAACAAAGCAATGCGCAGCTTTTCTCACCAATTGCAAAGCCGAAACCGCAATTTAAAGAATCTGGAAATTCATTCTAGTCCGGCCGACTCCCTCTGCAGCTGACTTGGTCAACTCTCAGCCTACCGCTCTTAAAATTGGAAACATTTCCAAACCATTCCCTGTTCACTCCTATGAAATCAAGCGTGCACCTACGATTTCATTCAACCAATGTCAATATCCCTTCCGCCGGCTCGTGCAACAAGCAAATAATTAAAAATTAGTGCATACATGCTTAATTTTGACCCGTTCAATTTTTAATGCATTTCTATTTTTTATTTATTTTTGATTAACCTATTTGCTTATTTGCCGAAAATAACAGAAGGTGATCATAGAATAAATATGCGAAGTGTGTTCCGCCCCACGGCGCCTTTTTGCAAATACAGTTCAAATCAAAATTTGTTCTCGACAAATACATGCATTTTGTCTAAACAAAGCAAGAAAGAAAGAAAGCAAAAAAGGGGACTACTCGAGTCCCGCTCGTCATCCGTACACTCGACGTCTTGCTCCGCCGCTGCCGGATCCGTCGCAAAATGGAACTCGCCGAACTCCTCCACTGGGAATAGGCAAAGGGCCTCCTCGGAGTACGCGAACTCGAGGACTCCCCCTCTCGCGCCCGAGTGCGCGAAGAAGGAGCTCCAAATCCGGCCGTTCGCCCGCGAACCGGCCAAACCTGTATAAAGTCCTCCCTACCGGCTATGGGAGCAGGCGAATCTCTCGGCCTAGACGGCCCCGATCACGGACGTCCACACTCCTCCGGGAACCGCACCGCAGGAACTTCACGAGCCTCCTAGCGTAGGCGGACCACCCGTCCACCACCCCTCATGGCGTCATTATACGTACGGCCAGATACCTGCGAACCAGGAAAGTCATCAGAAAGCAAGCAGAAAGTACAGATGCAACATTTGCAGAATACTACTATCAAATGCAGAAAATAAAAAAAAAGAGGTGCTCACCGAAGCATTGGGGTCCGCCTTGTATCGTGGTCTCGGCTCAGTCGGGAGCGGGATCACAAGTCGCCTACGCGAACCGTCCAGCCCCTCGTACGCTAGCCTAGCTCGCGGGACCGGAAAATCTCGAGGACCTCCAGGGACCTCGCCCTCTCTATGCTGTACCTGCGGGCTCCTCAGCCTCATCCTCAAGAAAACATCATAGGCGGCCCCCGTTATGATGTACTCGGTGTAGTACACGCCCTGCATGTACCCCTCCAGCTCATCAATCGGCATCTCCCGGGGGTGCTGCATGTACAAAGGAGGATCCACCGGCACCAAGGGAAGAGACCCCTGCCTATGCTGACGAGTCACCCTCTCCCCCAGATTTCCTTCACAAATTCGAGCAAACCTTGCAACTTGGGTTGGATTTCTCTCCCTCCTCTCTCTCCTTCTCGCCGGAATTTATGAAAGAAAATGGCTCTTCTTTCTCCGGCCTCGGCGCTGATAAGGGCATTTTCAATTTCAGTAAAAGTCCGGCCGGACTCTTACTGCACCAGGAAAAGATTCCTTCCATTTTGGTCCCTCAACTTTTGGCAATTCCAATTTTACCACTTTTGGCCCCCAAAAGTGTAAAATTTCCCCCAGTTAGACATTTCTAACACCCTATCCCCCGAGGATAAATCAAAGTTAGTTTTCACTAACGCTCGTCTCCTGACGTTAAATTCAGTCCAGTTGACATTTGACATTCCAACGTTCAACCATGTCTCCGGACATTCCAAGTTACTATTCCGTCTCCTGACGTTAAAATTTAATAATGGTCTTCACCATTAAATTCTTAATCGCGACCTTTCACGGTCCGATTTCAAGTCTCAATCGCGACCTTTCACGGTCCGATTTCAATTCTTAATCGCGACCTTTCACGGTCCGATTCCAAGTCTCAATCGCGACCTTTCACGGTCCGATTTCAATCCTCAATCGCGACCTTTCACGGTCCGATTCCAAGTCTCAATCGCGACCTTTCACGGTCCGATTCCAAGTCTCAATCGCGACCTTTCACGGTCCGATTTCAATCCTCAATTGCGACCTTTCACGGTCCGATTTCAAGTCTCAATCGCGACCTTTCACGGTCCGATTCCAAGTCTCAATCGCGACCTTTCACGGTCCGATTTCAATCCTCAATTGCGACCTTTCACGGTCCGATTTCAAGTCTCAATCGCGACCTTTCACGATCCGATTCCAAGTCTCAATCGCGACCTTTCACGGTCCGATTTCAATCCTCAATCGCGACCTTTCACGGTCCGATTTCAAGTCTCAATCGCGACCTTTCACGGTCCGATTCCAAGTCTCAATCGCGACCTTTCACGGTCCGATTTCAATCCTCAATCGCGACCTTTCACGGTCCGATTTCAAGTCTTAACCGCGACCTTTCACGGTCCGATTCCAAGTCTCAATCGCGACCTTTCACGGTCCGATTTCAATTCTCAATCGCGACCTTTAACGGTTCGATTTCAAACAGTCAATCCCGACCTTCGCGGTCCGACCTCCACTCTCCTATCAAGACCTTCGCTGTTCGTCTTCCCGGCAACAGCAATAAGCCCGAACCCCAAGGCACGAACGCCTCGCAACAATCCCTCTTCGGCCATCAAGGTAAGCCCGAACGCTCATCCCCAGCAGGATAAAACTGGCAACAGCAATAAGCCCAACACCCAAGGCACGAACGCCTCGCGCATCGCAACTCCGGTTTGAGGCGCCACACGCCTCGAAGGTTTCGAAGTCCCGAGGTTCGATGCCTCCCAACAGTCTCCATTCGTGCATGTACCTCGCGAATGGTCTCATCCAGGTTTAGACGCCTCCTAACAGTCTCGCTCAGTCAAGGTCCCCATGCGCGGCCCTTCCCCTTTTCGAACTACAATCGACTTGATTCCCGCTCGGGATACGTAGGAATCCTTTTCACTAAGGGTCCGGCCAGACCGGTGGTGTCTCCTTCAAAGTAAGGCATCCCGATTTGGATCCTTATCCTTATCTTTTCAACGACCCCACCTCCTTCGGAGGAGACGTCGCCGAGGGATAAGCTGTAAGTACCCAAATCCGGATCGTCCAAATCCGTCGGAAAGTTAACCGAAATCCGTTAGCGCCCGCTCCCAGTTAACCGAACTCGTTAAACTCCCCGTTCTGTGCCAACGAGACATCCGGGATCGCCCGTGCATCCCGACGCCGAATCAGACTTAGCACGTGTCATCTCACGTAAAAGTATGGCTTTCCCGAAAACGCATTTTCCGGCACTTTCCGGGCGTTTCGGATATTTCCGGATTTGTTATTTTAAAAAACGGACAAAACCGGGACCGGGGGACAAAATCCCACATGGCTGGTGACTCAGAGGGGCACGTGGCAGCCATGCCACCTCCCTCTAGTCACCCTTCAATCAAATTCAAAGGGAAAAGACCAAAATACCCCTGATTTGCAAGCCAAGTCCGGCCGGACTCACTGTGCACATTTTTTGAAATTGCCAGCAAGTCCTTCAAATTCTCAAAATACCACAAAACCCCCTGGATTCAGGCCAAGTCCGTCCGGACTCCTACTGCAATTTTCACCCTATAAATAGAAGTTGCTGTCAAAGGCAAAGAGACAGAAAATTTACTCCCAAAAATCACCACCCCCACGGCCTAGCGGTTTTACCCCTCCCGAACTCCCGTTCTGTCTCGATTCGCGTAAACCTTCGTATTTCGATAAAATACGCCCCTTACAACTTCAAAACAACCTTTCGAATCACTTTCCGTGTCCCGTACACACCTCCCGAGCCAAAGGAGTCAACCCTAGCCATAGGTGTAACTCCCTCTCTCTAAATCTCCCGTTCCGTCTCGGTTTACGCGCCAGTCGCTATAACCGTTTCGAACGTCGTTATCAAAATGTAGACGCCTCCGTCTAACGGGGTCCGATACGTTTTAGCCCCTCGATCCTCTTCTCTTTCCGTAAGAGAAGTAATCACGGGTTAAAACGGCGTTCCGACCCCGTTCCGTTTACTTTTTATGTCATTTACCATTCCGGATCGATCGATCCGTTGATCGTCATTTACAATTCCGAGCCGTTTGGCCTCGTTGATCGTCATTTACAATTCCGAGCCGTTTGGCCTCGTTGATCGTCATTTACAATTCCGAGCCGTTTGGCCTCGTTGATCGTCATTTACGAATCCGGATCGTTTGATTCCGTTGATACCGCACTTTAAATACTGTCATTTACAAAGTCCGATCCGTTTGGATCGTGATAGTATTTACTTTTCAAAGTCCGAGTCGCAACCCGATTCGTTGATCGCATGTCATTTAATACGCATTTTTCCCGTAAAAATCGTTAACAATGTAATGCCCGGTTCAAAACCGGAGTTCGTCCGTCGAACTCTCTTTCAAAACGCGCGAAATGACGTTCGGCCTCCGAACGCTCATCTTCAAACTCAAAGCCGCCATTTGACACTTAAAATCATTTAATACGCATTTTTCCCGTAAAAATCGTTAACAATGACGCGCCCGGTTTAAAAAACCGGAGTTCGACCTTCGAACTCCTTTTCAACTCAAAGTCGACGTTTGCCACGCAAACGCTCATTTCAAACTCAAAACCGACGTTTGCCACGCAAACGCTCATTTCAAACTCCAAACCGACGTTTGCCACGCAAACGCTCATTTCTGTCTCAAACCGACGTTTGTCATTCAAACGCTCGTCTTTTCAAAAGTCACCTAATCAACGTTTGTCATTCAAACCAAGATTAAGCTTGTCATTCAAGCCCCCATTTCAAAAGACACACACACACACACACACGATTTCGAGAAAGGTAGAAAGACTCGTCATGTGAGGCGTTTCGGGAGATCTCGTAATACTCTACCCGAAACGTAACTTGACCTCCGAACCTAACAATATCTGGTACAAAAAGCTTTTTACTCGTTTTTGCTGCCAATAAAAATGATCCCTTTTTTCAAAGCCTTTTCCTAAGTTTTTGCTACCAATAAAAACGACACCTTTTCACAATAGCCGTTTCTCAACGTTTGGGCTCAAAATACAAAAACCGCGTGGCGACTCCTCATTTTGTTCCTTCCCATGAAGCGAGGTCTCAGACACCAACCACTCCGCGAAAGACAACCGCCTTTTCCGCGCCCCCCGCCCGCGCGCGAAAAGATCGGGTAATTTCAGTTTGCAATACCGTTCTTCAGTGGTTCGACCCTGGACTTACCTTTGCTACATTCTTGTGGCCGAGTCCCGGTTTAATTTAGTAGGTGTGCGACTAAGCCTACCAGGATGGGTTAATGACTCTTCTTCTCCGGAAAGAGACCACATCTACGATTCCCGACTGTATGGCAGTATTCTCACCTTCTGTGATGAAGACCTGCCGAAAGACGCCTCAGGTCACAATGAAGCTTTGTACACCACTCTCCGGATCAACACCATATCTCTCCCCGGGGTATTGGTAGACAATGGATCAGCTGTCAACGTCCTCCCTCTCAGCATGATGCGAGCCCTACGCATCAACGAAGGCCACATGATCCCATCTGCCCGGACTATCAAGGCCTATGACAGCACGTCTCGTCCCATCCTGGGGACGGTGACTCTGGAGCTCTGGTTCGAAACCCAAATGGTGCCAGCAAAATTTCACGTGATGGACATTCCGTCCAAATTCACAGCTCTGTTGGGACGCCCTTGGCTACACCACATGAAAGCCATAGCTTCCACTCTCCATCAGTGCGTCAAGTTCATTAACCGACAAGGAGATCTTGAAGTTATCAGAGGAGATAGTTTCCTCATAGGGAACGAAGCCGAGACAACAGCCAAGCGTGCCCGCAGCCAGGCACCGGGGCTACCTCCTTCAAGCCGACCAAGGGACTATCGGGACAAATCTCATCAGAATCCCTCAGAGTCCAGAGATGCTAACTATGTCAACGTCCTCGAACAGGCAGACCCTGAAGCAGTCAGATTCATCAAGTTCAACTGCCGTTTCCGACACTTGGAAGCAGACTGGAAAGAGACCCTGAGCATCACAATGATGCGGGCACGAAAACCCCCTGTTTCCGATCGGAGATTTGTCAACATCCTTCAATCCTACTCTCTAGCCCCGCCAGGCGAGGAAATCTTCGTGATGAAGGTCAACAAGCATCGTCACACTCGTGATGAATGTATGGAAGTCGTATAGGACGTCCTAAATAAGGAATTGCCCTCCGAGCCCCTCTTCTCGGGCGAAGGGCGTGATGTTTTTCTAGCAGCTCCAGCATTGCGGCAGGACGCGAGGCGTCCTTACATCTGGGTTGAGCCGTCAGACGACTACGAATCAGGACTCTCCGGAGTCGAAGACGCGGCAGATCCGCGGGAAGATCCCTACATACATATGCTCAGTTTCGAGGACGACACCAGTTTCGATAATGTCACCTACGACGAGGGCTCCAATACTATGGAAATTGTCAAGCTCAACATCCCGTACAGGCGATTATCCAGCGAATGAAAACAACTGGTTGACACGACAAAGAACCCCTCTGATCAAGTGACTGACGGCGACTTCCTCAACATTATATTTTCCAGATATCCCGATGATACCAAGGATCTGGCCCTTATTATCAGATTCTACAATGCCAAAGTTACCCTCGACGACTGCCTGCTCATGGTAAATGAGGCCCTGGCCAATCGAGCTCAGAGCTCATCATCACTTCCGACTACCAGCCCCAGTGGCAACCGGCCCGTGCCGTCAGTCAAGCTTACAGCCAAAAGTGCCGCCAAGGCCAAGGGCATCAACAAAGGAGACAAAGCTCCTCACCCTGCTACAAATCAGATCAACCTTGGGAATGCTTCCAGTAGCTATTCTGAGAACATCTGTAGGAGTCTTCCCCGCAAGACAGATCCAGCTTCCGAAGAAAGGAATGATCACCTCAGCATTAACATGCTCAAGTTCGATCCTGCTCCCAGTCATCACGGCAACAGATTTAGACATCCCGCCAGCAAACTGCTAGCTCTGATAGACTTGGCGATCCAGCGAGATCACGAGACTATCAACATCGCAAAATTCAATACCCCCGTGGGTTCAATCGAACATATTTGGGAAACTTCTTGGTAACCGAGATCAAGGAAGGCCGTATGGAATGTCCCAGCCCGACTTCCTTCGTCAATATAATCCAAGTGTTTCTGCCATTCGGGGACTTGGATGTGATTACAGTTCTAGACACTAGTCAGACGGTGCACACCTACGGAGACTGTTTAGCTCTCGCAAGGAAAGCCCTCATGGAACTAGCTGCTCAAGAGAACCGTATCTGGGATGAAAACCAAGCTCAGAGGACTCACAGGGACCAAGCCCTTAAAATGTCACAAGCAGCTTCAGACAGAAAGCTAGAGGCCACTCTAGACCAGTTCGACCTCAAAGGTTTTGCCCACGACAACTTCCTGGACTACCGTCTTTCTCATTAAACCCCCTCCGGCCAGTGAGGGCGGTCAACGGTCCCGACGACCTAGGAGATGGAATGGCACAGTACAAGGAGTACCTAGCCAAACAGCATGAAGAGTACCAGTGCTTACCTCCCCGAGGAAAGCAAGTTCTCTGTGAAAGCGACGACGAAGACGATGAAACCATTCTCTTCCAAGTCGGGCATGAAGTCAACGAAACCGGAATTCCAAGGGTCCTGGGAGGATGGGGACGGATCATTTCCGCTCTCAAACTAAAAGGCCAACTGAAGGAGGAAGGTCTATTCAAAAAGAAGAGAAAGATGGAAATACATCTCCAGCAACTACTCAGGGAGATTCCACAGACTACGGCCTTCGTTTACAAAATGATCAACTGGGACAGTAGCCAGTTACATGGGCAGATGTTCGGGAAGCCGTGTACTCACCTTCCGACATACCCGCCACTCAGTTAAAGCAGAAGAAAAAGCTCTCCCCGATGGAAGTTTATCTAGACTGACGCATACAGTTCAAGGAAGCACTGGCTATTCTCACGTGGGAAGAAACACAGGCGCTAACTCTCGATGTAGGCTCTGCTGCAAGAGAGCTGATCTGGGCTAAAAGTGGAGGAAAATTAGCAAACCATGATTATCTCCTAACTCAACTCCAGAATGCCCTGAGCATGCTCAGCAAGAAGGAAAGAAGTGCGGTATACCGTGAAGAGATAAAGGAGACAATTCGCATGAACCAAGAACTCTCTAACCTCCCCCGGAGGGTCAGCAATGCACAGTTCAGTTCTGGCAACCACTGCTGCACAGTGACGTTCGAGCAGTTGCGACAAACCATAGACTCCCTCCCCACGGAGGCACCCAAAGAAGTATCTTGGGACAGAATCCGGAAAGCTGCCGAAGCCCCCAGAAATGCATCTACAGTCAACGAATTGAGAGAAGACATATGGCCCTATGCTTCGAGGAATCCTCCTCTGACTATGGCTCAGCTCAGAGCGACCTATTCAGAAGGGACCAAACCTGATGTCAGCGTCCTGACCCGATCAGGTCAAATCCATGTATTACCCCCCAAGGCCACCAAAAAGCCGACGGAGCTAGAACCGCAACCCGGCCTGCCCGAGGATACAAATTCCATAAAGGAGGACCCGATCCTCACTCAGCTCAAGCAGACCTAGGAGAACATTTCCCTTTGGTCCCTGCTCACATCTTCATATCCTTACAAGCTCAAGCTAGAGAAAAGTTTGGCCCGCACCATGGTCCCCGTGGACGCAACTCCAGACGAAGTAATTCAGATGATCGGCAACATCCACTACGGCAACATCATCACCTTCACAGATTTGGACCTACCAAAATTTGGGGCTGATCACAATGAGCCGCTATACATCACAGTCCAGCTGGACGAGCGTCGCCTTCCCCGTGTGTTGGTAGACGGAGGTTCCGGAATGAATGTCTTGCCCGCCAAGATGATGGACCTGCTTGATATCAAGCCCACAAATCTGAAGCCTTGAGTCCACACTGTCAAGGCCTATGACTCCACTTCCCGCACAATCCTCGGGGTTGCTACTCTAAATATCTAGTTCGACAAGTGGATGATCCCCACCGAATTCCAAGTGTTGGACATTCCTATCACTTTCACAGCCATCTTGGGGCGACTCTGGCTGCATCAAATGAATGGCGTGGCATCCACCCTTCACCAGTGTATCAAGTTCATGCAAGGCAACGAGCTAACCACAGTCTACGGCGACAGCGTCACCACCGAGGGGACCAGCACCAACGACATTCCAGTGTTAGAGATCAAGCATGATGATGATATGGCATTGACTGGATTCACTTTGGAGACCTCCAAGATCCAAATATGCAGCGTGGACCTTCCACTGTTTCGGGACAAAATCCCTCCCGCCATGAAGATGATGAAACTCATGAACTTCATCCCAGGACTGGGGCTCGGAAAAAGGTTACAAGGCCAACACCAAGTCCTCGAAGTTAAGGACCACACTACAATCCAGGGGCTTGGCTATGTGCCAACACCAGCTGATATCAAAGAAAACAAAAGGCTCGCCCGCACCAAGGCAGCAGCCCGCAAAAGGGGAACCTCACACGGCACACCCAACCTCCGACCTTACTGTTTCGACCTCGCTCATTACTTCATCAGCGAAACCAACAGCAGAATTGAGGGGACCGACAAGGGAACCGACAGCAGAACTGAGGGGACCGACAAGGGAACCCACAGCAGAACTGAGGGGACCGAAAGTGGAACTGATGAAGATGAGAAAGAAGCAGGGAAAGTCAGCACAGAGACTACAGAAAGGATGGAAAAGCTAGCACGGGACCTCAAGCGTTTCAGAGGACTCAAGGCTAATCCGCTAAGGGGAGCATTCCTCGACACCACAACTCTACCTGGACCAATTGCCACCACAGTTCAGCATGAGTACACATTCAAAGGAATCCCAGGCTTGGAAGAGCAACTCGAGACACTCTTCATGGGAAACAGACTGTTCGGGTCAGCCTCCGAGGCCACATTCGAGACAGTAACTCCAAAGCAAAACCCTCTCAGTGGACCCGCTCTACAGAGTCTTTTTGAAGAAGTCATGGAGGTGCCAAACCTGATTGACCTGGGCTCCGAAAACAGCATGATCGCCATGATCGGGACAGCAGAAGCCAAGCCTCTCGACCCCCGAACCCTCACAAGCACCAGCAATGCCACTGAAAAACTGGGTAACTTTCACTGGACCAAGGGCAAGCCAGACAGAAATGGAAGACAAGCTAGGCCTTCACCCACATCTCCCTAAACCCGGTCTCAAACTCTCTGAGTCGGTCCTTGTTAAAGTCCAGTCCTCTGAGTCGTCCAACAGCCTTACGCCGGAAGACTATGATAATGTAGCCAACCATGTATTCCCGTTCTTGTTTAATGAAAAGTCTGACCTTTCGGAGTATCCTCTCATTGCCACTTTAACAACTGATAAGTTAACAAACAACTTAAAAGACGTTAATAATGACTCACTTGATAAAGAAGCGGATACATTAAATGAACAATACATTAAAGATGTTCTCAAGCGTGTAGTAGACCAAGAGGACAATCGGGCCCAAGCTGCCGAAGAGGTTATGACTAAAGTGAACCTGGGGTCAATGCAAGAGCCTAAAGAGACACAAGTGGGCAGTTTCTTCGCCGGTGCAGAAAAGGAAGCCCTGATAGATCTCCTCAAAGAGTATGTTGATGTGTTCGCCTGGTCATATCAGGACATGCAAGGACTCGATCCCTCAATCGTGGAGCACATAATTCCCCTGGATCCAGAATCCAATCCTATCAAGCAGAAATTGCGCAAGATCAAGCCAGAGTGGTCCTTGCAAGTGAAAGAAGAAATTGAGAAAATGCCCCGCGTCAGCTTCATCCGAGTAATTGAGTACCCGACCTGGCTCTCCAACATCGTGACTGTCACCAAGGCCAATGGAAAGGTCAGATGCTGTGTGGATTTTCGAGATCTCAACAAGGCCAGCCCTAAAGATGATTTCCCACTGCCCAACATCGACATGCTAGTCGACACTACGACAAATTTCGAGGTAAAGTCCTTCGTGGATGGGTTTACCGGATACAATCATATCAAAATGTCCGAGGAAGATCAAGCCAAGACTGCTTTCACCACTCCGTGGGGGACATACTGCTACACGGTCATGTCGTTCGGTTTGAAGAACGCTGGGGCTACTTACCAGCGGGCTGCAACAGCCCTCTTCCATGACATGATTCATAAGGAAATTGAAGTGTATGTCAACGACATGATCATCCACTCCAGAGGATCAGACATGCAACACATGACAAATCTGAGAAAGTTCTTCAACAGGCTCAGAAAGCACTCCATGAGATTGAACCCTGCAAAGTGCACCTTCGGCGTCAAGCGAGGCAAAGTACAGGGGTACATGGTTACAGAAAGAGGTATCGAAGCCGATCCCAAGAAAATCAAGGCCATCATCGACATGAAGCCACCTCAGACACTGACATAAGTGAAAAGTTTCATGGGAAGACTTCAGTACATCAGTCGCTTCATCAACCAGTTGACATCTCTCTGCGAGCCAATGTTCAAACTGATGAAGAAGAATACTGACATCAAATGGGAGTCCGAGTGCCAGTCAGCTTTCGAGAAAATCAAGACATACTTGGTGAATCCCCCAATCCTGTGCCTGCCACATGAAGATAAGCCACTCCTCTTGTACCTGACAATAACATACACGTCAATCGGAGCAATGTTGGCACAAGAACAGAAAGATTCCAAGGTTGAGCATGCAATCTACTTCGTAAGCCGAAAGCTTCAAGGAAGTGAACTCAGCTACTCAGCATTAGAGAAAACTTGTACCGCCTTGGTATGGGTAGTCGAGAAACTGAAACACTACATGCAGTCACATTCAGTGCTCCTGGTCTCCAAGATGGACCCCGTCCGATATCTCTTCGACAAGCCATCCCTGTCAATGAGACTAGCCAAGTGGTCATTTTTACTGGCTGAGTTCGACATCAAGTACATGGTCAGAAAATCAACAAAGGGCAGAGTAATGGCAGATCAGCTGGCAGACTTCCCAAGCAGTGAACCCAAGGGTCCTGATCCGCAGTATCTGGATGACATAATCTTTTCACTCGACAGCACAAACCGCTGGAAACTCTTCTTCGATGGGACAGTCAACAAGAAGGGAAATGGTATTGGAATGCTCCTGGTCGATCCCAAGGACGAGCACACTCCCATAGCCATCAAACTGAGTTTTAAAACAATCAACAATGCAGCAGAGTATGAAGCTTGTTCAGTCGGTCTAGAAGCCGCTCTTGAGCGCAACTTCTCAGAACTGGAAGTATACGGAGACTCAACATTGATCATCAACCAAGTGTCCAACAAATGGAAGACGATAGATTCTGGCCTCCAAAAGTACCACACATACATGGAGGAGCTCATTGCTCAGTTCAAGGACATCTCTTTCCATTATTTGCCAAGAGACAGGAACTTCTTCGCAGATGCCCTGGCTACCCTCACATCTCTTGTCAAAATTCTCGATGAGAAATCAGTAAAACCCCTTAGAATAGGCAGATGGGAAACACCCGCTTATTGCTGTGAGATCGAAGTTAAAAATGAACTGATCGACGAACCCTGGTACAATCAAATCTACCAGTACCTCCAAAAGGGAGAGGCTTCCTTCACAAGTGAAGATGGAAAATACAAAGAAGGGATCAAAGCCAAAAACATGATGGCACTAAAACGCCTGGCATCCCATTTCGTCATTCTGGGGGGTATGTTGTACAAGAAGCGCCACCAAGGGCCACTCCTTCGGTGTGTAAATAAAGAAAAAGCCAGCGAGCTAATGAACGAAGTTCACAACGGAACCTGTGGTCCGCACATGAATGCCAGAGCATTGATACAGATCATCCTTCGTATGGGATACTATTGGGTATCAATGGAAACAGACTGCATCCAGTTCATCCGAAGCTGCGACAAATGTCAACGGTTCTCCAACCTCAATCACATCCCTCCTCATGAAATCTATTGCATGACTATGCCATGGCCTTTCGCCACATAGGGGAATCGACGTCATCGGCAAAATCTCTCCGCCAGGGAGTAATGGTCACGAGTTCATATTAGTCGTAGTCGACTACTTCACCAAGTGGGTAGAAGCCAGATTATACAAGGTACTGAATTCTAAGAAGATAGCCGAGTTCATCAAAGAGAACATCATGTGCAGATATGGGGTGCCCAACGAGATCATATCCGACAATGGGACCCACTTTGAAGGAGATTGTGACCAACTGTTGACCGAGTTCAGAGTCACACGCCACAAGTCTTCTCCCTATAGACCATAAACTAATGGTGCAGTAGAGGCAGCAAACAAGACTCTCGCAATGATAATCAGAAAAATGACCGTCAGAGGTCGGGATTGGCCCGAGAAGCTACATCTAGTGCTCTGGGGATACAAAACATCAGTCAGAACCTCCACAGAGGAGACTCCTTTTGCACTTACATACGGAATGGAAGCAATGTTACCAATGGAAGTGGAAATTCCATCCCTCCGAGTCCTCTTGGAAAACGGGATCAATGAAGTCGAATGGATTCAGAGCCGTCACGACGAACATGCTCTACTCGACGAGCGCAGATTAAAATCCATGGAGCATACTCGTGCCTACCAAGGCAGAATGGCCCGAGCATTTGATAAGAAAGTCAAGATCCGAGACATCAGAGAAGGCGACTTGGTGCTAAAGGAAAAGCCTCCTACGCAGACCAATCCCCTCGGAAAATGGGAGCCTACCTGGATAGGCCCATTCGTGGTACAAAGAATCTTCTCTGGAGGAGCCATGAAGTTAGCAGATTTGGACGGGAACCCTTTCGTTAACCCCTTGAACGGAAGCAAGCTCCGCAGATACTTCATTTGAGGAAGAGCACGAGTCAACTCTCCTTCCCCATACACCACCCCTCAGTAAAATTAAAGTGCTAAAAGAGTAATACCCAATAGGATACATTCCCAATAATGATCCAGGTAAAAAACAGGGTCACACTTTTTTTGTCTTTGTTTTTCTCAAAAAATCACCTAAAGTGTCGAACTACGGTGACCTGAGCCCCTTTGTCCAATTGTAAAAGGGGAACGTAGGCAGCCATCATTGGTTCGGTCTCAAAAAACAAAAAAAAAAACAAATAAGCATCAATCACTTGTGTTTCGAAAAACTCTTAAAATTTAACCTACAAATTCATTACGGTTAAAACAATCTTTGATGAGTTCAAGCACGGTCATCTCTTGACTCCCTACACGCTAGCAAAATAACAATAATACATTAATCAATTAATGTGTCTGCAATGACAGTGGGTGGATACTCCGGACAGCAAGGTCAACCTAGTCCCTCATACTTGGTCCTTCATCCTTCTTCCCCTTCCCTTTTCCGCGGTGAGTATTCTTCACCTTCGCAGGGAATATTCCCGTAGTCCTTCTACCTGGCTCAGGGACCCTTCCCGACGCCTCCGTCAAATTGGTAGCTGCCAAGGCAGCCCTTTCCCTAGCTCTATCTTGAGCTTTCTCTCTCCGAGTCATCATGACCGTGCTTTGATCGGCCGCCCGATCAGCATTGGCTTCATAATCAGCCATGTCATCCCCAGTACGATTTTGAGGGTTAGCCATCGCTTCGGCTCTCCTCAAAGTCGAGCCATCAGGGTAATCAAGACCCAATGGCTCCCCCCGTCTCCACAAAATGACCATCTGTGTCTCTCCCATACACTCTTTGTACCAGTTCAGATACTGTGTAGACAAACAATGCTCCCTCTCCGATGAAAGAGAACCCTGGCAGGAAAGGACATGTATTGCCACAGCCGCGTGAGAAGCAATAGCGTTGAAGGATCTTCCATCGAAAGAGATCCCACCTCGAAGGTAGCAGCATGACCCAAACCCGTCAGTGGCACCTGCTCCAGCCCGTACTGTCGCAGAACCAATGATGGAATGTAGAAAGCAGTCTGGGACAACCCCGGTACTCTGACAACCAGAAGACCCTCCTGAGTGGTCCGAAAAGTTTGTAGCTTCCAATGAGGAACCCACCATCGCAAGTGATGCGTGCGGAGTCTGGCCATCCAGAGCTCCAGTTCAGCCTGATGGCCCCCTATCACCAGAGGACGTCGAGAAAAGGACCAAGGGTCACAAGACACTGGCACCTCGGGCACCATCTGCAATCGCTCCCTCAACCACATAGTGAGCATAGCGGGACTCCCTCCCCACATGTATCGGGTGTCGGTCGCCATCCGACCTATGCCCAGGAATGTCTCACCCAGGATAAAGGCACGATGTCTCCCCCGTTTCGGTACTGCCTCACCAGGTCCAGTACACTGTGATGGCACAAACCCATGGATGTGAATGTGAACAAAGTAGCAATCGCACACGGAGCAAACGCGTCCCACGCAAAAATGCTCCCGTCAACACCGGCAAATTTATCGGGCAGCCCCGAAATGTTAACATAATCTGTGTTTAGTATTAGCATCCCGTATGCCTCTTCAGCTGAGATACCAAGCAAAGACACCAACTTCTCAACAGTGGCTATGCCACCCGTCGAGGGAAGAACTAGCTGTTCCGTCTCAGGTCCTCCTAATATGGCCCGGAAATCTTCAAAGGTGGGCGTAATTTCATTGTACGAAGAGCTGTACACGTGCCTCCATACGTCCCAGAAACGAGCCGCAGCTCTCAAAAGGTCCCAATCCGGCATGAGCTCCTTCAAAGCCCAAATCGATTTCATCCCGTAACAACCCTCGAAAAAACCCTTGCTTTGCCTCGTGTGATGCCGTACCCACGACTGGAAATTGTCCAAGTATCGCTCTTGCATCTGAGACGATAGCCTAGGAAATGGAGCCATGGAAGGAGCAAGGAAAACCTTCAAGAATTTAAGAGAGAAACTCAGTGATTGATCAGAAGCAAATGTGCTGTTTTCACAATTGCAAAAACTGAACTGCAATTTAAAACAATCTGAAAATTGAATCCCAGTCCGACCGGACTATTTTTCAAGTTGACTGGGTCAACTCTGCAGCGAGCTGCCTCAATTTGGAAACATTTCCAAACCATATCCTGTTCAAGCCTCATTTAAAACTGCGTGCACCCATGGTTTAAATCAACCACTGCCAACACCACTCCCGCCCCGGGCTCGTGCAACAGTGCAATTAATTAAATAACAGTGCATATAGACATAAATTTTGATCAGTTCAAATTTTGTGCATGTTTCATTATTATTTATTTTTGATCAACCTACTTGCTTATTTTCCAAAAATAAAAGAAGGTAATCACTAAATAAATGTGCAAAATACAAGGTTCTGCCTCAAAGGCCCTTTCAAGTACAATTCAAATTGTTTGGACAATACACACATTTTGTCTAAAAATAAATCAAGAAAGAGGACTACTCAGAGTCCTGCTCGTCATCCGAGCACTTGAAATACTGCCCTGCTGTAAGTACCCAAATCTGGCTCATGCCTTCCGGTTAAGTTTCCCGGCAATTCCCCGGACTTTCCTAAAGTTCAGGAGCAATTCTGGAACTGTTCCGAACCTTCCGAGGGGTGAAGGAATTACTTGGAATTAAAAATCCACATTTTCCTTTTGTATAAAAACCCTTCTAGAAAGGCCACCTTGCATGATTCTAGAAAGGTGCTGAGTCATAATGGATAATGCCGCACGGCTGCATTAGGCCAGAACTCTAAGCCGCATGGCTTCATTAGCCATCACCAGAGTGCCTATAAATAGTGACCTCCTCTACCCATTTTGATATACAATTTTCAGCATTGAAACTCTGCCAAAATACCACTACGAAAATATAGAGAGTTGAGAGTGTCAAAAATCACCTCCCTCCTCCTTAAAACATCCAAAAGTTGGTCCCTTCCCTAGGCAAACTCCAAAGAGAAAGAGGTCACCATCATTGGTAACCTCTCATCCCCTTTATCTTGCATTATACTTGTATATATGTGATATATTTGCTCCTTGCTTTACATATTACTATATCTTTGTTTGGAACTTGGTATATTGTCATTAAAGGTCATATCTTTAAGCATGTAAATCATATCCCCCTCCTTTTGCATCCTTTGCATTAAAGTAGCATCTTTTGCTCCTAAAAATGATATCTTTATGCATCCTTTGCTCATAAAAATGTTATCTTTGCTTAAAAGTTGCATACTTTGCACTTAAAAATGTTTCCTTTACATTAAAGGTGCATCCTTTGCACCTAAAACATTTTTTTCATACATAAAGATGCATCCTTTGCATTAAAGATCATTTCTTTAACATCAAAAAGCATCCTTTGCAAACAAATAGCATCCTTTGCACCTAAAATGTCATCTTTTCATTAAAAATATCATTTTTATCCTAAACATGCTTCCCCTAAGTCCCCTTTGGTATTTGATGCAACCTTTGGAGCGGATCGGTGTAAAGATCATATCTTTACATCGTTTCTTCCATTAAAGGTGCCACAATCTCTTTAGAAAGGGATAAACCTTGAACCCTATATCTCCGATCATTACTTGAGATGAGCATAATAGTCCCTATATAAGCTCAATCGTCTCAAGATGTAGGATTGATGGGCTAAGGATACTCCTTTCTAAAGAACCTCATCCTTAGACTCTAAAACGGTGTCCCTATCTTGATCACATGTGACCCAAGGTCTCATCATGATGATCATAAGTCCAAGATGAGGACGGGACCAAAGTCCCGAACACATAAAAATCCAAGGAATCCCGAGCGATAACCAACTAAATGGTTTATACGTCCGGAAGACAACTTGGAACATTCCCCCCCTCTTTTCAACACATGCACACAAGAAAACACGCAAGCTAGCATGAAAAATGGAATCTTGGGAGACTTGGTTTGGCAAGGCACCTTGGGTGAACGACGATCCGTTCTTCCCAAGGGGTAACTTAACCTCCGAACCCTAATTCCTTTTTTTCAAAGTTTTGAGGAAATCAAAATCGCGTGGCGACTCCGTTTTTCAAATTAAACCGGATGTTTTCAAACTCAAGTGAATCCAAATGAAACACAAAAAAAAGATTTTGGGCACCACATTCACAGTTTGGCGACTCCGCTGGGGAATAAACCAAAGGAGAAAGCTTTCATTTTCAAAATAAAAAAAAACGATACCCGGTATATAGGTGGAACCACTAACCTTCCTGTATCGCTTCCTAACACGAGGCTTGGGATAAACGGTGGTCTAACAATCCCACGTACCGGTATCCCTTTTCGAAAAAAAATAAAGCTTTTTTCTTTGAGCGGGTTAGCCTCCCGTCACGGATTCCATTTGTCGTGCTTGCTTTTTCTTTCTTTGCATTGCATTGCATATTGCATCTTGGGAATTGTGCATACTCTGGAAACTGAACAGGAAGCCTTCTGGAGCTGAAAGGTGCCTAAAATGTTCGGGGAGCAACCTGAAACTGCAAAGGATTGGAACCTGGAAAATTGAACCATGCAGCCGTACGGCTTAATCCGCCTCGGATTCCAGCCGGGCGGCCTCATTGGCAATTCCACCAGGACAAATTTGAGGTTAATCTGGCAGCTTAGGCAGCTTGGGGCTATTCAGTTCCAAAGCTGACCAGGCTCCAGAAAATTTACGTGCCTTATCTGTTGCATTTTTCCCCCATCCCGAAAAATCATTCCTTTTAAAACACATTTCTGAAAATCTCTGTTTTAACTCAAAAAGGAACATTTTTAGGAGACCGCACACTACGCGCACCTTATATATCCTGTACACTTTGCACGCACGTCCCTTTAACCCGGGGTGGTTGTTCAGTTGCAGTCACGGACAGCCTTACGATGCTCCCGAGCGCGCACGTCCCTTTGACTCCGGCATTGACTTTGACCTTGACCTGCATGGGATGCGTAAGAGTCGAGACCGAGTCCGTGCCAAAAATCCAAAGATCTTTCGCGCAAGCGGAGCTCTGCCGAAATTCCGACAAGGAAAAATTAGCAAGATCTTGACCCGGCATTGACTTCGACTCACGCCCAGCGTATGCAATGAAGTTCAATGTGACACTGTGTCACCCGGCTTTTACCGCCCGACCCATGCCTATTATCTTCTCGGACATTGCCGAAAAAGTCAAAACGTCATTCGCGCAAGCGAAACTCTGCCGAAATTCCGTTAAGGCTGAAAGACGAGACTTTCCTGGCATTGCCTTGACTATAATCCGCATCGCTCGTGCGTTAAAAGTTCTTATGACCCGCTAGACCCGTTATGAGCGTTCTTCTCTCTCGGTCGGTGGGATCCGCGTGCCCTATAGGACCCTCGCCCGGGGCTGTCCACCCTGGGAGGTCGAAATACAGGTGGAATACGAGGGGCTTATAGACGTAGTGACGGATCCCACTGATCCAGGATCTAGAGTAGTTGTGAAAAAGAAGGGCAGAACCCCTTTTCCAACCAAATAGAAATAAATAAAAGACACTGTTTTAAGTAAACTGGAAGATTCTTAATTTGCATATCGTTTGAGCCTTCAGCCTAAACACCTACCCTGAGTCTAAACCTCTCCTATCCCTTTCCCACAGCGAGAAAGAAGTGGGTGAGAATACTGGGTCAGCGGCTTGTTAGCGCAGAATTCTCAGACAGTTCGCCAGAATCCTTAGTTTTGTCAGTCCAGAGAGTCAAAATGGCCAACGTGGTAATCAACAATGGTAATGACCAAGTCGTTGGAGGAGCCATCCCAGTTCAACCCAAACCCCACATCTGGTACGATGTATGTGATTGTGATGGCTGTTTGGATGATGAGTATCAAGAATGGATTAATGAGGATGCCCCTTCGAGAAAGAAGAAGAAGAGGAAGTCCACGCAACAGAAATTAAAGGAAAGATACGAAGCTGGGGACAAGAGCGTGGGAACTTTAGGGGAGCCTTCAGGCAAGTTTGACTATTACGTCAGTTATGCCAAGGAGCCTACCAAGGAACCGGTCATCCAAAACACAGTCCAGCCTGATACCCCTGTCGTCATTGACCCTCTTGAGGCAGAGTGTTCTGAATTTGTTGCCATCGTGAAGTTCAATGAAAAGCTAGCAGATTTGGAAGCGGAATACAAAAAGCCCATAGAATACGTGGCCAATCAAGGAAGGATCAAAGTCTCTCCTGAAGAAGACTTCATCAGCATTATCCAGGCCAACCCTCCCGTTGGCTATACTGACAAAGTTGTGATATCAAAGATCAGTAAAGAGAAGATGACTTATCAACAGTGTATTGAAAAGATGAGCCAGACCCTCCAGTCAATGAGTCCGGTTTTCACAGACGAGCTTGCTGAGAGATTGCATCAGGCTACTTTAGCTCCCCTCACCATCTTTCCAAGGTATCGGCCTACCAATGATTTCCGGCAAGTTTTTGATCAGTTTGAAGTTTCCAACTTTCTGAAGAACGCTGACAAGACTGCTACTCCCCAGGGCAAAAGCAGGAAAGAGTAAACCCCAGTCCAACCCGCGTCAAACACTTCGAGTCAATAAGTAGTGTAGGGTCCAGAGTCAGTAGGGTCAAAAGTCAGTTGAGTCAGGAATCTTTGAATTCCAGTCCTCCGAGTCATCCGAAGGCCTCACGCCTGAGGATTATGAATATGTAACCAATGTCATCTTTCCTCTTGCTTTGAATGAAATGACAGATCTTTCTGAGTATCCCCTTATTGCCAACTTAACAAATGATAAATTAACTCAAAACTTAACAACAGTTAATAATGAATCATTTGAACAAGATGCAAACACACTAAATGAACAATACATCCAAGAAATCTTTAAGCAGGTTACAGACAAAGAGGAAAACCGGGCCTAAGTTGCCGAGGAGGTTTTGACAAGTGTTAACTTGGGTACTGTCGAGGAACCTAAAGAGACACAGATTGGAAACTTCTTCCAGGGGGTTAAACGGGACAGAATGGTTAATCTGCTCAGAGAATACATGGACGTGTTTGCATGGTCGTACAGGGATATGCCGAGGCTAGACTGTTCGATAGTAGAGCACAGAATCCCTCTAGCACCAGATGCTAAGCCAGTAAAGCAGAAACTGAGGAAGATCAAGCCAGAATGATCTCTGCAGGTCAAAGAAGAGATAGAGAAGCTACTGCGGGTAGGATTCATCAGAGTCATCGAATATCCGACATGGTTATCCAACATTGTGACCATAACCAAGGCCAATGGGAAGGTGCGCTGCTGTGTAGATTTTCGGGATCTGAACAAAGCCAGCCCCAAAGATGACTACCCCTTGCCAAACATAGATATCCTGGTGGACTCCACTGCCAACTACGAAGTCAAATCTTTCGTTGATGGCTTTGCAGGCTACAACCAGATCAAGATGGCCGAGGAAGACCAAGAAAAGACAGCCTTCACCACACCGTGGGGAACGTACTGCTATACAGTGATGCCATTTGGACTTAAGAATGCCGGGGCTACTTATCAGAGGGCAGCGACCGCGCTTTTTCATGACATGATCCATAAGGAGATTGAGGTTTACGTCGACGACATGATAATCTACTCCAAAGGCAAAGACAGACAGCATTTTGTTGACCTGCGCAAGTTCTTTGAGAGGCTGGGACAACATTCCATGAGACTAAACCCTGCCAAATGCACCTTCGGAGTGACAAGGGGAAAAGTGCTCGGGTATATGGTCACAGAGCGAGGTATCGAAGTCGACCCCCAAAAGATCAAAGTCATTATGGACATGAGGCCACCTCGAACTCAGACAGAAGTCAAAAGCTTTATGGGCAAGCTGCAGTACATCAGCCGCTTTGTCAATCAGTTGACTACTATGTGCGAGCCCATCTTCAAACTCATGAAGAAGAATGTAGACACGGAATGGACCGAGGAATTCCAGGATGCCTTTGACCAAATCAAGGCGTACTTAGTACATCCTCCGGTGCTATGCCCCCCACATAGACAGAAACCTCTTCTGCTCTATCTCACTATCACTGATACGGCAGTTGGGGCTATGCTTGCTCAAGAAAAGAAAGACTCTTGGGTAGAGAATGACATTTACTTTGTCAGTCGGAAGCTGCAGGGAAGTGAGCTCAATTACTCAGCATGTGAAAAGACTTGTGCAGGACTGGTCTGGGTAGTCGATAAGCTGAAGCACTACATGCAAGCCCACCCGGTGAACTTGGTCTCGAAAATGGACCCCATCAAGTATATCTTCGACAAGCCTTCCCTTTCGATGCGTCTAGCAAAGTGGTCCTTCTTCTTGGCTGAGTATGACATCAACTATGTGACGAGAAGGGCTATCAAGGGTCAAGCATTGTCAGACCACCTGGCAAACTTCCCCAGTAATGAGGACCGCGGGCCTGAACCCCAATTCCCAGATGAAGGGATCTTTGTAGTTGAGCCTGAGAGCCGATGGCAGCTTTTCTTTGACGGAGCTGTTAACAAAAGAGGAAATGGCGTAGGGATGCTACTGGTCGACCCAAAAGATGAGCACACGCCAATTGCCATCAAGTTGAACTTCCCTGCCATGAATAATGTCGCCGAGTATGAAGCCTGTCTTGCTGGTTTAGAGGCTGCCTTAGAAAGGAATGTCAAGGAGCTCGAGGTCTATGGAGACTCAGCCCTGATCATCAACCAGGTCTCCAACAAATGGAAGACTGTGGACCCTAATCTTCAGCGGTATCATGCCTATATGGAGGAGTTGACTGGACAGTTCAGAGAAGTGACTTTCCACTACCTGACAAGGGAAAAGAACAGATTTGCAGATGCCCTAGCTACTCTAGCCTCACTTTTAGAGATCCCCGAGGGAAAGGCAATAAAACCCTTCAGAGGGGGTAGAAGAGAAGCCCCGGCTTTCTATTGTGAAGTAGACCTGGGACCTGAGCCTATCAAGGAACCGTGCTACAGTCAGATTTACCAGTTCCTCAGAGATGGAGAGTCAGCTTTCAGAGACAAAGAAGGAAGACCAAAAGAAGGTGTCAAAGCCAAGAGCTTGCAAGCCCTGAAAAGGTTGGCCTCCCATTATGTCATTTTAGGAGGTGACCTGTACAAGAAGCGGTACCAGGGACCACTCCTCCTGTGTGTCACCCAAGAAAAGGCCAGAGAGTTGATGACCGAAGTCCACAACGGTCCCTGCGGTCCTCATATGAATGCTAGAGCCCTGATGCAAGTGATCCTCAGAATGGGTTACTATTGGATTTCCATGGAGACAGACTGTGTCCAGCACGTCCGAGCGTGCGACAAATGTCAACGGTTTGCCAACCTCAACCATCTCCCGCCTCATGACCTGTACTGCATGACGACTCCTTGGCCGTTCGCAACTTGGGGTATTGACGTGATAGGGAAAATAGCCTCGGCAGGAAGCAATGGGCATGAATTCGTGTTAGTGGCAGTCGACTACTTCACCAAGTGGGTAGAGGCCAAGTCCTACAAGGTCCTCACTTCCAGAAAAGTGGCTCAGTTCATCAAAGAAAACATAATGTGCAGATATGGGGTGCCCAATGAGGTCATTTCAGATAATGGGTCGCACTTTGAAGGGGACTGCGATAGATTGCTGTCAGAATTCAGGATCACTCGCCACAAGTCGTCCCCATACAGACCTCAAACTAACGGAGCCGTGGAAGCTGCCAATAAGACGCTCGAACGGATCATCCGGAAAATGGCCACCCGTGGTCGTGATTGGCCCGAAAAGCTGCACCTGGCGCTCTGGTGCTACCGAACATCTGTCAGAACAGCCACGGGAGAAACCCCTTTTGCCCTCACTTACGGGATGGAAGCAGTGTTGCCAGTGGAGTTAGAAATCCCGTCATTAAGGGTCCTCCTGGAAAACAGTGTCAACGAGGTAGAGTGGCTATGTAGCCGGCATGATGAGTTGGCCCTGCTCGACGAAAGAAGGCTCAAGGCCATGGAACACATCCGAGCCTACCAGAGGCAAATGGCTAGAGCATTTGACAAAAAGGTCAAGGCCAGGGACATCAAAGAAGGTGACTTGGTTCTGAAAGTAAAGCCCCCTACCAGAGATAACCCCCTGGGAAAGTGGGAACCCGTTTGGATTGGCCCGTATGTGGTACAAAAGATACTATCGGGAGGAGCCATGAAGCTTACAGACCTGGACGGCAATCCCTTTGTCCACCCAGTCAACGGCGATAAGCTCCGAAGGTACTATGTCTGGAAAAAAAAGAAAAAAAAGAGAAATAAAAAAAAAAAGAAGAAAAAAAAAAGAAAAAAAAATTTTAGTGCAAAAAGAGTAATACCCGGCTAAATTTGAAAAATCCAAAAAGGGCGGTCTAGGCAAAAAAACATGGTTGTACATAAAAAAAAAAGAAAAAAATCTTAGTGCAAAAAGAGTAATACCGGCTAAATAGGCCGAAAAACCCAAAAAGGGTGGTCTAGGCAAAAACAGGCTACGTAAAAAAAAAAAAAAAAGAGGCCAAAAGACCTAATCCCGATAGTTCACCAGAATGAACTACGAAGACCTGAGCCCCTTAGTCTTTCTTGTAAAAGGGAAACGTAGGCAGCCATATATGGTTCAGTCTAAACAATAAATAATAAAGGGCAAACAAGTTTTCATAAAACGGGTCCTAAGCAATCAATGAGACATCTGAAATTTCCATGAAATGTGTCTTGATTAATTTCTAAGATCATATCTTTGTTAAATACAAGTTAAAAACTTCTTGATGAGTTCAAGCACGGTCTACTCTTGACTCTGCTAACCTGCTACAAAGATCTAAAGTACAATAAAATGCCTAATAAACTACTGTGTTTGCAAAATGACAATAAGGGAATCCTAAGAAAAGATTTATCAGCTGTCATTCACTGAGTCTTCTTTGGTCTTCTTCCCTTTACCTCGACCTCGTTGAGTGTTCTTTCTCTTCTTCTCTATGATGTCGGTCTCCCTCATCCCGATCTCCGGTATCCTCACTGGAGCCTCCATCAAACCTGTGTCAATAAGTGCCCTCTCAACCCGGGCACGATTCCACACTTCCTCCCTCTGAGCCTCAGTCAAGGGAGCGACTTCAGAAAGCCTCTCATATCGAGCCTCCATATCCCTGATAAGGTCACCTGACTGGTTATGGCGACTCGCCTTAGCTTCAGTCTCCCTCAGAGTCCTACTCGAGTCGCAGTCGGCCCCCAATAAAGCCTGACGTCTCTCTCCTAGAATGACCTGAGTCGCTCCCATCTCCCTCTCGTACCAGTCCAAGTAGGCTGCAGTCAAGATGGTACTCTTCATGACTCTTGAGAATGGCCCTGGGTGGGAAAGCAGTATATGTCCAAGCCCTCGAGAAAAATAGGAAGCTGGCCGGATCCTTCATGTCCAAAGGCACCACCTCCATGGTACAGATGTCCTCCCAATCGCCCAACGGCTCGTGTAAGGCCCCGAACTGCCTGGATACCAAGCAGGGTACGTAGAAGGATGACCAAGAAAACCCTGGAACCCTCACTGCATAGGGCTCCTAAAATGTCCTTCGGGTCTGCAACCTCCAGTGAGGTACCCACAAGCGAATGTCCGAAGTGGATAACCTAGCCATCATCAGCTCCCAGTCACTCTGGTCCTGCTGCCTAGGCGAACCTCTTTGAGAAATCACCCAAGGGCACTGAGTCGGCAAAGACCCTGGCAAAGCCCCAAGCCTCTCCTGCAGCCATAAAGTCAACACAGCCGGACTCCCAGACCTCATAAAATGGTCTCCCCTAGCCATCCTGTCAACGCCGTGAAGGGTCTCACCCAAAATCAGTGAGACAATGTCCTTCCCAGCCCTGCAATCCCTAACCATGTCCAAGAGGCCACCATGACAAATCCCCACAGACTCGGCCGTGAACAGAGACGAGAACACACAGAGGATAAAGGCATCCATAGCCACAGTGGTCATCAACGCATCCGGAAAATCAAACTTGCCCGGGATATCAGAAAGGACAATCCTGTCCAGAGCTATCATCATCCCCTCAGCCTCTCCCAGAGATATTTGCAGAAAAGATGCCAACTTTGCCACCACCGGCACGTCTTCGATCGGAGGAATCGATATAGCCTCAATTTCTGGACCCCCAATCAAGGCTCGAAAGTCTTCATTGGTTGGGACAAGCTCGTTGTAAGAAAAGCAGTAAACGTGTCTACGGACATCCCAAAACTTTGCTCCTGCTCTTAAAAGGTCCCAATCAGGTGGGAGATCCTTCAAATGCCATAAAGATTTGATCTTGAAGGTAGTATCGAACAGCCCCTTGTGAGATTGAAAGTTATGTCTCACCCAAGATTGAAGATCGGACAGAAAATGGTCTCTTTTCCCCTTTTGCAATCTGACGGGTTTCTCCATTGCAAGATGATCAAAGTTGATGTCTTTCGGTCAGAAATATGCTCTGGGATCAGTTGGGACAAGTCTAGGGTGAAAATGAAATGAAATGGCCAAGCCTTGATTTTATTTTAAAAAAAAAACCAGTCCAGATAGAACTGTTAGCCGCACGACTTCATTTGCCCTCAGGTCCAGACCGCACGGCCTCATTTTCTCTCTGCAGAAAAAATCTGCAACAACCCAAGTTGCTGCCCAAAGGGAGTTTTCACCCCACTTTTCCAACAAAAACCTGTACAAAAATATATGAAAACACCAACCATGCATTTATGTGTCATCACAAATCATTTTGGCCCAATTTCAGCCCCAATTCCAAGCAAAAAACTGCCCCGAGGTTCAAGTAATATGCAAATTCATAAATCATAAATTAGAAAAACAAATAAAACAGTAATACATTGTTTTCGCCCCTTCGGCGCCCAAATAAAGCAAAATAAATAAATAAATAAATAAAATGTGCATAAAACTGTTCATTGTTTGTTTCCTTCCTACTAGATCGATCCTAAGGCCCTCCTAGGCTTCCGACTCCTCGTCATCGCTACTCAGCTCATAGAAGCTAGGGTCTCTCATCAAATCCTTGCTGTCACTCACGTCAGAAAGGTGGACATTCACATGCTCGTACTCGGCTAGCTGCTCCAGGATGCCGGTGTTAGGTCCCTGTCCCCGAGGCATGGTACTAGAAGAGTACTCTGAGGCTGATGAGGTGGATGCCTTGCTCCCGACGTGCCTTCTTTTGCGCACGGGCTCCTGCACGTTCACTGCAGCCTTTGAAGCGCAAGCTAGCTTCTTCACGAGGGACCGGCACACATCCTTCCATCCCCTGTTCTGCCTCACCAAGCCGTCATAAGTACGAGCTGGAACCTGAGAAAAGAAAAGAAAATCTCAGAAAAATCTCGGAATTGCAGAAAGCAAAGAAATCTGAAAAAGGGAAAAGACCCTAAAGTGTACTCACAGTGCTGTCAGACGGCAAAGTGTACTGGGGCTCCCTCGTGTCAGGGACAGGTATCATAAACCTCTTCGGCACCCCGTTGACCACATAAGAAAGGTGAGCAGGAGGCATCGGCGGGTCAGTAGGCTCAGCTTCCCTGTACCCCTGGGCAATAGCTAGCTTCACTAGCTTCTGTGGCGTCCTCAGCTGCTGCTCCACGAAGGTAGCATACGGGGTAGCCAAGTCAAAATACTCCTCAGCCGCCACACCTGCCTGATACCTAGCAATGTCATCCGCCGACCAATCCCTGGGCTGTAGCATCCGTGCTGGAGGATCGTGAGGAGTAATGGCGTCCAAAGGAGGGACATGGCCATGTTGCCTAGAAAAACGGTCCCCCCCAGATAAATGACATCGCATGTCAAGCCCGTCAACCACCTCCTCTGCCTAGTCGCCTCCACGGCATCCCCTAGCAGCACCTCCGGATACCTTCCCCAAGGATAAAAGTCCACCCCATCATCACCATCCTTATTAAGGACGGGCCTCACCATCTTGCAATCAAAGGTGATCCGGGTCTTCCCGGTGAACTTGTCCCTAGCCTCGCCCCTCCAGCGAATCATAGTAGGGAAGATGGTAGGATCGCTCTGTTGGTTCCAGGGAAAGAACCAGATCACCTCACAAAACCAGACCTGCATGTTCAAAACAAAAGGGTCATTTTCTCTCATAAAGTCTCAGGACACAAAAGGAAAAGAGAAAGGAAAGAAGGTGAGAATACCTCAAGAGCAAAGGAGAAGCAGTCCATAGAAGCAGCCTTGTTTCGGCTGTACAAATCCAGAGAGAAATAAAGCTCAGCCAATCCGGCCTCACCCCAAGAGACCGTCCCAATCTCATCCTCATCCTCCAAGGAGTCCAGAAGGCATAGCATAGCCAAAGTCCCAGAATTAACAAAGATGGTGACTGACAGCATCAACCACAGAAAAGCTCTCGCAAGCTGGTGGGCAGTCACCTCGTTGGCAGCAAATCCCTGCATGCAGTTCAGGACTGCCACCTCAACATTCCTCGTCTCCATCCCGAGTCCCTTAGGAATGAGATCAAACCCAACCAGAGCTCTGAACTCCTCAGCCGTGATATGGTCCCTCCAAGTCACAGACCTCCCGGTGAACTGCAGGCCAGTAATAGCAGTGAAGTCGGCCGGGGTCACCGTAAGCTCTCCCCAGCTGAGATGAAAGCTGTGGGTGGTGTCCCACCAGAACTCCGAAAGGGCCTGAGTCAAGACCTTGCTCTTGGAGGTCACATGAATACCTCTGCCGATAGCCTCAACGAGCAAATCCAGGCCGGTAGCCCTCACTAGCTGCTTGGGGTTCACCCCATTTTTCTCAAATTCGGGCATCCTATCCCATAGCTTCACCGCCACCTCAGAAGGTCCCCTCGATTTGCTCTCCTGTAGGAAAGCACAAAATAAAGCGTGTCAGTCCTTCATCTCATTTCAAAAGCATGCATATATTCAAAAGTGCACATATTTTCAAAGAAAAGCAGTCATAAAAGATTTCTAGCATCTTTTGCCTAGAAAATGTGTCTTTCATCATTTGAAACACATCGTGTCAAGCACATCGCTCTCCTAAGCACAAAATTCTGATTTTCAAAATTCTTTGCACATAAGCATTAATTTTTCAAAAAATGGTATGCATGAATCCTTTTCATCGTCCAAAATCCCGTTTTCTCATTCATGATCAGAAGTTGACCTAGTTCTAGCACATGCAAGAACTCCGTCGCATTTTGGACATTATTTTTCTTACTTTATTTTCAAAAAAATGGGCCATTCTCATTATTTTTCAAATAAATTGCACATGCATATTCATTTGTGTCCTTAGCCTCATAGGTTAATCATCAAACTCCTAAAGTCATCCTAGGAAAATTCAAAAATTCCTAAAATTCGGGTCAAACCCTAAGCCAATCCAAAGTTCAATCAAAATTGTCAAAATCAAGAAAGTCAAGAATGCTTACCCCAATAGATTGAGGTTTCATGGACTTGTGCTCCCTCTTGCCTAGATAAAGCTCGAAAGGAGGCGTGTTGAAATCATATTTTTGCTCGGTTCGAACGAGCTCCCTCCGCCTCATCCTCGCGGCTTGTGACAAGACTCTTCGCGCTTGTCGGGGTACAATGTTACCCTCTTGATCCATTTCGAGCACTAGAAGGTAGGGAATCGAAGAAATTTGAAAATTTCTCTCTCTACTCTCTCTCCTCTCCTCGGCGGAAGCCACAACAATGGCGCTTTGCCCGTTTTTAAATCTGTTTTAACAATCTGGTGAAATCAGGATTGAAGCCGGGCGGCTTCTTTTTCCTCCATCTCTTGCCGGGCGGCCTCATTTTCTCTGAGCAGAAATTACATCTTTGCCCCTGGACTTTCCACTTGGGCATATAACTCCCGTTATTTCTTAACTAGAGTAACGCTGTTTCCCAAATATATTCGTTATCTCTAAGAAGATTTAACTTTCCTCCCGAGTCGCCTCCGTTACTTCCGTTATAACGGAATAACGCTAGGTGACATCCTCCGAATTGTCAAAAACTTTAGCTACCTCTATCACGGATTGAGAAATACGCTCAAGTTCTCCAAACTTTATACCTCTATCACGGATTGAGAAGTACGCTCAAGTTCTCCAAACTTTAGCTACCTCTATCACAGATTGAGAAGTGCGCTCAAGTTCTCCAAACTTAAGCTACCTCTATCACGGATTGTGAAGTACGCTCAAGTTCTCCAAACTTTAGCTACCTCTATCACAGATTGAGAAGTACACTCAAGTTCTCCAAACTTTAGCTAGCTCTATCACAGATTGAGAAGTACGCTCAAGTTCTCCAAACTTTAGCTAGCTCTATCACAGATTGAGAAGTACGCTCAAGTTCTCCAAACTTTAGCTAGCTCTATCACAGATTGAGAAGTACGCTCAAGTTCTCCAAACTTAAGCTACCTCTATCACAGATTGAGAAGTACGCTCAAGTTCTCCAAACTTAAGCTACCTCTATCACAGATTGAGAAGTACGCTCAAGTTCTCCAAACTTAAGCTACCTCTATCACGGATTGAGAAGTACGCTCAAGTTCTCCAAACTTTAGCTACCTCTATCACGGATTGAGAAGTACGCTCAAGTTCTCCAAACATAAGCTACCTCTATCACAGATAGTGAAGTACGCTCAAGTTCTCCAAACTTAAGATACCTCTATCACAGATTGAAAAGTACGCTCAAGTTTTCCAGCTATAGCTGCCTCTATCTACTCGATAGTGACGTAAGCTTCTTCAGGTGACAACCTTCATTAATTGTCAATCAGGTGACAACCTCCATTAATTGTCAATCAGGTGACAACCTCCATTAATTGTCAAAACCTCAAGGATCCTAGACATCGTTCCTAGCTATGTAGTAATGCTTGAACTATGACCAAGGCTTGATTCCTCCGGGATACGTAGGTAGCCTTTCATAAAGGTCCAGCCATCCGACCACATTGGTCACCTTGTCCCTTCGTCACTCCTCAGTGGTGAAGTAGCCCCTCATGGAGGTCCAGATATCCGACCACATAGGTCAAATTCCTTCATCTAGCGTATCCCCAGTAGGATCAGTCACTTGACCTCCCAGGTCACTTTCCCTTCTATCTCTCCAGCAAGAGACAAGTTTCTCTTCGCTATTCCCCAGTGGATCTTATTCTAAACTACGGCCTGGCTTGATTCCTCCGGAATACGTAGGTAGCCTACTTTAGGTTCAGCCAATTCGCCACCTATGACACCCCTTTCCCCAGTGGATTCCGAACTACGATTATGGCTTGATTCCCACTCGGGATACGTAGGTAGCCTTCCAAAGGTTCAGCCACTCGACCACCTTGGTCACCCAATCTGTCTCGGCATTCTCCAGATTGGATCCTTTTCTATCGACAACCCCACTCGCCCTGCAAGTGACGTTGCCGAGGGGCTTCTGTAAGTACCCAAATCTGGCTCATGCCTTCCGGTTAAGTTTCTCGGCAATTCCCCGGACTTTCCTAAAGTTCAGGAGCAATTCTGGAACTGTTCCGAACCTTCCGAGGGGTGAAGGAATTACTTGGAATTAAAAATCCACGTTTTCCTTTTGTATAAAAACCCATCTAGAAAGGCCACCTTGCATGATTCTAGAAAGGTGCTGAGTCATAATGGATAATGCCGCACGACTGCATTAGGCCAGAACTCTAAGCCGCACGACTACATTAGCCATCACCAGAGTGCCTATAAATAGAGACCTCCTCTACCCATTTTGATATACAATTTTCAGCATTGAAACTCTGCCAAAAATACCACTACGAAAATACAGAGAGTTGAGAGTGCCAAAAATCACCTCCCTCCTCCTTAAAACATCCAAAAGTTGGTCCCTTCCCTAGGCAAACTCCAAAGAGAAAGAGGTCACCACCATTGGTAACCTCTCATCCCCTTTATCTTGCATTATACTTGTATATATGTGATATATTTGCTCCTTGCTTTACATATTACTATATCTTTGTTTGGAACTTGGTATATTGTCATTAAAGGTCATATCTTTAAGCATGTAAATCATATCCCCCTCCTTTTGCATCCTTTGCATTAAAGTAGCATCTTTTGCTCCTAAAATGATATCTTTATGCATCCTTTGCTCATAAAATGTTATCTTTGCTTAAAAGTTGCATACTTTGCACTTAAAAATGTTTCCTTTACATTAAAGGTGCATCCTCTGCACCTAAAACCTTTTTTTCATACATAAAGATGCATCCTTTGCATTAAAGATCATTTCTTTAACATCAAAAAGCATCCTTTGCAAACAAATAGCATCCTTTGCACCTAAAATGTCATCTTTTCATTAAAAATGTCATTTTTATCCTAAACATGCTTCCCCTAAGTCCCCTTTGGTATTTGATGCAACCTTTGGAGCGGACCGGTGTAAAGATCCTATCTTTACATCGTTTCTTCCATTAAAGGTGCCACAATCTCTTTAGAAAGGGATAAACCTTGAACCCTATATCTCCGATCATCACTTGAGACGAGCATAATAGTCCCTATATAAGCTCAATCATATCAAGATGTAGGATTGATGGGCTAAGGATACTCCTTTCTAAAGAACCTTATCATTGGACTCTAAAGCGGTGTCCCTATCTCGATCACTCAAGACCCAAGGTCAAATAGCGAAGATCACAAGTCCAAGATGAGGACGGGACCAAAGTCACGAACACATAAAAATCCAAGGAATCCCGAGCGATAGCCAACTAAATGGTTTTTACGTCCGGAAGACAACTTGAAACATTCCCCTCCCCCTCTTTTCAACACATGCACACAAGAAAACGCGCAAGCAAGCACGAAAAATGGAATCTTGGGAGACTTGCTTCGGCAAGGCACCTTGGGTGAATGACGATCCGTTCTTCCCAAGGGGTAACTTAACCTCCGAACCCTAATTCCTTTTTTTCAAAGTTTTGAGGAAATCAAAATGGCGTGGCGACTCCGTTTTTCAAATTAAACCGGATGTTTTCAAACTCAAGTGAATCCAAATGAAACACAAAAAAAAGATTTTGGGCACCACATTCACACCCGCAGCAGCCGAATCCATCGAGGACAGGTAATCTCTAAATTCCTCCAGGCGGGAATACGAGAAAGGCCGCCTCCATGTATGTGACCCCTAGGACTCTCCCTATTCGTGCCCCGAGTACGAAGGGTGATGAGCTCCAAACCATGCCGTCTCACCAGAGAACTGGTCGAATCCCTGCGTAAAGTCCGCCCCACCAGTCGTGGAGGCAGATGAGTCCCTCGCCCTTGACGGCATCGGCTCATGCGTAGCAGCACTCCTCAGGAAATTACACCGCAGGAACTCCACGAGTCTCCTGGCGTAGTTGGCCCACCCATCCAAACGCCTCACGGCCTGGTTGTACGTACGACCATATATCTGCAAATCTGGAAAGCTGTCAAAAGACAAACAGAAGGCACAGATGCAACATTTACAGAATGCTACTATCAAATACAGAAAATCAAAGCACTCACCGAAACATTGGGATCCACTCTGTATCGAGGCCTCGGCTCCTCCGGAATAGGGATCACCAATCGCCTGCGAGAACCATCAAGCCCCTTATATGCCAGCCGAGCGCGAGGGAGCGGGTAGTCCCAGGGATATGCAGGGCCCTCGCCATCCCGGTGCAGCACCTGCGGGCTCCTCAGCCTCGTCCTCAGGAAGATGTCATAGTCGGCACCCTCTATGATAAACTCGGTATAGAACACACCCTGTCTGTATCGCTCCAGATCCTCCATCGGTATCAGCGAAGGATGCTGCATGTGTGGAGGCAGGTCCATCGGAACCAAAGGAAGGGACCCCGGACCATGCTGATAGGTCACCCTCTCCCCCAAGTACATCGCGTCATAATGAAGCCCCACCAGCAGCTTCCGCCGACGTGTGACCTCCCTGGCAGCCTGGACTACAAAAGCATTAATCCAGTTCCACCAAGTCAGCTGGATCCGCCCAAAAAACTCTCGGCTCATGGCCAGAGACACCTCCTCGTAAGTCAGTCGAGTACCCTCCCTCGACGTCCCCGGCTTCTTTGCCGCCTTCTGCCAAATCAACATGGCAGGGAATAAGGACTCATACTCCTCCTTAGTCTCCCACCTCTGCGGATGGAACACCTCCAAAAACCACACCTGTCAAGCACATGGAAAGTTATGTCAGTTACAAAGCAGATACATACGAGTACAAAATGAGACAAGGAAGAGAAAAAGACGGGAACTTACATCCAAAGCAAACGAAAAGCAGCATAAGGTGTTCTCCTCTTCCTGCAAGAACCTATCCAAAGCATGGTAGAGCTCGGCCAGTCCAGCCTCCCCCCATGCAAGCCCTCTCACGGCACCCAGATCAGTCAGCAAGCCGAGCAGAGGAAAGTGACATGATGTGTCAGCAGTAGGGAATAGGGTAGCTGACAAAGAAAACCATAAGAACCCTCGAGCCAGACGCTCTGCGGTCATCCTCGAAGACCCCTCAAAATAAGCATCAATACCCCTCCTTAGATGAGCCTCCATCGGCCCATACCGAATACCCAAGCCCCTAGCATTGGTAATATCAAAACCCAGCAGCTCCGATAACTGCCCCGGGGTGTAGCCATCCACCCACACAAGTGTGTTGCCCCAGAATGGCAACCCCGTTATCGCCGAAAAGTCAGTGGGAGTCACAGTCGCCTCCCCCCACCTGAAGTGAAACGTGTGGGTCGTGTCCCACCAGTACTCGCTCAGGGCAACGTGCAAGGCCCTCGCCCTCTGCATCGAAGCCACCGCGGCTACTGCATTGATAAATCCAGCCAAACCGAAGTCAACCACAAACTGCTGTGGACTCCTTTCGCCGTCCCGAGCCTCGTCTGGGAGCATCTCCCACAGCGCTCGAACTGCCTCGAAGGCTCCCCTGCTCTTCAAGTTGCGGACGTCAACTGGCCCTCGCCCCTGCTGGTGAACACGGCAAAAATACGTTAATACAGAAATGACATCTACATAATGCACAAACGCATATCGAAATGATGAAACACAGAAACGGTTCAGTTTCAAAAAACCCGTTCATTAACGGTTCATTTTCCAAAAATATGTCCATCCCAGTTGGAATATTAACGGTCCAAAATCCCAAAAGTTTGCAAAACCTTTCGAAAAATCCGTCGAACCCGGAACTTTCAAAACATTTTGAAAAATCCGTCGAACCCGGAACTTTCAAACCCTTTCGAAAAATCCGTCGAACCCGGAACTTTCAAAACGTTTCGAAAAATCCGTCGAACCCGGAACTTTCAAAACATTTCGAAAAATCCGTCGAACCTGGAACTTTCAAACCCTTTCGAAAAATCCGTCGAACCCGGAACTTTCAAAACGTTTCGAAAAATCCGTCGAACCTGGAACTTTCAAAACATTTCGAAAATCCGTCGAACCCGGAACTTTCAAAACATTTCGAAAAATCCGTCGAACCCGGAACTTTCAAAACATTTCGAAAAATCTGTCGAATTCGGAACTTTCAAAATATTTCGAAAAATCCGTCGAACCCGGAACTTTCAAAACATTTCAAAAAATCCGAAACTTTCAAAACATTTCGAAAAATCCGTCGAACCCGGAACTTTCAAAACCTTTCGAAAAATCCGTCGAATTCGGAACTTTCCAAACATCTCGAAAAATCCGTCGAAGTCGAAACTTTCAAAACATTTCGAACATTTCGAAAAATTACTCCGTCCCGAATTAAACTTACTTTAATTTTGGAAAACACCCCTAGACATGGAATTTTGCAACCAAAATTTTTATGTTATCTACCCATGGTGTCAATTGAACTAAACCCTAGTCAGTTTCGACAAAGGCACATAGCAAAGTCAAAAGCCCCAATTCGGGCACCAAGATCCCTAACTCATTTCTAATCAAAATTCCTAAAATTTAAAGAATGCACATTCTAAAAATTAACGAAATTTAGAGGATGTTTACCTGTCTTTCGATCCCTTCCTTGGACATGTGAGTGTCTCGAGCCGGATAAAATTCCGTTGGATCCACGGGAAGAGCGGTGGTTCGAATGGTCCTCACCAACCTCGTTCTTTCGTTGTCAGTCCTCCTATGGCGACCCCTTGGTTCCAAACCGGCATCCATGATGATTTTCCCTCGAAAATTCGAACAAAACTCCCGAAATGGGGAAGATTTTGTTCTCTCCTTTCTCTCTCTCTCGCCTGAAAGTATGGTGGAAATGTACCAGTTTGCGTCGGCCTGTTGCTGATTTGAACCTGGTCAAATTCAGTCTCAGTCCGGCCGAATTCTTTTGCAGCTGAAAAGATTTCTTGCCAATTTGACCCTTCAGCTTCTCACAATTTCAATTTTACCCCTTTTGGCCCCCAAAAGTGCAAAATTTTCTCAAGTTAGACCTTTCTAACACCCCCTCCCCGAGGTTAAGTTCCGTTAGTTTTCACTAACGTCCTGTCTTCAGACGTTAAATTTTCAGTTAGTTTTCACTAACATTTCATCACCAGACGTTAAATCTTAAATCGACGTTTGACATTCAAACACTCATTTTCGTCTCCAGACGTTAAATCTCAAACCGTCTTTGGAGGTTAAATCACATTTTCGTCTTCCGACATTAAATTTTCAGTTAGTTTTCACTAACATTTCGTCTCCAGACGTTAAATCTCAAATCGACGTTTGACATTCAAACGCTCATTTCCGTCCCAAACCGACGTTTGACATTCAAATGCTTAGTCCTGTCTTCGGACGTTAAATCACAATTCCGTCTCCAGACGTCAAAATTCTCATTGGTTTTCACCAACATTCATCTCTATGGCCGCCAGTCGTAAGCCCGACCATCTCATAACAGCGGCCATCAAGGTAAGCCCTCACAATAATCCCTCTTCGGCCATCTTCGTAAGTCCGAATACCTTTTCACTCCAGTAAGTGAACAATCACTTCCCCGGCAGTCAATCGTAAGCCTGACCATCTCAATTTAGTGGCCATCGAGGTAAGCCCGCACAACAATCCCTCTTTGGCCGTCATGGTAAGCACGAACATTCCTCCCCAGCAGGATCCTAAGACTATCCGTCTAAAAGGAAACGTCAAATCAACCCCCCAGTTCCTAACTGGCCTCGTTAGAACTCTGGACGCTTATCCCCAGCAATGTGTTAGTCTCTCCCAAGATCACATCCCGTTCCTAACCTCGTCGTTAGAATGTCAATCCTTCCGTGTTGTTATAACATCCATATGACGTGACCGTTCCTGTCATTGCCACCCTATCCCCAGCGGATAAAACCTGGCCGTCTTCATAAGTCCAGCACCCAAGGCACAAACGCCTTACAAAATCAATCTCAAGGCACGAACACCTTCATCTCAGGACCAACACATCCTCGTAATCTCGGTCTGAGGTGCCACACACCCTCGAATGTTTTAGTAATCCCGGTCTGAGGAGCCACACGCCCTCGAATGTTTCAGTAATCCCGATCTGAGGCGCCATACGCCCTCGTAAGTATCAGTAATCTCGGTCTGAGGTGCCACACACCTTCGTAAGTTTCAGCAATCTCGGTCTGAGGCGCCACACGCCCTCGAAGGTTTTGGAAATCTTAGGTTCAGACGCCTCACAATAGTCTCCACCCAGGTTCAGACACCTCACAATAGTCTCCATTCAAGTTCAGACACCTCACAATGGTCTCACTTAGGTTCAGACGCCTCACAACAGTCTCGCTTAGGTCAAGGTCCCCACGCGCGGTCCTTGCACCTACGAACTACGATCGGCTTGATTCCCGCTCGGGATACGTAGGAATCCTTTCGCTAAGGGTCCAGCCAGCTGTCCTCTTAGGTCTCTTCAAGTAAGGCATCCCCCGATTTGGATCCTTATCTTTTTCAACGACCCCACTTCCTTCGAAAGTGACGTCGCTGAGGGGCTAACTGTAAGTACCCAAATCCGGATCACCAAAATTTGTTAAAAGTTAACCGGAATCCGTTAACTGGCCCGCTCCAGGTTAATCGGAACCCGTTAAGCTCCCCGTTCTCAAGCCAACAAGACGTCCCGGGACTGCCCCGTGTATCCCAACATCAAAGCGTAGTCAAGACACGTCGTCGCACGTAAAAGTACAGCTTTTCCTGAAAAACGCACTTTCCGGCACTTTTCGGGGGCGTTTCGGACATTTTTCGGACAGTTATTTAAAAAACGGACAAAATTGGGAATAATGGCACGAAAAACCATGCCTTGGTGAGTTACAGGGGCACGTGACATGCATGCCACAGCCCTCTGATCAACATCAATACGATTTTAGAGTGAAAAGACCAAAATACCCCTGAGATGTTGTCATAGTCCGTCCGGACTCTTTTGCAGGAAAACCAGAATTGCCAACAAGCCCTTCCAGTTTCCAAAAGACCAAAAGACCCCCTGAAATTCAGGTTGAGTCCATCCGGACTCTTTTGCAATTTTACCCTATAAATACAGAGGGCTGTCAAACATTTCAAAGAAGGAAAAAACTTATCCATTTTCACAAATAGCCACGGCCCAAACTGGTTTCACCCCCTCCCGAGCCCCGTTTTGCCTCGATTCGTGTGAAAACTTCATATTTCACCCAAATACAAACCAAACAACCTTGAAACACCGTTCCAAACACTAAATCATATCCCGTATATGCCTCCCGAGCTAAAAGAGTCAACCCCTAGCCATAGGTAACACTCTCTCTCCCTAAACACTCGTTCCGTCTTGGTTTACGAGCCAATCGCTACCACCATTTCGGTCGAACGTTGTTGAAATGTAGATGTCACCATCAACGGGGTCCGATACATTTTAGTCCCAGATCCTCTTCTCTTCCCGTAAGAGAAGTAATCTCGGGTTAAAACGGCGTTCCGGCCCCGTTTCTTTACTTTTCTGTCATTTACAATTTCGGATTGTTTGATCCGTTGAACGTCATTTACTTTACGCAACTTTATAGTCCGAACCGTTTGGTTTGTGATAGTCATTTAACGGTCCGAATCGTTTGATCCGTTGAATGCTATTTACTTAACGCACCTTTAAAATCCGGGTCGTTTGATTCCGTCGATATCGCACTTTAAATGCTGTCATTTACAAGTCCGAGCCGTTTGGCTAGTAATAGTATTTACTTATCAAAGTCCGAGTCGCAAAACGATTCGTTGATCGCATATCATTTAATGCTTTTTTCCAGTAAAATCGCTAACAGTGTAATGCTCGGTTCAAAACTGGAGTTCGACATTCGAACTCTCTTTCAAAATGCGCAAGATGATGTTTAACATCCAAACTATCATCTTCAAACTCAAAACCCGACATTTGACATTCAAATATCTTTTAATGCTTTTTTCCCGTAAAATCGCTAACAATGAAATGCCCGGTTCAAAATCGGAGTTCGACATTCGAACTCTCTTTCAAAATGCGTAAGATGACGTTTGGCATCCAAACGATCATCTTCAAACTCAAAAATCCGATGTTTGATATTCAAACGCTCCTTTCTTAAAAGTCAACATTTGACACTTAAGTTAACGGTTCAAAATCATCACTCGCACCACTTTTTCCTAAAAACTCCAAATACGACGTTTGTCATTCAAACACTCGCTTTTTCTAAAAGGAATCACAAAAATCAACGTTTGACATTCAAACCAAGATTAAGCTTGTCATCCAAGCCCCCATTTTCAAAATGCAAACCCCCACACACACACGCACACATTTTTGAGAAAGGTAGAAAGACTCGTCATACGAGGCATTTCGGGTGATCTCAAAATACTCTTCCCGAAATGTAACGTGACCTCCGAACCTAACAATCTCTGGTACTAAAAAATCTTTTTCTCATTTTCGCTACCAAAAAAACGACACCCCATTTCAAAGCCTTTTCCTAAGTTTTTGCTACCAATAAAAATGACACCCCTTTTCACTAAGCAGTTTTCAACGTTTGGGCTCAAAATACAAAACCGCGTGGCGACTCCTCTCCTTCCCGAAAGTGAGGTCTTAGACACCAAACCCGCGAAAGACAACCGCGTTCGCCGCGCGCGAACCTCGTTTAATTTCAAGGTGCAAAGAGGTCCGCATGGACCAGTCTACAGGATTAATATTTTATTATTTTTGTAATGGCAAGCTAGTTCTCATCGAGAGATTTCCAACCATATATGGCACGTCTCAATCAGAGTTCGTATGAAGGAGTTATGATCTCCGGAAGTTCGCCCTTAGTTTTTTCCGTATGCTTGGATGGAGAGCGATCCAGATTAGGGTACTTACAGAAGCCACTCGGCGACGTCACTTATGAAGGAAGTGGGGTCGTCGATAAGATAAGGGTCCTGATCTAGATCACTTGCTGGGAGAGAGAAGATGACCAGGTTAGTCGGACGGCTGGACCCTTTGATAGGATTCCTACGTATCCCTGAGTGGGAATCAAGCCAATCGTAGTTCGCAAGAGTGTGTGGACGTGTCAGTGTCCTGTGGTGAAGTAGTGAGGTTCGTGGTGAGTGGACGTGGAGGTGTCCTGAGTTGAAGTTTGTGTGGACATGGTGGTGTCCTGAGTGAGATTGTTTGAAGGCATCTATACCTAAGTTGAGCCTTAGTTCGGGAGTATGAACCTAAGTTGTGACTTAGTTCAGGAGTATAACCTAATTCGAGGTTTAGTTCAGGAGTATGAACCTAAATTGGGACTTAGTTCAGGAGTATGAACCTAAATTGGGACTTAGTTCAAGAGTATGACCTAAGTTGGAGTTTAGTTCAGGAGTATGAACCTAAATTGGGACTTAGTTCAGGAGTATGACCTAAGTTGGGACTTAGTTTAGGAGTATAACCTAAGTTGGGGTTTAGTTCAGGAGTATGAACCTAAATTGGGGCTTAGTTCAGGAGTATGACCTAAGTTGGGGTTTAGTTCAGGAGTATGAACCTAAATTGGGACTTAGTTCAGGAGTATGACCTAAGTTGGGGTTTAGTTTAGGAGTATGAACCTAAATTGGGACTTAGTTCAGGAGTATGACCTAAGTTGGGGTTTAGTTCAGGAGTATGAACCTAAATTGGGACCTAGTTCAGGAGTATGACCTAAGTAGGGACCTAGTTCAGGAGTATGACCTAAGTTGGGACCTAGTTCAGGAGTATGACCTAAGTTGTGAAAATGTTTTGGGACATTTATGCGGTCTTTCGGATCGGGTAGTTTAAAGCCTTCTGGGCTACGGATAATGATTTGGGTAATTTATGCGGTCTTCCGGACCGAGTGATTTAAAGCCTTCTGGGCTGCGGATAGTGATTTGGGAGGTTTATATGGTCTTCCGGACCGAGTGATTTAAAGCCTTCCGGGGTGCGGATAGTGATTTGGGAGGTTTATATGGTCTTTCGGACCGAGTGATTTAAAGCCTTTCGGGTTGCGGATAGTGATTTGGGAGGTTTATATGGTCTTTCAGATCGGGTAATTTAAAGCCTTCCGGGCTGCGGATAGTGATTTGGGAGGTTTATATGGTCTTTCAGACCGAGTGATTTAAAGCCTTCTGGGCTGCAGATAGTGATTTGCGCCAAAGGACGTGTTATGTCCTCTGACTGAGGTTGTGTCGTTATGAGGACGTGTGGTGTCCTTTGACAGGGATGAAAGTGTTTGTTCTTTGGTTCGTGAGTATAAACCTGGTGGGGCCTTTTGTGAGGCGTGCTTGCTTTGTGCTTGATTTTGGGAGGCGTGATTACCTTGTGCTTTGTCCGCTAGGGATATGTGGTCTTGTATAGGTTTGCAAGAATTCCTGTTTGACTTTTGTCTGCTGGGGAAGGGGTTCGGGGTTACTTTGATGGCCGAGAAAGGCGAGGAGTATCTATGTTGAGTTTCTTTGAAGGTGTCTATACCCTAAGTGAGACTGTTTGGGGGTGTCTACCCTAAGTTGAGACTATTCTAAGGCATCTGGACCTAAGGGAGACTTAGTTCAGGAGTATGACCCTAAGTTGAGACTATTCTAAGGCGTCTGGACCTAAGCGAGACTTAGTTTCGGAGTATGACCCTAAGTTGAGACTATTCTAAGGCGTCTAGACCTAAGTTGAGTTTGATGGTGTATTTTGTAGATCCTGTATGGAACTTTGTTTGTGGAAATTTTTAGAAAGGCATTATGCCGTGCTGGGATTCTTCTTTTATGTAGCATTTATTACATCTATGTCTTGCATTTGAAGTTTATTGACATACCTTTGCTGTGTTTACCTGCAGGAGGAGGTGCCTGTGACCGAAGTCCCTGAAATGTTGAGGATGCACAGGCATTTTTGACCGAAGTCGCGGTGAGGGCGAGGTGGCACCTCTGTCTGAACTTCTGGTGAGGGTGAGATAACGCCTCTGTCTGAACTTACGGTGAGGGCGAAATGGCGCCTCTGTCTGAACTTGGTGTGAGGGCGAGGTGGAGCCTCTCTCTAAACTTGCGGTGAGGGCGAGGTGGCACCTCTGTCTGAACTTGCGGTGAGGGCGAGGTAGCGCCTCTGTCTGAACTTGCGGTAAGGTCGAGGTGGCGCCTCTGTCTGAACTTGTGGTGAGGACGAGGTGGCGCCTTTGTCTGAGCTTGGTGTGAGGGCGAGGTGGTGCCTCTGTTTGAACTAGCGGTGAGGGCGAGGTGGCGCCTATGTCTGAACTTAGCGGTGAGGGCGAGGTGGCGCCTCTGTCTGAACTTGCGGTGAGGGTGAGGTGGCGCCTCTGTCTGAACTTGCGGTGAGGGCGAGGTGGCGCCTCTGTCTGAACTTGTGGTGAGGGCGAGGTGGCGCCTCTGTCTGAACTTGGTGTGAGGGCAAGGTGGCGCCTCTGTCTGAACTTGGTGTGAGGGCTAGGTAGCGCCTCTGTCTGAACTTGTGGTGAGGGCGAGGTAGCGCCTCTGGCTGAGATGATGAGGACGTGAGACGCCTCAGGTGCTGGACAAGGAGAGGAGGGATGGCTCGTCTTCTTTTTCCTTCTTCGTTCTGACTTCTGCGGACATCTTGGAGTATCCGGTCGAGGAAGGTGCTGAGTTTACCGAGGATGACGAGGTGGCTGGCGGAGGCACCGAGATGTGGGAGTCTTTACCAGGCGGTGGTGCCGATGACTCAGAGTAGGACTCTTTTTTTCTTTTCTGTGCATGTTAGTGAGGAGAGCAACAAAATATTTGTATTTATATGCACAATGTATTCACATGTAATGAACTCTTTTATTTTTGCTTTAGGGGTTGTTTCTACTCCCTTTTTTTTATGTTCTGTGCATGTCGCACGAGCTTGAAATGTTTGTGGTTAGTGTATGGTGGCCGAAAATGGCTTTGGTAAGGCTTTTGAGCAGTTGGGGGCTGACGCAGCTTTGATAGTTTCTTGAGCGACGGCGGGAGTGATGTCTCCTGGGACGTGTTTGTTGGATGGGGTAGGCCATTGCCGGGTTAGTGAGGACATCGTTCCCTTAGTTTCAGGGGAGACTTTCCACGGCATAGATCGCTTGGCGATGGGGGACCGGTTCATGTATGGAAGAAGCCCCTGCTTTGGTCACTTTGTGCTTGCGAGAGAGGCTTCAAGCAATGCATGTGCTTCTGACATCTTTTAGTACGTGGACGTTTTCTCAGCGACCTCTTGTCTGGGATATGGATCAGTCCGCTTGGGAGAGGTGGATGGCACAGCTTGGTACGCATCAAATCCGTTGGTGGGTCCCTCACTGGGGGATTGAGACTAGGAGGGCCTTTAAGAAAGGTTCCTATGTAGTCAGAGTTCCAGGTTTGTCTTGGTCCTCCTTTTATATTCCGTTACCCGTTTCCCGGCAGTTCGGGATGAGGCCGGAGCCTTTGCTGGGCTGGGATGACATTGCCACTGTGGAGGTAGCTTCTCTTTATATGGCAGCTTTAGATGCTTTTCTGTATTTTCTGAGGGTGTGGAAGTATTCCGCTTTCCCTCCTGTTGTGCTCCTTCGACCCCGGGAGAGTGTTGTGTTGACCACCGAGTACCTGGGTTGGTACGAGCAGCATGTCGGGCAGTCCCAAGTGGTTTTGGGGAGAAGGCGTGAAGCCATTCTGGGGTTAGATTGCTGTCTCAGCTATAGCCTTGGAAGTGTCGAAGCATGGTCTGATCCTCAGAATGTGATGGGAGACACGTTGTTTAACTATGAGACCAGAGTTGACAGTCTGGGGGGACGAGGTCCCCTTTTACAGACTCGTAGGGAGGAGATCCGAGCCGAGGCACAGGCGAACGATTTTCTGAGAGCGACTGGATTGTTTGACCCGACGGGGAGGACTCCTGATCTAGGAAGGAGGGAGACAGAGTTGGCTCACGTGGAGCGAAGAAAGACTTGCCGGGAACGAGGGAAGAAAGGAAAGAATGGCGAGGGGACAAGCGCGAGTGGCGCGGAATGACCTTCTGAAACTCTAAGTATACATTCATTGTCATTTGCAGACACATTAATTGTTAAACGCTTTACGTTGTCTTTTAGCATGTTGTGAGTTTGAGAGTAGACCGTGCTTGAACTCATAAGGAATTGTTTTAACTATGATGTTTGTGATTTACTTTTAAAGCTTTGTCGAGACTGTGAATCTGTGCCCAAATTCTAATTTTTTGTTTTTTAGATTGGATTCACGCGAGTTTGAAAACATCCGGTTTAATTTGAAAAATGGAGTCGCCACGCCATTTTGATTTCCTCAAAACTTTGAAAAAAGGTTTTTAGGGTTCGGAGGTTAAGTTACCCCTTGGGAAGAACGGATCGTCGTTCACCCAAGGTGCCTTGCCGTAGCAAGTCTCCCTAGATTCCATTTTTCGTGCTTACTTGCGTGCTTTCTTGTGTGCATGTGTTGAAAAAGGGGGGGGGGGAATGTCCCATGTTGTCTTTCGGACGTACAAACCATTTAGTTGGTTGTCGCTCGGGATTCCTTGGATTTTTATGTGTTCGGGATTTTGATCCCGTCCTCATCTTGGACTTGTGATCATCGCTATTTGACCTTGAGTCTTGCGTGATCGAGAGAAGGACTCTCTTTTACAGTCCAAAATGGGGTTCTTTAGAAAAGGAGTGTCCTTAGCCCATCAATCCTACGCCTTGAGACGATTGAGCTTATATTGGAGCTATCATGCTCGTCTCAAGCGATAATCGGAGATATAGGTTCAAGGTTTATCCCTTTCTAAAGAGACTGTGGCACCTTTAATGGAAGAAATGATGTAAAGATAGGATCTTTACACCGGTCCGTTCCGAAGGTTGCATCAAATACCAATTGGGGACTAGGAGAATGCATGTGAAAAATGACATTTTTAGTGAAAAGATGACATTTTTGGGGTGCAAAGGATGCTTTTGATTGCAAATGATGCTTTTTAATGTAAAGAAAAGATTTTTATGCAAAGGATGCTCTTTGATTTGCAAAGGATGCTTTTTTCATGTAAAGAAAGGATCTTTAATGCAAAGGATGCATTTTCATGTAAAGAAATGATCTTTAATGCAAAGGATGCATTTTCATGTAAAGAAATGATCTTTAATGCAAATGATGCATTTTTATGTATAAAATTGAGTTTTAGGGTGCAAAGGATGCAATTTTGAATATAAAGATTATATTTTTATATGCAAAGGATGCATAAAGATATCATTTTTATGTAAAAAAAGGGACTTTTAGGTGCAAAGATTACATTTTATGGGCAAAGGATGCTTATTTCATGCAAAGGATGCAAAAGGGGGAGGGGGTATGATTTATATGAATAAAGATAGGATCTTTAACAACAAATACCAAGTCCCAAGAAAGATAATAGTAATATATGAATGCAAGGAGCAATTATATCACATAAACAAGCATAATGCAAGGTAAAGGGGTGAGAGGTTACCAATGGTGGTGACCTCTTCTTCTTTGGATCTTGCCTAGTGGATGGACCAACTTGGAAGGCTTCAAGGAGGAGGGAGGTGGCTTCTTGGCACTCTTCAACTTCTTGGATTTTCGCAGCAGGGCTTGAACAGAGCTTTTGGTGCTGAATGTGGTATGTTGTTGTTGTGTGTCAAAATGGGTAGAGGAGGGCTCTATTTATAGGCAGTCTGGATAAGGCTAATGAGGCCGTGCGGCTAGGAGTCTTCTCCTAATGCAGCCGTGCGGCATTATCCTGTATGACTCAGCATGTTTCTAGAATCATGCAAGGTGGCACTTCTAGAAGGTTTTCCATATTAAGGAAAACGTGCCCTTTTAATTTAAATCAGTCCCTTCATTCCTCGGAAGGTTCGGAACAGTTCCGGAATTGCTCCCGGACTTTAGGAAAGTCCGGGGAATTGCCGAAAAATTTAACCGGAAGGCATGAGCCAGATTTGGGTACTTACAGAAGCCCCTCGGCAACGTCACTTGCAGGGCGAGTGGGGTTGTCGATAGAAAAGGATCCGATCTGGCGAATGCCGAGACGGATTAGGTGACCAAGGTGGTCGAGTGGCTGAACCTTTGGAAGGCTACCTATGTATCCCGAAGGAATCAAGCCATAATCGTAGTTCGGAAAAGATCCACAGGAGAATGGCGGAGAGAAACTGGTCTCTTGCTGGGAAAATAGAAGAGAAAGTGACCTAGGAGGTCAGGCGATTGATCCTACTGGGGATATGCTAGAAGTGACCGATGTGGTCAGATATCTGAACCTCTATGAGGGGCTACTTCACCACTGAGGAGTGATGAATGACAAAGGGGTGACCAATGTGGTCTGATGGCTGGACCTTTATGAAAGGCTGCCTCACCAATGAGGAGCGGTGATGGAAAAGGGTGACCACTGCGGTCGGATGGCTGGAACTTTTATGAAAGGCTACCTACGTATCCCGGAGGAATCAAGCCTTGGTCGTAGTTCAAGCACCACTAGATAGTTAGGAACGATGTCTAGGATCCTTGAGGTTTTGACAAGTAATGGAGGTTGTTGCCTGAGGTGACTAAAGCTTATGTCACTATCGAGGAGATAGAGGTAGCTGAAGTTTGGAAAACTTGAGCGTACTTCTCAATCTGTGATAGAGGTATCTTAAGTTTGGAGAACTTGAGCGTGCTTCTCTATTCGTGATAGAGGTAGCTTAAGTTTGGAGAACTTGAGCGTACTTCTCTATTCGTGATAGAGGTAGCTTAAGTTTGGAGAACTTGAGCGTACTTCTCTATTCATGATAGAGGTAGCTTAAGTTTAGAGTTCTGACAATTCGGAGGTTGTCACCTAGCGTCATTCCGTTATAACGGAAGTAACGGAGGCGACTGGGGAGGAAAGTCTATTTGCTTAGGAGATAATGGATATCTTTTGGAAAACAAAGTTATCCTAGTGTAAGTACCCCAATCTGGATCACCCCCTTTCAAGCACACGGGAAGCACCGCAGACTCATCAACGCAGTCTCGACGACCTCTGGCACTCAAAACCCTCTCAAAACCCCCAGCCAAACCAAGGGAGGAGCCTTCCTGGGATAAAAAGGGACAAAAGGACCTTTTGGGAATTTTTCGGGGGAAATTGGAAAAGCAAAAATGGTCCGTACGGACCTCTTTGTTTTCATAATTACTGAATCCCCTTAAAGTCCACAATATTCCCTCAAATCCCGGAGAAAATGATTACCATCATGCTTAGTTGGTCCGTACGGACCTCTTTGCATGTCAAGATGGTCCGTACGGACCTTATTGCTCAGGGGACATCATAATTCCGAATATTCACCATCATCACATATTCCCTCAAATCGAGGAAAACCAAAATTACGGATAACCAAGAAGGTCCGTACGGACCTTCTTGCACCTAAAGCGGCACTATAAATAGAGGGCTCCCCCTCCTCATTTTCACACTCCTCCCACTTCTCTCTTCCTCCCTAAGCCTTCGGGCTTCCCCTCTAAGTCCTCTCGAGGCACTCCCGGCCCCTTTCGGATCCTTAGAGGCCTTAGAGCTCCCTTGTGGTGCTCCGAAGCCTCCGAGCGCTCCGCGCTGCCCCCGAGGCACTCTCGAGGTACTCGAGGCCCCTCGTGGTACTCTGAGGCCTTGCCTGGTCTTTCCACGGTGTCCCGGCTCTTTCCGAGTCAAACCGGCGGTCCCAAACCACGCCGAAACTACTGCTGAGTGACTCCTGCCACCCAACGCACGCCGAACCTCTGCTGAGTGATCCACTGCGATCCCCACGCACGCCAAACCTCTGCCCGAACGCGCGGCAAGCCTTCGCAACATCAACTCACGCCGAAACTCTGTCCGCGGACAACCTGGTCCCTCCCGAAGCAATCCCGATCCGTACCGGAACGCTACTCCGACCCCAAACACTATTCCTCAGCGGAAGACAGACACGAACCAACATTGGTAAGGCTTCCTTCCATTACTATTTCAATACATTTCAATACGTAGTGTACAATGTAGACATCTGACACAACATGCATTTTTAAAAGCACACACACACACACAACATTTTAAAGGATATTAGGGGTATCCGAAAGACTCGTTTTACGAGGCAACTCGGGTGAGCTCTAATATTCTAATATTCTCTTCCCGAGGAGTCATCTGACCTCCGAACTCAAAATCTCATCACACAAAAATAGTTTAAAATTATCTTTAAACTGATGCCCTTTTTCAATGTTTTGGGCTTAATAAAAACGGCGTGGCGACTCTACAAATGCGAAAACAACGGCGAGACACCTCCAACACGCAACGCTGCAAAGCGGGAATAAAGCCAGATGCCAGGGCGCGATTGCGCTGCCTCTCGGATCCGGGCGACATTCCCGAACAGCGACACGAATGCGAGATGCCTCGGGGCCGCCTCCGCGCGAGAGTCGGATCCCGGGTAATTTCAGTTGGCGACTTTGCTGGGGAGCTTTTTGTTTTAAAAACTTTTAAACAAAACAAAAGATTTTTAAAACGATGATGAGGGTCAAACTTTCATTTTACCCCTTCCTTTAACTGTTGTGTGTGTGTGCACGTGCTTCGTTTTTATTTTACAAAAAAAAATAAAAATACAAAAAAATGCATCAATATACATCTGTGCATGCATTTAAAATTCTTCAAAAACTTCTGTTTTACTCAGAAAAAGAATTTTAGAGACCGCACACTACGCGCACTGCTGCCTCGGTTACACCGCACACTACTCACACTGCTGCCTCGGTTACACCGCACGCTACGCGCACTGCTGCCTCGGATACACTGCACACTACAACCCTCAACCCAAAAAAATTTCGGGTCGGACAAGTAAAAAATGGGTCGAATTCATGAAATACAATGTATTTTAGTTAAAAATGTAAAGAATTAAGAAATGGAAAAAGCCTAACTAATTAATTAAGATTGAAAAAATGTGAAGAAATTAGGAGAAAGAGAAAAACAAAACTGTTAAGAAAAAGAAATGGATGGAGAGAAAGAGAGAATAGCAAAGATGGAGGACAAATAAAATTAATTGAAAATGTAGGTAGCAGGGTTCGAACATGGATTTGAAAGGAAACAACAAAGGCTTTAACTCCACCCCTTCTACCACTGAACCACACCCCTCACTGGTGTTAATCTTGAAATTAATTATATATATACATATATAAAAAAAATATGGGGGGGGGCAAAAAAAAAATTTCCACTGCATTTCCGCCGCTGGGGGGGGGCGAGTGCCCCCCCATGCCCCCCCTGGCTCCGCCCCTGATTCCAAACATCCCATCCTAGCCAAGCGTCAACCCTGCACGTTTGAGTCTTGAGTCACACTCTGTCCAGACTCGGTTGGTTTTTACCCAGTCCGTGTCATACAGCCTGGATACATATACCATGCCGGCCCTTTTCTGAGTCAAGGCTCGGAACTAAAGATCCCTTGCGCAAGCAATGAGATGAAAGGTCATGCTAAAATCTTGACCTGATCTTGATTTCAGCTACACCAGACAATGTTCCGTCCCGGATATACATCCATGCTCACATGACACCATGTCATCAAGCCTTTGGTACGTCAGCCATGACAATATGACCAGCCAACGCCTAACGTCACAGATCCCTTGCGCAAGCAAGGTAAAGAGAGGTCATGCCGAACTTTTGACCTGATCTTGACTTAGTGGCCGGCTCGGTTCACTATTCACATGGCTAATGCATCAAAACGAACATGACAGGCTCGGTCCTTAGGTTCGATTTTTCTTTTAGGCCGGTGGAAACCGCTTGCCCTATAGGACCCTCGCCTGGCTTTCACACCTGGGATGTCAAAATACGGGTGCAAAACGAGGGGCTTATAGCCGCACGAGATGGTCTCCATCGACCCGGGATCTAGCATAGTTGCGAAAAAGAAGAGCAATTATTTTCCAACCTACCTAGGACTACGAGAAAACATGTTTTAAGTAAATTAAAACAACAAAAAAAAAAAAAAGAAAATAAAAGAAACGGAAACCGCATGCCACGTGAGCTTTCCCCCTTTTATCCCGTGAGCCCATTCCTGTGTCTAAACCTCGCCCGTCACCCCCTCCGGCTAACGAGAGAGTGGTCGAGAGTACCCGGAACTCCGTCTCCCGGTGTCAAAAGCAGCAAGGTCCTACCTCCTTCCTAGCTCTGTCACCGGGACGATCCGTCAATTCCCATGGCCAAGTCGGTGGATAACAACGATGAGAACGGGACCTTACCCCCAAGAAATTTCCCAACATTGGAAGAAGTTTGGCGAGGTCCTCATGGCTATTGAGAAACGTCAAGGTGAGCAACAAGCCTAGATCGAAGGTGCCATGCACCACTTCGGAACATTAGCCACCCAACTACACAGGGCTTCCCAAGTCAGGCCTGCTCCTACGACCTCTAACGTCTCTCATTGTCTCCCGAGAGATCAACTGTTACCCTCATACGAGCCATGCGGTTATGACGTAAGGCCACAAGACCTTCCGGAGGAAAGCACGCCCATTCGGCCTCACGAGGTTCCGGTACCACCGCCGAACAACGAACACATCGGGTGGGACGTCTGCGATTGCGGTGCTTGTGCGGAAATGGAATTCCATGATGAAATGAACGAGGGCCGTCCTCGAAGAAAGAAGAAGCCATCTTCTCAACAAAAGCTGAAAAAGAGGTATGAATCCGGTGATCCCACAGCCGGAACCCTTGGAGAACCCTCGGGGAAAGTTTGACTACTATGTCATCTACTCCGGCAAGTCTAGCTCTGCACAAGGCCATGGCAACGTACGCTCCATGATCGAGTGGGACGAGCTCCGCACCGCCACCGAAGGCCCGAAGGTCCGGATAATCCAACCCCTGTCTTGGGAAGATCTCAAAGCCACTATTGATGCTTGATAAAAGCCATGACAGTGAACGAATTAAAATGCGCGATCGGCCTTACGCCAATCGGGGTCCTCCCACTCTGAAATAGGAGAGACAAGCAAAACCATAAGTCCGAAGTGAACGTTCGACACGTTCGGTCAAATCCCAGTGAATCCTCCACGGACGGACAAAGGCCCGGCCATACCTGAGCCACGAACCGAAAAGGGGCCCTACGCCAAAGAAGTTGAAACCTTGGACCCCAAGGTGAGGATCTGTCTTAACACGGCTCAAACGCACTCAAGCTAACATCTCGCTCTGGTCCTTACTCACTTCATCTTACCCACACAAGCTCAAGTTGGAAGAAAGCCTGGCCTGCACTCATGGTTCCCATCACGGTGACACACTGATGAAGCGGTTCGAGATGATTGGCAACGTTAATTACAGCAATATCATCACATTCATGAGCTCGACCTTCCAAAATTTGGGGCGACCACAATGAGCCTCTCTACATAACAGCTCAAGCCGGACGAGCGTCATCTCCCACGGGTTTTGGTAGATGGGGGATCATCCACGAACGTCCTTCCAGCCAAAATGATGGATTTGCTAGGGATCAAAGCAAGCGATCGAAAGCCCTCGACTCGGGCAATCCAAGGCATACGACTCAACATCCCGCCCGGTCTTGGGAATAGCCACCTTGAACTTGTGGTTCGGAAAACAAATGGTCCGACAGTTTCCAAGTCATCGACATCCCGATCACCTTCACTGCCATTTTGGGATGCCCTTGGCTACACCGGATCGGTGGGGTGGCATCCACTCTCCATCGGTGCATAAAGTTCGTCCAAGGAACAGATCTAACCATCATCTACGGCGATAGTGTAGTCACTTAGAAAGGACCGACACAAACGGCGTCCCGGTCTTAGAGATCAAACACGACGATGATGGCATGATGCTAACGGGGTTCACCATCAAAAGCCCAAAGGCCCGGTATGCCACATAGACACTGCCTTTGATTTGGGACAAAGATCCCTCCCCGATGAAAATGTTGAAGCACATGAACTACATCCCGGGGCTCGGTTTGGGAAAACGCCGTGGGCACCCAACAGATCATCAATATCAAAGAACAGAATACCCTGCACGGCCTGGGATACATTCCTACTCCCGAACACATCGCGGAGGACAAGCGAGCTGCATGGAAACGCTCCACAGATAACAAAAGAGGCTTGCACACAACCTCCGATCTTCGCCCTTACAGCTTCGACATGACCAAGTACTTCACCAAGAAGGCCGGCAACTTGGAAGAAGATCCAGGAAAGGGAACAGAGCTGATCAGCGCCAAACAAAGCTGACCGACAAACATGGACAAGCTCCAGCAGAACCTGGCAAGATTCAGAGGCCTCAAGCTAAATCCCGTCCGAAGAGAATTTCTCGACACACCGCCTCTACTGGGATCCATGACCACCACTATTCACAACGAATTTTGGGTTGGGAAAACCCCCTCTTTGGCAGAAGAACTCGAAAAACTCTCTGTCAACACTCCTGCCTTCAACAAGCGGGACGAGTCTGCATTCGAGCTAGTAATGCCCAAGACAAAAGCAAAAGACTTCGCAGACGATGCTTGGGACGAGCCACTGCTCCACCTGCTCTTCAAAGAAGAAATCGAGATGCCAGATCTAATCGATTTTTTTTCTGATAACTCTGTGATAGCAATGATTGGGAATGGTGACATAAAGCCCTTCAAGCCCCATCTCCTATCAAGCTCATTTCCACTCAATAACTGGGCCACCTTCTCCGGACCCACTGCCAGCAAAAAGGACATGATCGAACAACTCGGTCTGACCCCTCGAATCCTAGAGTCTAGTGTCAAAACTCATCCTGAGTCCATTATCTTTGAATTTGAGTCTCTCGAGCCTCACGCCAGAAGATTACGAACTCATTGCCAATAATGTATTCCCGTATGCTCTTAATGAATGCTTCGATCTTTCCGAGTATCCTCTCATTGCATCTTTAACAAGCGATAAATTAACTAACACACACAAACAGGTTAATAACGATTCACTTGATAAAGAAGCGAGACACATTAAACGAACAATACATTAAGCACATCTTTAAGCATGTTTGTCAAACGAGAGAAAAACCGGGCCCAGGCTGCCGAGGAGGTTTTAACCAAAGTGAATTTGGGGGGCTGAAGGAAAAGAGAGCGCCATAAATCGGAAGTTTCTTCACCGGCACAGAGCAAGACGCATTGATCTTGCCTTTGCTCAAAAGAGTTCGTGGACGTGTTCAAGCTTGGTCTTACCGAGACATGCCCGGATTAGATCTAACATTGTAGAACACCGAATTCCCTTGAATCCCGAGGCTAAGCCCATCAAGCAAAAGCTACGCCGAATCAAGCCAGAATGGTCTTTACAAGTCAAAGAGGAGATCGAAAAAATGCTCCGCGTCGACTTCATCAGGGTGATCGAGTACCCCACATGGCTCTCCAATATCGTCACGGTCACCAAGGCCAATGGAAAAGTACGCTGTTGCGTGGACTTCCGAGATCTCAACAAAGCAAGTCCCAAGGACAATTTTCCACTACCCAACATCGACATGTTGGTAGACACTCTGACCAATTTCGAAGTCAAGTCCTTCGTGGACGGGTTTGCCGGATACAATCAAATCAAGATGGCCGAAGAAGACCAAGAAAAGACAGCCTTCACAACCCCCTGGGGAACCTACTCCTACACAGTAATGTCGTTCGGACTAAAGAACGCTGGGCTACCTACCAACGGGCAGCAACCGCCCTCTTCCACGATATGATCCACAAAGAGATCGAAGTGTACGTCGATGACATGATCATCCACTCAAAGGGATCAGATGGAAAACACCTCACTGGACTGAGAAAATTCTTCCAATCGCCTCCGAAAACACTCAATGAGGCTAAACCCTGCCAAATGCACATTTGGGGTTATCCGAGGCAAGGTCTTAGGATACATGGTCATCGAGAGAGGCATCGAGGTTGATCCTCAAAAGATCAAGGCCATCATCGAAATGAGACCACCGCAAACTCAGACAGAGGTGAAAAGCTTCATGGGCCGCCTGCAGTATATCGGCCGGCCTTCGTCAACCAATTGACTCTCATGTGCGAGCCAATCTTCAAACTGATGAAGAAGAACGCCGACATCGAATGGAACTCAGAATGCCAAGATGCCTTTGAGAAAATAAAAGCATACCTTGTGAGTCCTTCGATTCTCTCTGTCCTCCCACGAGGAAAAGCCCTTGTTGCTATACCTAAGCTGTGACCGACACCGCAGTTGGAGCCATGCTCTGTCAAGAAAAGAAGGAGTCACGAGTCGAAAACGCCATCTACTTCGTCGGTCGAAAGTTTCAAGGCAAATAACTCAATTACTCACCCTCGAGAAAACCTCGCGCGGCTACGGTATGGGTTGTCGGGAAACTACGGCACTACATGCAGTCGCACATGGTACACTTGGTTTCCAAAATGGATCCAGTCAAATACCTCTTCGACAAATCATCGATGTCAATGAGGCTTGCCAAATGGTCTTTCTTCCTAGCAGAGTTTGACATCAAATACGTGAACCAAAAGTCAATCAAGGGACGGATAATGGCTGAACAACTGGCTGACTTCCCAATCGACGAAGCTCAAGGTCCCGAACCACAATTTCCAGACGAGGGAATCTTCGCAATCGAAGGCGAAAATCGATGGCAATTGTTCTTCGACGGAGCAGCCAACAAAAAGGGAAACGGCATCGGTATGCTCTTGGTAGATCCCAAGGACGAGCATACCCCAATTGCTATAAAGCTCAATTTCGAGGTAACCAACAATGCCGCCGAATATGAAGCTGTTGCCAGGACTACAAGCCGCACTCAAGAGGAATGTCCAGAAACTCGAAGTTTATGGGGACTCAGCCTTGATCATCAACCAAGTCTCCAACAAGTGGAAAACCATAGACCCAGGCTTGCAAAAATACCATGCCTGCATGGAAGACCTCATCACACAATTCGAAGAGGTCACCTTCCACTACTTGCCAAGAGACCAAAACAGGTTTGCAGATGCCTTAGCCACCTTGGCTTCCTTGGAAATCCCCTGAAGGAAAAGCAATCAAACCCTTCAAAGTCGGACGAAAGGAAATTCCTGCCTACTGTTGTGAGATCGAACCAGAACCTAAGCCCCTCAATGAGCCATGGTATAACCAGATCTTCCAATACCTCAAGAACGGGGAAACTACCTTCATGAACAAGGGAGACCCACACACAGGAGGGGTCAAAACCAAGAGCATCATGGCCCTAAAACACCTAGCCTCTCACTCCGTCATCCTCGGGGACATGCTATACAAGAAACGCTACCATGGGCCACTCCTACGCTGCATCAGCCAGGAAGAAGCAAACAAGTTCATGAACGAAGTCCACAATGGGGCTTGCGGTCCCCACATGAACGCCAGTCACGATGCAAATCATTCTCGTGATGGGCTACTCTTGGATCTCCATGGAGGCGCATTGCATCCACTTTGTCCGAAGCTGCGACAAGTGTCAACGGTTCTCCAACCTCAATCATCTGCCGCCCCACGCTCTCTACTGCATGACTACACCCCCGGCCATTTGCCACTGGGAATTGACGTCATCGGGAAAATGCTCCTCCAGTGCAGAACGGTCACGAGTTCATCTTAGTAGCCATCGACTACTTCACCAAATGGTCGAAGTCAAGTCCTGCAAGGTACTACGCCTCCAAGAAGGTCGCACATTTCCTCAAGGAAAACATCATCTGGGCCGATACGGCATCCCAAATGAGGTCATATCGGATAATGGTTCACACTTCGAAGGGAATTCGACAGCATTGCCGGGCTGAATTCAAGATCACACGCCACAAATCTTCTCCCTACCGGCCACGATGAGCGGCGCCGTGGAAAGCAAAGAAACAAAACCCTCGAGCGGATCATCCGAAAATGACTACCCGAGGACGAGATTGGCCCGAGAAGGCGCACCTTGCACTTTGGGGCTACCGCACATTAGTCGAAAGGCGTCCACGGGAGAAACTCCCATTCGCCATGACATACGGGATGCTGAAGCGGTCTCCTTCCCGTTATGAAGCCGGAAATTCCCTCACTCCGAGTGTTCTTTGGAAAATTACATCAATGAAGTCGAATGGCCCGAAGCCGACATGACGAATTGGCTCTGCTAGACGAGCGACGACTAAAGGCCATGGAACACGTCCGAGCCTATCAAAGCTGTGATGGCTAGAGCTTTCGACAAGAAAGTCAAATCCCGAGACATCGTGAAGGCGACCTTGTACTCAAAGAAAAGCCTCACACTCGAACCAACCCACTCGGGAAAATGGGAACCCACATGGATCGGCCCTTTCGTGGTTCAAAAGATCTTCTCCGGAGGTGCCATGAAGCCGAGACCTAGACGGCAATCCCTTCATGAATCCAAATTCCAACGGAAAGCAAACTTCGCAGATACTTCGCCTAAAGAAGAACAAGCTGTGCATCTCTTGGCACTCCATGTAGTGTCGAACTACGCACACCCGAGCCCTCTAGTCCGGGGAACGTAGGCAACCTTAATTGGTCCGGTCTAAAAATACACAAAAAGTCAAAAGTTTGAATGTCAATCAAGACCTCCATCAAGCTACGCACTTTTCAAGAACACGCCCCAACGTCACCTTGACCAAGTCAAACGACGGCGGCAACATCAAAGGACATCCGAGGGTCACTCAAAGCATCAAACGACTAACTCATGTCCGCTTCCAAGCCAGGGCTTGTCTTCGCCCTCACGCGCTTCGAAAAAAAAAGAGAGCTCGAGCAAGGCCCACAAAAAAAAAAAAAAAAAGAAAAAGAAAGAGCTTGAGCAAGGCTCACAAAAAAAAAAAAAGAGCTCGAGAAACGGGCTCACACAAAAAAAAAAGAGAGCTCGAGCAAGGGCTCACAAAAAAACAAAAATAAAAAAAGCTCAGGCGAAGGCGGCTGCAGTGAGGTCAAGGCTTGAGCAGCCCGACGCCAACAAGAGGCAAGGAAGCTACGAAAAGACCGTCAAAGCGACTTGTCGGGGATCATTCAACCTCTCGCCCAAGCACAAAGCCTAAGCAAAGGGGATTGCCGTCATGGCCTGCATCGCTTCAGTCCGCAAATGCAACGGAAAAGTTCAAAGATGGACGCCGGCAAGGTGCACAAAAGAAACAAAGGCAAACAAGAGATCTTGCGTCTCGACAAAGCTTTAAAAGTAAATCACAAATCACTAACGGTTACTACATTTCTTGATGAGTTCAAGCACGGTCTACTCTCAAGTTCACAACATGCTAAAAGACAGCTTAATACATTTAACAAATAATGTGTTTGCAAATGCAACGAATACCTAGGAGGTCATTCCGCGCCGTCTGCGCTTGTCCCCTCGCCATTCTTTCCTTTCTTCCTCATCCCCTGAAGTCTTCTTTCGGCTCCACGTGAACTACTGCGTCTCTCGGTCAGAGATCGGGGTCCTCCCATACGATCAAACAATCCGGTGGCTCTCGGGGCTTCATTCGCCTCGTGCTTCGGCTCGGATCTCCTCCCCGCGAGTCCGCAAAAGAGGACCTTCTCCCCGATCCCGGTCGGTCGACTCTGGTCTCGTAGTCAAACAAAGTGTCTCCCGTCACATCCAAAGGGTCGACTGTGCTTCGGCACTCCTAAGGCAATAGGCGCTCACGGCAACCGGGTCCCGTAATCGCTACACGCCCGCTTCTCCAAGGCCACTTGGGACCGCCTTGACACGCCGCTCATACTGGGCCAGTACCGAGTCGTCAATATGACACTCCCCGACGTCTAAGGAGTACCACAGAGGGAAAGCGGAATACTTCCATACCCTCGAGAGAAAATACAAGAAGGCACCCGAAGCCGCCATACAAAGAGGAACTACCTCCGCAGAGCAAGGTCATCCCAGCCCAACAAAGGCTCTGCTTCATCCCAAACCGCCGGGAAACAAGCGACGGAATATGGAAGGAGGACCACGACAAACTGGAACTCTAACAACGTAGGACCCTTCTGCAAGACCCTCCTAGTCTCAATCCTCCGGTGGGGAACCCACCAACGGATACGATGCGTACCAAGCTGTGCCATCCATCTCTCCCGGGCGGGTGATCCATATCCAACACAAGAGGTCGGCGAGCAAATGACCACGGACTAAACGACGTCGGAGCCTCGGGCATGGCCTGAAGTCTCTCTCGTAGCCACAAGGTGAGCAACGCGGGAGCTTCCCCCTCTCATGAAACGATCCCCGGTCGCCGGACGGTCGATACCATGAAGAGTCTCCCCCGGCACCAACGGGACAATATCCTCTCTCCGGCTCTGCGATGCCCAACCACATCTAGCCAGCGCCATCGCGAAATGCCAAGGGAGGCGACCACGGGAAAAGCGTCGCCATCACGCACAAGGCAAATGCGTCCCAAGAGACATCACTCTCATCATCAACCATGAATCGCTCAGGCGGCTCGGAAATGTCAATATGACCCGAATCAAGGATCATGCCTGCACTTCTTCCAACGAAATGCGAAGAAAGCACACCAAGCTTCACGCTCACGGCGGCACCACCAATCAAAGGAAGCGAGATGGCCTCCACCTCCGGTCCCCCCATCAACGCCCGAAAATCCTCAAAAGTGGGCACCATTTCATTGTAGGAGAAACTTGATACACATGCCTCCTAACATCCCGAACTTCGCGGCGGCCCGCAACAAATCCCAATCAGGAACCAACTCCTTAAAAGACCAAATCGAGCAAAGACGAAACCTTACCTCGAAAGCCCGTCTCTGATGCCTCATACGACACCGCATCCACGTTTTCAGCTGCTCAAGGAAGTGTGCTTGCTTCTCCTTCGAAAGCCTCGTCAAAATTCTAGGGACTTACGAAGAATCCATGGCAAAAATGGAGGTTCCTAGAGAAAATGGGGAAGAAAGCTTGAAAATGGCTGCAAATGGGGAATAGGGAAAAGTCCAGACACTGGAAAGAATTTATGTCCTCCCAAAAAGCAAAGGTGGTCCGTACGGACCTCTTTTGCAATGCGAGCTCTGTCCGTACGGACCTCTTTGCAACGGAGAACCCATTTCCCCGGACAAACGGTACAACAACCATTTGTCCTCGGCGGGACCTTGCTCCAAAGCTTGCCCAAACAACGGCCAAAGCCATTTCCGGCAAACATACACTACCCACAAACGCACTCTCAGCTCACGTGGCATGCACAAAAAAAAAATAATAGCAACCATTTCTAGGACAATTCCCAGGAATCACAAAAATGACATTACATCTTAAAATAAAATGCTGTTTGCCGTGCAAATACGAGTGTTTTATTACAGGTACATCAAATGTCTGTTGCTGAACAAAAAAAAAAGAGAGAATATATGGAAAGAGAGGAAAGCAAAATGAATACTAATCGGACTCCTCGGCATCATCATCCTCGCGAGATCATCGAGATAAGTCGGGCATCCGGTGAACTCGCCCAGTCATATCCTCGTCATCGTAGTGCGAGCCCCCTCCCAGGCCTGGTACTCAAAGTACTCGAAGGATCAAATCCGGCGAAAGGATCAAAGAAAGAAGGCTCGACGAACCCTCACCCTGCGCATCCTGGCGAGGAAGAAGCGATAAAAGGGCTGCTGCCTCGGAGCTCCCGAAGATGTCCCGGCATCCATGCTATGCCGCCCCCTCGAAGGTCCCTCCTGCTGTGGCTCCGGCTCGTCTCTCGGTGGAGGAACGTCTACAGAATGCCTCGAAGGCATAGGCTCGTACGTCGGCACACGTCGCGAAGACCGGCAAGACATCTTCGATGCCATCTTCTTCGCGAAGGACCTCATCGCCACATAACGGCGAGTCGGCATATCATAAGCTCTCCCGGGACCGCCAAGAAAGCGGCCAAGAAACGCTCGGCAATACGGTTATACTCAGCAACAAAAGAGAAAAATACGAGAAAAGATGCCAAGATGGAAAAGAGTCGAACACTCGCGATCTATCGGGATCAGCTCGGTATGCGACGGGAGCACGCTCGGAACTAGTACGAGACACCCTCCTCCTCGATCCGTCCCCACGGACATACGTGAAATCCGGCCCCGACATCGGAACCTCTGGGGAACACGGGCCAGCCTCTCTCTCCCTCGCCAATATCTGCGGCGTCCTCAACTTCCTCCTCACGATGGCCCCATACTCCTCTCCATACAAAATAAACTCCTCGGCACCCACACCGCCAAGGTACCTCTCAAAGTCCAACACATCCATGTCTCTAGAATCAAGCATCCCAAAAGGAGGGTCCCTCGGAGCCACGGGAAGCACACACACAGGCCATCTTTGCCCGGAAGACCCGCTCCCAGTGTACATGACATCACAAGTCGAGCCCCGCGGCATCTTCCGCTGGCTGTCACCTCGGGAGCCCCCTCGAACTCATCGGCCTCATCACAGAGCCCACGGGAACAAAACAAACCCCTTCGGGCTCACCTCTCTCCAGGACAGCTCCTGCACATCCCCGTGGCGATGGTGAGCTTCCCTCTGCTTGGTCCTCCTCTTCCTCGCCATACGAGCCCAGGACTTATAGCGGGATGCGTGACTACGGCCCCCAGGGATCTCTATCCCCACATGGGAAGCGCTTGAAGAAAATCTCATAGAACCACACCTATGACAAAAACGAGAAAAGGGCTCGGTGCAAAAGAAGATGGAGAAACGACAAGTTGCTAAATCAAAAACGGCAATAAACTTCATACACTCCCGAGCAAAGTCAAAACGAGGCCAAGAAGCGCGCGCCCGGCTAAACCCAGGTCCGAGGAGAAGTAGAGCTCGGCCAAGCCTTCCTCGCCCCAAGCGATATCACAAACCCTCTCCGGATCAATCAAGCTCTCCAATGAGCAAAAGGAGCCGCGATCGCGTGGTTCGAGAACAAAGTCTCGGAAAGTGCAAACCACAAAAGGAGCGCGCCGAGTGCTCCGCCGTCCACAGCAGGTACCCAGAACATAGGCCCCGATGCGGCCGTGATCCTCAGCTCCACATAGCTATATAGCATCCCCAGACCCCTGCGAGGACGAGGCTCAAAGCCCAGCAGCTCAGTCAACACATCATCAGATATCATATCCCTCCACCGCACTGGCCCTCCTTTAAAGAAGCCGTGTCGCAAAGTCGGTAGGCGTCACTGTCACCTCTCCCCGGCTCGGATGGAAGGTGTGGGTGGTATCCCACCAATACTCGAGAAAGGCCAAGGAAAGACGCTCTTGTTCTTCCTCGTGTCGAGACCGGCCGGGTTCTCTACGAACACACCCGAAGCGAAGCGTAGACCGGCCTCACGGGACTCGGCCTACCATCCACAGAAATATTCGGCATCCGCTGCCACAACTCAACAACAGCCTCGAGCGATCCCCGAGTCTTCATCCTCTTGGCCTTCCCAGCCATGAGCCCCTCATCCTGCAGGTAAACACAGCAAAGGTACGTCATTCGCAGTACTTAATGCAAAAGAAAATCAAAGCATACATATCCCGTCACGAAACACGGCACATATTGCACATAATTTTCACATGCAATTTTCACATATAACCCGTCACAAAACACGGCACATATTGCACATAATTTTCACATGCAATTCTCACGTATATCTCGTCACGAAACACTGCACATATTGCACATACTTTTTACATGAAACTCAAAACAATGACATGCATTATACATAATTTTTTCCATGCAGTCCGTCACAAAACACGGCACACTGATTTTCTCAACGCGGAGAGGATCAAGCACTACACGACACATTTTCAAAATAAACCGTCACGAAACACGGCACATATTGCACATATTTTCCCCACAAAGTCCGTCACCCAAAAACATGGCACACACGGCATGACACATCTGCATGTAATCCGTCCCTACACGGCACACACATTCGAGACGAAAACCCGTCCACGAAACACGACACATGTCACATTTTTTCTACAAAATTTGTCCCTACATGACAATTCTTTCCCACATTGTACATACATGAATAGCATAAGGTACAAAATACCAAAGCATGCATTTCATTAGAGAGGCACTTTATTTTCACAAATAAGAGCTAATCTACACATTTCTGCACAAAATACACATACCACACAATTTTTACATGTCCATTTTCAACAATTCATCAAGAATTTCACGAAAGGCATAAAAAATAACAAAAACTTAAAAATATGCGAAAAACTAAAACCTAGTTCTAGCATTCAAAAATTCGACGGGAATCGAAACGGAGCAGATTTCTTACCTTCAGACGTTCCTAGAACGACGATTGTGCACCTCCGGATTTGGATACAAGACATTCGGGTTCTTCGAAGATGGAACAAAGGAGATCCAATTTCTTTGGAGCTCCATCCGTTGCTTTCGACCACTTCTTGACTGCGTTGTCGACGATTCCTTCGAGATCCTTCGCCATTGCAAAGCGATTCAAGCAAAAAAAATGGAGGTTTTCTCTCTCTCTCTCTCTCGGATGCACGAGCGGAGAAAAGAAGAAGTGAAGGGGGCCTCGGCTTTTTAACTCGGTCAAGAACACAGGAGGCATAAAAAATCAAAGTGGTCCCGTACGAGACCTCTTTGCATCCCGGAGATTGGTCCGTACGGACCTTAGCTTGCAAGGGAGGAGCCAAGTAGAAGAGATTACTTTCTGCCCTTATAATCTTTGCCCCTGTCGTCTAAGGAGGCCTTTTTCGGCAAATCCAAGTGCGGGAATGGTCACTAACCATTAAATTCAACCACCCTGCGGCCGGTCGAGTGTAATGGCAGGAACTTCGCCAGCTCAACGGCAACGCAACCATAGAAAGATCGGTGTAGCCCGAACCCTTCGCCCGCTCCAGCGGCAAGCATAGCACCGGCGGTCGGTGTAAGCACGAAGCGCAGCATCGCCCGGCTCAACTCACGCAACGCAAGCCGGCAGATCGGTGTAAGCCCGAACTTCGCCCGCTCCAAGCGGCAACGCAAGCACTGCGGTGGTGCCATCAGTGTAAGCGAACTTCGCACAGCTTCAGCGGCAATTCGCAAGCTTGCAGTGCGGTCGGTGTAAGCCCGAACCTTCGCCCAGCTCAAGCGCAGCAACGCAAACCTACGGCGGTCGAGTGTAAGCCCCGACTTCTTCGCCCGCTCAGCGCCCAGCAAACGCAAGCACCCAGAGCCTTGCGATGATCCCAATGTAAGTCCGAACCTCGCCCGCTCCAGCCCGGAAATTCAAAAGCAGGCCGATCAACGTAAGCTCGGACGTTCTCGCCAGCTCCAATAGATGGCAATTCGACACCGCGGCCGTCAAGTAATGGCAGAGCTCCTCCCGACTTAAGTCAAGGAAAAGTCGTACAAGACTACATATCCCCGGCCACCGTGATCAATGTGGCCAGAACCGCCCGCTCAGCGGCAAAACAAGTGCGAGAAGACTGACACCTCCAGTACAAATCCCGAGCCTGAAAATGCCTCAGGCCCAGTGGTGAAGCGATCACCGGCCGTCATCCTCGCCACTCACGTGCAATTCAACCACCGGCCGTCGGTATAAGGCCAGGTCCCCGCCCACTTTCAGCTGGCAAAACAAATGCAAGAAGGAGCCGGCACCTCAGCCGACACAAATATCAAGAGGCAAAGACGCCTCCAAGCATTGACGGCAACTGACCCACTTAAAACGGGTTCGACGTCACCCTCTCAGCCAGGAAAAGCCCCTCTGAGGCCACGATAAATCCTCGACGGATGAACAGCGGCCGTCGTAAGTCCAAGCCCTCTCCCGGCGGACAAAAGCACGAGGCATCTACACCTCTCGCAATCAAGCACTGAGCGCTATGCCTCATAGCCGCAGCGGAAGACGATTGAAGTCCTCGCATGGCACCTAAGCCGCGACGGAAGACGATTCAAAGTCCTCGCGCGTGGCACCAACGCTGACGGAAGACGATTCAAAGTCCTCACCCAGCGTGGCAACGCAGCGACGGCGATTCAAAGTCCTCGCGTATGGCTCGGCCGCGGCGAGAAGACGATTAAAAGTCCTCGCGCATGGCACCAACCGTGAAGACGATTCAAAGTCCTCGCGCCAGCACCCAGGCGCAGCCGGAAAGACGATTGGGTCACCAGCGCGTGGCAAAGCGCGGCGGCGATTCAGAGTCCTCACGCATGGCAAACCACGACGGAAAGACGATTGAAGTCCTCGCGCGTGGCAAGCCATGCCCGAAGACGATTGAAAGTCCTCGCGCATGGCAGCAAGCGAGAGAAGACGGCTGAGAGTCTGCATTACTATCTCCCGGCCAGGAAGGCTTTAAACCACTGGTTCGGGAAGGCGTATAAATCGCCAAACTACTACCTCCGGCCAGGCTTTAAACCGCTCGGTCAGGAAGCCTGTATCATCGGCCAAACTATTACCTCGGCCGGGAAGGCTTTAAACCACTCGGTCAGGAAGGCAGTATAAACCTCACATTACTATCTCCGGCCCGGAAGGCTTTAAGCCACTCGGTCGGAAGGCCGTATAAACCTCCCAAATCACTATCTCAGGCACGGAAGGCCTTAAACCACCGATTAGGAAAATCGTAAAATTTCCATCCCGAGGACACCACCGCGTCCTCACGATTGACCTCGGCGGTCACCACATTTTAGGACACCACCGCGTCCTCTGGCCCGGCCTCGGCGGTCACCTGACACTTCGGGGCACCACCACGCCGCACTCACAATTTCACGACCTACGAACTATGACCGAGCTTGATTCCCGCCGGGGAATACGGCCAGGAATCCTATCGCGGGAGTCCGGCCATCGACCTATGCGGTCACCCAGGACACCACCACGTCCTCCCCGGCCTCGGCGGTCACCTGACACTTTAGGGCACCACCACGCCCGCATTCACAAAACACTCTCATTACTACACCGAACTATGACCGGGCTTGATTCCGCCGAGGATACGTAGGAATCTATCGCGGGGTCCGGCCTGCGGACCTAGCGGTCACACACAATAGGACACCACCACGTCCTCTGCTTGACCTCCACTGGTCACTTTATCTCCCGGCACGTGATCCAGATTAGGACCCTTATCTTATCGTCGACCCCACTTCTTTCATAAGTAGCGTCGTCGAGGGCTTGTAAGTACCCCAATCTGGATCACCCCCTTTCAAGCACACGGGAAGCACCGCGAGACTCATCAGCCGGTCTCGGCGACCTCGGCACTCAAAACCCTCTCAAAACCCCGACCAAACCAAGGGAGGAGCCTTCTGGGATAAAAAGGGACAAAGGACCTTTTGGGAATTTTCGGGGAAATTGGAAAAGCAAAAATGGTCCGTACGGACCTCTTTGTTTTCATAATTCTTGAATCCCCTTAAAGTCCACAATATTCCCTCAAATCCGGAGAAAATGATTACCCTCATGCTTAGTTGGTCGTACGGACCTCTTTGCATGTCAAGATGATGGTCCGTACGGACCTTATTGCTCGAGGACATCATAATTCCGAATATTCACCATCATCACATATTCCCTCAAATCGAGGAAAACCAAAATTACGGATAACCCGAAGGTCCGTACGGACCTTCTTGCACAAGCTGGCACTATAAATAGAGGGCTCCCCCTCCTCATTTTCACCCTCCTCCCACTTCTCTCTTCCTCCCTAAGCCTTCGGGCTTCCCTCTAGAATCCTCTCGAGGCACTCCCGGCCCCTTTCGGATCCTTGAGGCCTTAGAGAGCTCCCTTGTGGTGCTCCGAAGCCTCCCCGAGCGCTCCCGCGATGCTCCCGCGCTGCTCCGAGGCACTCTTGAGGTACTCTGAGGCCCCTCGTGGTACTCCGAGGCCTTGCCTGGTCTTTTCACGGTGTCCCGACTCTTTCCGAGTTAAACCGGCGGTCCCAAACCACGCCGAAACTCTGCCTGAGTGACTCCTGCCACCCCAACGCACGCCGAACCTCTGCCCGAGTGATCCCTGCGATCCCCACGCACGCCGAACCTCTGCCCGAATGCAGCATGCAACATCAACTCACGCCGAAACTCTATCCGCAGACAACCGGTCCCTCCCGAAGCAATCCCGATCCGTACCGGATCGCTACTCCGACCCCAAACACTATTCCTCAGCGGAAGACAGACACGAACCAACATTGGTAAGGCTTCCTTCCATTACTATTTCAATACATTTCAATACGTAGTGTACAATGTAGACATCTGACACAGCATGCATTTTTAAAAGCACACACACACACACACAACATTTTAAAGGATATTAGGGGTATCCGAAAGACTCGTTTTACGAGGCGACTCGGGTGAGCTCTAATATTCTAATATTCTCTTCCCGAGGAGTCATCTGACCTCCGAACTCAAAATCTCATCACACAAAAACAGTTTAAAATTATCTTTAAACTGATGCCCTTTTTCAATGTTTTGGGCTTAATAAAAACGGCGTGGCGACTCTACAAATGCGAAAACAACGACGAGACACCTCCAACACGCAACGCTGAAGCGGAATAAAGCCAGATACCGGGGCGCGATTGCGCTGCCTCTCGGATCCGGGCGAAATTCCCGAACAGCGACACGAATGCGAGATGCCTCGGGGCCCCTCCGCGCGCGAGCCGAATCCCGGGTAATTTCACCTAGTTAAAGGATAACAGGAATTATATGTCCAAGTGGGAAGTCCAGGGGCAAAACTGTAATTTTTGCTCAGGGAAAAAGAAGCCACCCGGCATAAGATGGGGGCAAAAGAAGCCGTACGGCTAGAAGTCTGATTTTTCCAGATTATTTAAAATAGATTTGAACGGGCATTGGGCATTATTGCCGCCCATCTATTGCCGAGGAAGAGAGAGAGGAGGGAGATAATTTC